>JBAJMU010000003.1:13195911-13250425 GCA_037952995.1 Hyposoter didymator
TTTTTTCTTCTTTACACGTGAAATATTTATTTCAACCGTGACTACGTGCTTTCTGTGCAAATAAATTCAACCCCCAGATTACGAGACCGAAAACTAATAACAAAAAAAATTTTAAATAAATAAAAATAATAATTAATGTCATTGCAGCCAAAAGTCTTGCTAAAAAGTTTGTTGTCGAATGTGCAAAGTTGATGGTTTAAGGAAATTCAAACCCCGTAGTATCTTCACCGCGTTATTGTAATGACGACGAAAAAAAAAATGGAGAATAAATGAACACTGTTTTGATTGCGCACTATTTTTCGACGCGAGACACTACTTTTCAACATTTGGGACCATTCTCATGAGATTCAACACGACTTATTGAGGAACCACGAGCAGTATTAAGTTTTTATTCGATTGTGCCGGAGATATGGAATATTTCAAGACAAAATAATAAGGAAAGAGAATAATCGCGGTACGATCGACCGCGGGCTAATTAAAATGTTGTCATTATAAATCTAATGAAAACGCGATATAAATATCGTCGCGCAGGCGCATATGTAATATTACATTAAATAATGTTTAACTTTATGATATATCCTTCTTGTACATATCCGGAGGATCTCGTTGGGTTTATAGTACTATATGAATGAATAAACAAATAAATAAATAACTTAATTTATTAAACATATGAATACTTAAATTTAAATGATAAATACGGGCATCTCACAATTAAACAATCATCATTTTTCGTCCTGTGCTCTATACCAAATCGCATGTATACTTTTTTACACAACAGCAAACAAAATAAACAAATCATTTTTAAAATACACAAATACACGGAGCAAAAAATTATCTCGCTCTCGTGTATTCCACGAAAATACAAAATTTACGATCCTCTCTCCGATCATTAAAAACCCAATCGGTCGACATTGCGAGAAATTAATAAAAACATTGTCATCGACCCTCAGAAATAATTATCGATGGTACTTTATTTTATTTTCAACGAAAAAAAAAAACAATATCGTATTTTCCAAAATTTAAACAAATTCATGATTTTCGAATCGAATTTTTACATGAAATTTGCATTTTTTTCAATTTCATTCAGAGGCCAATTTCGAATCGATTCCCCAATTCTAGGGAAACTCTTGCGGAGTACCTGCACCTTTTCAACCCTCTCGAGTTCAATTCGTTTCGTAGGAGATCTAAAAACACTGACCAAACTATTTCTGACTGACCTCGAATGTAGCGAGAACCAAGGAATCGCGTAACAATCCGCACCACATGCGGCTAGAGCCTGTTTTCCTCGGCCCAGCCTAACTGAACCCCATTTCCCACCATATCTCCAAACTTTACCTCAAAAATAAATTTTTCTAACAAATCCACGAAATGAATAATGGAAAAAAAAAGAAAATTCTAAGAATTTTGAACGAGAATCGACCGCACATGGTCAGTGAACCACACACGCACACACAACACACAAGCAAACACACACGAACACTTGAAAAACGTTATATCGTAAAATTTAGCAAGAAAATAAATAAATTTACGAAACGTACTACGCGAAAAAAAACCCCGAATAAGAACGCCCGATTCAACATCTTTTCGTAGAGGACGCGACTCAATTTTCAAACGAAAACAAACAAAAAAAATTAACATTACCATTTTAACGAATTATAAAATAAACAAGCAGAAAAAAAATCGAATAAATAATAAAATAATGAATTAAATAAACATGATTCGTGTAGCAACAGAGATCGGAGTCTTAAGGAATTATAAACAATTATAAAGTTAGATAAAACGAAAATTATATACGTCTACGAAAAATAAAGATTTTGGAAAGTTGCAAATTACGAAAACGGTGAATTCGATTTTTAAAATAATAAATAAAAAGGAAAAAAAAAATACGAAAAAAAAAATCAAAATGAAAAGGAGAAGCATTTTTGAGGTTCGTTCATAAAAATTACTTGGCAATCTTTATTGATACTGTGAAGTTACTCGAGTCTTTTCACAAGGAAAGTGAGAATTTTTTAATTACCACGCAATAACACGAAATTTATTGCTGCGTTGATTTGTTATTGAAAAAAATATTCCTACTCGTTAAAAACGAACGAAAAATTGGTTCGTCAATTTGCAAAAAAATCTTGACATTGTCGTTGCAATGAATCTTCATTATTTTTAGGATTGAACTTACGGTTTTCGTGATTAAGTACATCGGAAAAATGATAACGCGATTAGATGACTTAACTTTCTGACGATACATTTAGACAATTTTTGGGCGTAATTATTTATTATCTAGTCTCCGTTCGTTTCGAAGAAAACGTGATCCAAAGCATGCGGCTATTTAGAATATATTTATTTATATTTATACATTTATTCACCTCGTCACTGATTTTTATAAATGTATGGATATAAATAAATATTATAAATTATTATTATTATTAATATTATGATAATATTAATATTGACATTGTTGAAGGATCTACATGTAAATAAACATAAAGAGCATTTTTATAGATATCGTGTCTCGTTTATTTATTTTTATCCCGCGCCTTTTTTCCCTCCAGACAATATTTAAGTTTGCATCGTTGGAACGCAACGAAATTCTTTTCTTTCTTGAGCAGAGCTCCGTGATTTTTATTCCATATTTGGTCAGGAATGAAAATTCAAATTAAATTTAAAAATTTTTCAATTTGAAACAAATTAGAAATTAAAAAATTTGAAAATTATGAAATAATTAATGTAAAAAGTATTTTTCGTTGAATCCCAACGTAGCGAACTTCGGTGTCATCCCCTCCTGTTCCTCCTCATCGCAACGGTATCTCTTTATCGCGCGAAAAAATTTCTCTCGATTAATCGTCTCGTTTCTCTCGCGCGAGAATTTTATCGCGACTTTTTAAACGCTCTGGAAATATTATCAGAAGCCACTGAGTTCGAAGAAGACGACGGATGACATTCGACGCAACGACCAACAGCTTCGCTAGCAGATTTATTTTCATTCCATCGTTATGCCGGTAATTATCTTCGTTACTGACGGAATTTTCTGGGAGACAAATTTCAGGCTTTCTAAATTAATTGTTGCATTCTTGGGGATTTTTCGTTTTGGCGCAAATTTTTCAAACTTTTCAGTCCCGAGATTTTCGTCGATTAATCTTTTCAATTTTTTTCGTCAATTTCTCGACCACGAATCACTCAGTTCCCACTAAAAAATTTCCCCGTTGAATCGCGACTTGTAAACACGCCGGAAACTTTATCAGAAGCCACACAATTCGTGGCGCCGCAGTCAACAGCTGATTCTCGACACAACAAGCGACGTTACTAAGTTGAACAAATATTACAATTTGTTTCCCATAATTATGTCGGTAATTATGATTTTTTAAATGAGATTTTTGGTGCAAAGGATTGGGAGTATCTCGAGATGGAAATTTCGTCAATTTTTCGTCCCAAAACGATAGTTTTTCGTAGATTTTTGATTGAAATTAAAATTCAGAGTGCAGTTTGTTTTTTTTTGTGTTTTTTATCTCGTCGTGTGATTAGAGCTTCGCGTGTTTGTTTTTTTCAGCGCCTTACGTACTCGTTCCGAGGCTTCGTCGTTCCCGTCTTCGCGCCGTTCGACGACAAGTGAGATTTTAGAAAATTTCAATTTTTTTGTGAACGAAAAAGCGTTCTTAGAATTTTTTATTTTTAACGTTGTCACGGTTGCTGGCTCGAACGATTTCGACCGTCGAGCAGCCTCGAATGAGGTCAATACTCGGTTGGGTGACCGCTTGGCCACGCATCGATTTTTTGTTTCAAATCGATTTTTTTTTTCGGTTTTTCAAAGATTTTTCCTGAATTTGTCGGTGATTCCGAGCTATGCGAAGCATTTGTCGGATCGTGGGATAAAAGGAGTTCTTGGTAACGATAATTTTTTGAACATTGCGATATAAAAATAATGGAAGGCCGTCGTGTCAGAGAAAAAAATCGATGAAATTAACGAGACTGTACTATTTTGGTGTCAAGTAAATGGAACGAGCGGCGAGGGCATGTCAATGTCCGTTGAGGAACGGAAATTGGTTGCCAAAGCTTGGGCGGATGCTGTAAAGTCAACGAAACTGCATTTAATGATTCAAATCGGTGGCGCCCCCTTCCCCGATGTCCTCGAGCTCGTACGTCAATTTTTTCCTTTCCTATTTTTTCAAAACAATTTTTTTTCATATTTTCGAGATTTTTCTCGTCGCATCGACAGAATTCTATATTTTTCTTTTACGAAATTTATTTATTAATCTATTTTTTTCTTCATTTTCATTTTCTTTTTTTTCGTGAAAAAAAAACTCGAAGGAATTGTCGATTTTTAAGATTTCCCGATGTTTTTGTTACTCTTTCTTGCAACAAGGCACGCCACGCCGAAGAAATCAAAGCTGACTCGTTGCTCTGTTTACCCGAGTTGTATTTCAAACCGACTGAGAATCTCCAGCTCGTGAACTATTTGAAACGCGTTGGCGAGGCCGCTCCAAAGACACCTCTTCTTTATTATCACATTCCGATGTTTACGAACGTTTCACGTGAGTTCAGTCGCAAAGCGAACGAAAACAAACGATCGGAGATAAAGAAAAAAAGAAAAAAAAACAATGTGTGAATTGGACTATTTTTTGTCTATCGAACGTGATTTTTTTATAATTGCTTGTCAATCACAATTTTTTAAATTATTTTTACATCGTTTGTCTGCTGATTTTGATTTTTAATGAATGAAAATCGATTTTTCGGATTTTGGAAATTCCAACATACGAAAAATTGTTTACAATATTTTTTTGCGATTTTTGGAAACTCAGTACACATGGGAAACTTTTTGGAATGCCTCGGCGACGAAATACCTACATTCGTTGGCATCAAATTCACGAGCTCGAGCCTGGACGAAGGCATGCAGGCCATGCGAGCTCACTCCTCGCGTTTTGCCATTTTTCTCGGCAACGATCAGGTAATTAATCGGAATTATGAATAAAAACGAATCGTCGAAGACACCAAATTCAATGCGAGCTTTTTTTTTAAGCTTATATCTGCTGGTCTCGCGGTGGGAATGAATTCCTTCATAACGACGAGCCTAAATATGTTTCCTGAATTGTCGTTACAAATTTTGGACGCCGCGGCCAAGGGCGATACGAAACAGGCCAGAGAAAAGCAGGAGACGCTCTTGGAAGCTGTTGGCGCGATTTCTAAACATGGTGAATTATTTTTTTCTATATCTGCTTTTGTATCAAAACTACTCAACTGCTTGCCGGAATAACAGAGTTTGGCGTTATCGTCTTTCCAGGCAATTGGGTGCAGACTATGAAAACTGCGATGAACATGCTAACGTCTATAAACGTTGGGCCCCCGCGAATGCCTCTAACCAAACTGAGCGACGACAAAATCACCAGCATGAAGAAAAGCTTGACCGCCTTGGGTCTCAGGACCAATTGAAATAACTCGCGATCTTGTTGTCATCGGCCCAACCGATTATCGTGACAACAAAATGGAACAAGGAAGGATATGAACGAATTGTGGACTCACCACAGTGCTCGAAGCCAAAAATTTTCCTTTGATCATTTTTTCACACTCCGGAACAAATCCTAATGAATTTTCTTCGTTTCAATTTTAGTTGTGCGTTCGTACGATTTTATTAATATTTCGAAATTTGTAATTCCGATATTTTCGATGTAATAAACGATTCTTGTTCGATCCCGTGTTATCGTTATTCTGAACTGTGATACTTTGTTTGTAAACACCGATTGCAAACTGTTGGTAACGTTCAAATTCATAATAAACACGCTACTGACGCTTTCAATGTTTTTTTTTTTTCTTTCGTAAATGCTCGTTCATTCCGCTGTGCTTTCGGTAGAAACTTCCGGTTTTTCGGCGACAACAGCGCCACGAGCGAAGCTGGACTTTCGTGGGCCGCGCACATATGCGGGAATTTAGCACGAACGTCGTTCAAGTTTCGTGGATTTTTATTAACGAGCGCAATCGCGAAAACTTGATAGATAATCCACCGAAAATATGATTTCAAAGCCAATAAATTGAAACTCTGATAGTTAGTCGCAGTAAAAATATTGAATGGCCACAAAATTGATTAGAATTATTCAAATGCTGCGCGAGCCATCGAATTAAGTTGCTCATTTCGACCGCGTCTTGCCGATGGCGCTGCGATCGCCATAGTTCGTGCAGCGACCACCGGCGAATTCGTAAATACATCGGTCGTCGGCGTCATTATTAGATTGTTCTGAAATTTCGTGTTCTACCGATAGAAGATTGAGCCCGCGTCGCGAATTATTTTATCGTAGAATGCGTAAAGTGGTTTAGCCGTTGTTCCGACAAATCGATCGTATAATCTGCACGAATTTCTTCAACATCTCGGTGAGTATTTTCCCGAATCCATTTCGCTGCGTGAGTAATTGAACAAACAATAAAAACAAGAGTAACTGTCGCCGGGCAGGGGGGTGGGAGTAAACGAGCGTAGAAGAGCTTGGTCCTCAGGCGTCATTTGTCTTGTTGCTCGTTTCGCTAATTCACGGAGGGCACTTTTGCTAATTTTTAACTTCATTGGACGCGAGAAGCGTAACCATGGGTAAGCTCTCGATTATCCGCAAACATATCACGTCGTCGCTGCGGTAAACTTGGACGCGTAATCCAACAAGAAGATCGCGCGAATCCAACCTCTCATTTCCGCAAATTTCGATCTTTTTCGGCCTTGAAACGCCATAGACATCGCGTCCTTGACGTCCTCTAACGACACATTTATCCATTCAGTGTTTTTCCGGCTTAAATCTCCATCACATTTCCTCACTGTCAACAACCGCACGAAAATTCTACTTCATTCATCTATTTATAATCCGCGTCGATAATCGATCGACAGAAGCCAACCAGATTGAGGGTTATGTACGAAAAAAATTCTTATTATCGTGTTTGTACTCTCGATAATCTTCCGTCAATTTTCAGGCTCATTATCATTATTTCCAAAACAAATTCCAGCTGAAAAAGTTATTGTTACTCCGACCCACATTCTCTAAATCCCAAATTACTACAGTTCGCAAATTCGTCATATTTCCACTGTGCGTTGTGACAGAATCGTTAGACGTGATCGAAATTTTCGACAGCAAAATCTTTTTTTCCGAAACACACAAAATAACTCGTAATCCTCGTTTTTTAATGAAAAACTCTACGATCCTCAGAGTTGCCGCGGATCGTTTGACGTAAACCTTTTACTTTGGCATGTTATTCGAACAATTTTTCCATGGAATCTTTCTCCCTTCTAACGCTAAAATTACCAGAAATCGCAAATCGCTGCAGCGCAATTCCAAACGTCCTTAACCTCACTTTTTCCATCGGATTCTGCAAAAAAATTCCTAATTTTACGCACACTTCCAAAAACGATCGAAAAAAATAACAAAAAAGGATTCTGACTCGAGATCCTGCGCCCTTTAGCGATCGCAATCGTCACGACTTAGCATAACGACGAGCATGATTTTTTACGCAGAAGACCTGGACGAAGTAATGTTCGACGAGGGCGATTTTGAGGTGGTGGACGAGTGTACGGGTGAGGAAGATCCAGCGCCAAGTCCAATGGCCGCCGAGAACCCTGTCAAGGGAGAACCGAGCCCGGAAGCTATGGCCGTTCCGGAATCCGTTGATTCGCCAAAACGGAACGAAGAGGCTCCCAAAGACTCGGCAGTCCTGGCGAAACCTGTTCAAGACGACGGACCTGATTTTACGGAGGACGTCGATATGGACGGGCCTCCGGTTCCTAAAGCCGAGTCCACCACCGACGACACTTTGTACTTGGACGCTTCGGACATTCTGGCCAGCGAAATCAAAGAGGACGCAAGAATCGACGCCCAAAATTCTGACGCCGAATCTAAAAAAACGGAATCTGTTCAGGAACTAATTTCTCCGGAACACGCCTGGTACGAGGAAAAGGCAAGTATCGTGTCCGATTTTGTGGTCCCAATGATTTTGAGTATTTCTGAAAATACGGACATTATTTGGTCGATTTTGGGGAACGAAATTTCTCATAATTGTAACTTTTACGTTTTTCCCTTTTTTAGTTCAATTATTTCGCGAATTTTTCGCTCTTTCCTCTTTCATGTGGACTCCAGTCGTTTTTGAGTAAAAAGTTGCAGCAAAAAAAAAAATTCAATTTATTTCTTTTAAAATAAATTTTCAATTTATTAAATTTTTTTTATTTTTTTTACTTTTTCTCATAAAAAATAAATTTATAACTTATTCATTTTCAATAGATAAATGAAAATTTGATTTTTGATGAGATTAGAGATTAAATTGAATTTTGAATGAACTTATTTATTTTTTGAATAAATCTTGAATTTTTTTTATACTGAAAATTGAAATTTTCATGAAATTATTATTTTTATAGTTGAATGAGAAAATGGGTATCGTCAAGGAGAGACTCTCGAAGTTAGCACGTGTTTTGGAACTGTCTTATCCGGCTTACAAGCCGTGGCTGGAGCACAGCAAGCCGTCGGTCTGCCATTTCGACCCTCCGCGCCGTTGTCCGCTCAACAAGCCGCACACCAACCGCTGGAAGTTTATCTGTGAGTTTTTCATTTCCCCCTCGTTTCAGTTCCCTCGTTAAAATTCCCCGGGAATCTTTGTTCATGGAGCATCAGACAAATTGGAAGGAAATAATTATTTCGAAGAAAGTTTAATCTGTAATTTCCGTGTCTCGTGAGCGAGATTCTCGAGAAAATTCGGCAGGTAATTTGTCAGCAGGAAAATGGCTGACTGCATGATGAAAACAAATTATCGACTCGATAATTATTGTTACTTGTTGGGTAAGGAAGAGAAAAGATGAAAATTTTCGTCTTTTGTTCTTCGGGACTCAAAAACAGAGTCGTGCCCGATTAAGACGCAAAATGGAGATCCGATAAGAGCTCAAGAAGAGCTCACCGGAATCCAGCGACTGCGAGAGTGCAAAACAGAAAGAAAACAAAAAGATTTGAGTGAGAGAAATAATATATTTAAGAAGCCCGAGCTTTTAGCGGTTCCGCGGCGGGACTCGTGGCTCCGTTTTCGGAGTAATCGAAAAATCGAGTGACCGAAAATTCGATCGGAACGAGATCTCCGTCGCTGAAATATTCACGACGCGATTGATCTTGGTTTTATCTTCGAATTAAATGAGAATCACGAACGCGCTCGCACCGACAACGCGATCCACGAATTATTTAATTGATCTAAATAAATCGTGATGGTCAATGATTTATCATTTTTAAAATCTCCTTCATTTGTCTCAAATCTCGAGATTTCTCTCTGCGATTCTCAACGATGTGTTTAACGTTATATTTTCAATATGTTTTAGGTGGAAGTCTACTTTTAATATTATTCTCGAGCGAATAACAAGAAAAAACAATAAATCATACTTTATTTTGATCGTTTGCATTTTAACTAAATTGAAATGCATTCGTCGCGATTTATTAACGGCCGTTCATTCATTCGTCAACAAACCGATGATAAAAATATAATGTGGCATGTTTAGGCAGCAGAAAAACTGTACAGGAGCCAACAAACAAGGAGGAGGACAGCGCTGAAGGGACTGTTAACAAGAAATTAGAAACAGTCTGGCGGCTGGGTCCAACCGATGGATCGGGCCTTAATACAGATAATGCCTCGCAATATCCACCCTTTGTAATGCGTGTCGTCAAGGTACACTTACTTTTTGCTACGTAACAACCAAACCGAGAAATGCAATTCACCACTGCATTTCCATTTATTTATTCAAAAATTACAATTTAAAAAAAAACAAACAATAAACAAATTATTGCGTCATGAAAAACTTGCAAACGAATATTTCCTGCTAAATTTCTCACTTTTCCAACGTGACCAACGGTCACGTTCTCAAGGATTTTTATCGTCCGTCTAAAAACTCCGATCCAACGACGAATTTTTCAAAGTCATGGATTCTCTCGTTAGAAATGTTGTCCAATTTTTCACTCGCTAGTAAATTGTGTGACTCGGAGCTTGAAAATCGCAGTCAATTTTTTGCCTCCGGATTGAGACGGAAAACGATCTTTTTCCATTTTTTTACTTCCAACTTTTCAGTTTTTCCAACTGGCTCATTTTTTTAGCAACAACTTCATGAGATTTTGTAATTGAAAACACGCTAAAAATCCTTAAAATTGATACGGATTGGTCGTGAACTAATTGACTAGTGAGTCCCGAAAATCGTCCAAAAAAAAATCGTTCCCTTTTTTTGGTATTTCCTTACGAAACGACGAATTCGAGGGCCGCAGTCCAGAGCTTGGAAGTTTCGCTGAGCTTCCTTTTTCGTCGGAAAATAAGCCTGTCCCGAGAAATGGTTCTTCGAAACTCTCGATTTCGATGGTTTTATTCGATTTCATAATTGACGCATTTTTGTGTGTTTCACGCGTGCGTTTGCTTCTGAAAAGAGCGAAACTCACGCTCCTGTCTTGACGATTGAGATTTTTCATCTGGTTTTTTTAACGGATTTCGTTCGTTTGATCAAATACGAAAGTATTTTGCGATTAAATTTGCGAAATTTGGGAAAAACAAAACGAAACGATTGGAGGAGGAAAAATCGGCAATGATCCTCTGGGAAAATTGTCCGAGGCCGTGGACTTGCCGACTGTTTGGAAATTCCGCAAGGAACGTTTTCAAAAATTTTCCACTGACGCTCGTCGCTCGTCAAATGTTTGGATTTTAATAAAATCCTGGAAATCGCTTTAATTCCAAAACGTCGATAGCTCAGCGACAATTTATCATTTTCCCTTGATTTTATTTTCAAAAATCCACTTAAACGTCATGCTTTTTACGAAAATTTCGATTCGTGAAGGAGCAAAATCGAAGGAAGAGGCGCTTGCAGGCGTTTGTGGAAGAGCGCGAAGTCGCATTTGGGAAAAGTGCTCGAGTTGAGAAAGTTTCTCTCTCTTCCACCGGCTTTTTCGCCAGAATCAATAATTCACGGAGCGCGTTTTCTTCTCGTAAATCTCCAGATGTTAAAAACTTTCAATTTTTTTCCTTTCGTTCATGAGGCAATCCGACACGAATTGAAAAAAAAGGAATGGAAACTTTTCTCATGATCAATAGTGCGATCGAATCGTCCACATTGACATTGAGTCGTTGATTTTTTAATGGCACTGTGAATTTCGTCCCGACGAAATCTTTTTCGTGCACGAAAATCCAAGAGAAAAGTTTTGTACGAAAAATCCTCATTGCCCTTTGCGGGAAGAAGAAACGCGTGTGCGATCTTGTCCATGGTTTTTGCGAGCTTTGAGTTTCACTTATGAAACCAAAATCTCCGATTTGGAACCCCGAGAAAATATTCATCCAACCGGAGAAATAAGTTTTTTCCAAATTACTCAAAAAAATTATCCCAAAAATCAAACAAACGTGACTCGGTCGTCGTAGAAGCGAAAAATCGTGAGAAGAATATCGAAAACTTGGACCGCGACACTGGGAGCAAAAAAAATCACGTCTAAGCATAATAAAATTCATGTCCGCGCAGGTATTCGAGGAATTCATCCAAAATATCGAACGGTCGATCAACGAGGAGACGCGCAGCGATAAAGAATCCTCAGCAGAGGAAAACCCGTCGACAGAGGCAAAGAAGCAGGAACCTGACATTATTCTGCTCGAGACACCGGCCAAAGAGGAATCGCCCGAAGAAGTCAAGGTCGACGATGACGGTACGGAGGAAACGACTCGCTCCGAATCCGGATTCACCGGCGATCGCAATCACAATTGGCTTTGGCTTCTCGTCAGGAGCAACAGCAAAGACGAACTGATGGTTTTTGCCACTGGCAAAAAAATCAGTGCAGCGACGATGCAAAAATTGAAACAGACTTTCGAGACTGGACCGGGCAAAGATTGCAACGTCAAGTCACTCTACTGCAAATCCATCGATCCCAAGTGAGACATTTTTCAATATCCAAAGCCGCACAGTTTTTCATAATCCCGTTTAAAATTTCCGAAAATTACTTTTTTTTCAAATTGTTAGAAAATTCTTTTGAAATATTTCGAAATTTTTTTAACTTGGAATAATTTTCAATATTCAAGGCCGAATTATTCTTTGAAATACCGTTCGAGTTTTTTTCAATGTTTCAGGAGGAAAAATAATTGCACAATCGATTTAAACAATGAAGCAAAATTACGATTTTTTTCAAACTTTTTCAAAATCCGATTGAAACTTTTCCCAATTTTTTAACTTGGAATAATTTTCAATATTCAAGGCCGAATTATTCTTTGAAATACCGTTCGAATATTTTTCAATGTTTCAGGAGGAAAAATAATTGCACAATCGATTTGAAAAATGAAGCAAAATTACAATTTTCTTCGAACTTTTCCAAAATCCGATTGAAACTTTTCCCAATTTTTTAACTTGGAATAATTTTCAATATTCAAGGCCGAATTATTCTTTGAAATACCGTTCGAATATTTTTCAATGTTTCAGGAGGAAAAATAATTGCACAATCGATTTGAAAAATGAAGCAAAATTACAATTTTCTTCGAACTTTTCCAAAATCCGATTGAAACTTTTCCCAATTTTTTAACTTGGAATAATTTTCAATATTCAAGGCCGAATTATTCTTTGAAATACCGTTCGAATATTTTTCAATGTTTCAGGAGGAAAAATAATTGCACAATCGATTTGAAAAATGAAGCAAAATTACAATTTTCTTCGAACTTTTCCAAAATCCGATTGAAACTTTTCCCAATTTTTTAACTTGGAATAATTTTCAATATTCAAGGCCGAATTATTCTTTGAAATACCGTTCGAATATTTTTCAATGTTTCAGGAGGAAAAATAATTGCACAATCGATTTGAAAAATGAAGCAAAATTACAATTTTCTTCGAACTTTTCCAAAATCCGATTGAAACTTTTCCCAATTTTTTAACTTGCAATAATTTTCAATATTCAAGGCCGAATTATTCTTTGAAATACCGTTCGAGTTTTTTTCAATGTTTCAGGAGGAAAAATAATTGCACAATCGATTTAAAAAATGAAGCAAAATTACGATTTTCTTCAAACTTTCTCAAAATTCGATTGAAACTTTTCCCAATTTTTTAACTTGGAATAATTTTCAATATTCAAGGCCGAATTATTCTTTGAAATACCATTCGAGTATTTTTCAATGTTTCAGGAGGAAAAATAATTGCACAATCGATTTAGAAAATGAAGCAAAATTACAATTTTCTTCGAACTTTTCCAAAATTCTATTCGAAATTTTTGCCAATTTTTTAAACTTGGAATACTTCTCAAACGATCTTGATATGTTTTGTTTTAGAAGCGGAAACGCAGGTACTTCGAACATAACATTCCTCGCTGGAACCGAAGCTCTTGACGAGACAGTTGGCGGAGTAAAAATTCAGCTGGCTCCAAAAACAAATTTTTGGTGCAATGCATCGGGCGTTGAACAATTGGGAGCTGCAGTGGGCGATATGTTGAGTCCTTTGCAAAAAACAACAGTTATTGAAATTGGCTGTGGACTTGGATTAATCGGCCTAATGGTCGCTTCGGTGAGTTCTGAATTTTCTGCCACTTCCCCAAAAGCCATTAATTAAAAGCAATGAAATTATTTGAACAATTTCAAATCAAAATTTTGTCCAATTTTGTCCGAAAATTCGTGGCTGATGAAAATAATTTTCCCATTAATAGAAATGCAAAAAAGTGCTTGGTCTCGACGCACCGTCCGAGGTGGAAGAAGCGGAGATGACGAGTGAGTTGAATAAAGTGCAAAACGCATCGTTCGTAAAAGGTCAGACGAGTGAATTGATAACAAAAGTGACGACGCTTC
Organism: Hyposoter didymator; assembly: GCA_037952995.1. Lineage (NCBI taxonomy): Eukaryota > Metazoa > Arthropoda > Insecta > Hymenoptera > Ichneumonidae > Hyposoter > Hyposoter didymator. The sequence continues at coordinate 13,209,673 of JBAJMU010000003.1, forward strand.
TCAAGAACACGAAAGCTTCGGCAATTGTGAACGGCAACACGAAACTCGGACGAGGTGAGTTTGCGAACGAAAAACATTAACGACGCCAAAAAAAAACAAATTCCTGAAGATTTTTTCGACGAAAAATCGAATTTCTTCGATAATTAGCAAATTTAACGCAATTTTCCAAATTCTCAGATATCGAAATGATGACCGCACTCCGAAAAATTCCTTCTCTCCGCCGAGTCGTGATGATAACGACATTGACGAAGCAATCGGTCCGAGCGATATTGGAATTGACTCGTCCAGCGGACGGTGACCTTGGCAATCCGTTTATGCCGTTGCGAGCGATCTTGGTGGACACTTTGCCAACGGGGCCTCATTTCGAGGTTGTCATCCGAATGGAACGTTTGAATTTGGAGAAAATGAGCGAGCCCTGGTTCTGGGATCACGTGAAATTCCGAGCGGGACTTTCGCCCAACGAGCTTCCGCGGAAGAATCCGCCGGGGCTCATCAAAGGAAACGGGGCAGTAACGGTTCAGGGCAAAAAAGGAGGAGTGAAGAATAGCCCGGGCCAGACAAACGTTGCGAACGCGGCTCGTCGATCGAACAATCGAGCTTCCAGGCGAAATAAAATGAGAAAACAAAAAGCAGCTGGTTGGACAATGGTTCGTAATCATCAAAAAATTCATTTAAAACAAAAAAAAATGTCGGGTCAATTTGACCCAGTGTGTACTCGAGGGGGTAAAATTTTTAAAATCCTTCAGAATCCTCCAAACAACAACGTAAGAGCGGTAACTGATGGAAATTTCAAAAATTACAGGTTCCCGGGACTATAACGGGTGTGGTGAGAAATCTTGCAGCGACTCCGAACAAATCTGGGCCTGGAAATTTGGTGAAGAATCCAATGGCCGGAAAACCAGGTGCAGGAAAGCCAAAGGGCAAAATCGCAGCTGGAGATAAATCCAACGGTCCAAAGAAACCAGTAGCCGGGACCGTCGGCTCTTCAGATCCATCCTCAAAGGCAAGTCCGCTCAGTCCGGATCCAGCGAATCCAGTGAAGCTACCAAAATCGACGAAAAGTCCCAACACGTCGACCTTGAAGAAGAATCCTTTGGCACGAGGCCAAGCGGGTCGGCAAAGATTGTCGGGAGCCCAAAAACGCAAGCGTCATTGGGCTTCGGTTGAGGCGCAGAAACAAGCCGGTGGCAACGGAAATCAAGGTCCTGCGGAAAAGAGGATGCGGGGAACCCGCGGCAGCGGCGGTGGTGGTGACTTGCGAGGAAGACTGTCGGGTCCGCGAGTCATGCAGCAAGTTCAAAATCAACAAATGCTCTTGAACATGGCTCAGCAGAGACTGGGAGGTCAGGGTCCCGTGGTCGACGTTGACACAGCGAAGCAGCTGCAGAATATGCTCAACATTGTGCTCGACCAAACAAACAAACTTCAGAATCAATTGCCACGTTCGGTTTGGCACAGAATCGCTCCTCCGGAAAACAATTTCCAAGCTCCGGCTCATCAAAGCAACCCGGACAACCAGAGAAATCCGATATTCCGTGATCGTTTCGTGCAAAACATGGGGCCTCAGGATATCGTCATAACGACCCCGAATCCGGAATTCGGAGGAAACCCTCCACCGGTTCCGCTTTTTGACCGACCGAATATCGATCGCTCGAAAATAATGCCAGCGGGAATGAACCCCCAGGAGATGCGTGGGCGTCAGGACAGTCTGCGAGGAATTTCGGAGTCTATGCAGGGCCGGAATTACCGCAAGAATCATGGCAACGATTGGAACCCGCCGCCTCAAGCGGAAAAAACTCGTGAACCGATTGGCAACAAAAATACTTTGATGCCGTTGATGGAGTCGATAGCTCGACCGCCTTCGCCAAAGCGTTCATTGCTGTCTCCGCCGCGAGCCATTTCACCTCCCAGACGTTACGGTCCATCTTCTTATTCTCACCACGACAACAAACGCCAATTGTCGCCTCCGGCACGTCGCCAGGCTTCGCCACCTCGACGCGAAGCCACACCGCCTGCCCGCAAAAATCCGTACTCTGACATATTCCACAGACGTCCCGCGCAAAATCGTCCACAGAATTCGTCCGACAACTCGAGACGCCCAATGTCTCCCGTTCACCGCGATCATTCTTCCGGCGGACGCGGCGTTTCACCTCCCAAAAGATTCTCCGACGATTGGGACATGAACAGAGGCTCCATGAACCAGGCAAATTGGAACCAACGTCAAGGACAAATGCCCCAACAACGTGCCCTCGATAACAACCTTCCTGGCGAGCGACGCTGGAACAACGACAAACCCGACAACTCTCCAAATTGGAACAGCTCCTCGTTGAACGAGAGATTCCGGCAAAACACTAACAAACGAGGCGGCGAATCCAGAGACAGCATGTGGATGAGCGGCGGCGGCGACGTTTGGAACGCCAAACAAATGCCCGGCAAAACAGCCAACGAAAGACAATGGCCAGGCGGAAACAACGGCCAAGGACTCGGTGGCGATCAGTGGAATTCACGCGGAAATGATTCCTACGGACAAGCAAACAATCGCAACGACGACTGGAGAAATTCTGGCAAAGCCGATAAACAGTGGATGGACATGGGCGACGATTCCAAAGATCCGTGGGGCGACGAGCCCGCAACGAGTCTCGCAAAGTCCCGCTGGCAACCCGACGAACCTTCCAATTCAAATTGGGCCAGAAACGACAAAATCGATCACAATTGGTCCAACAAATCCAACGACAATAATTGGCAAAACAAAACACTCACCATGTCCAACAATATGCCTAAACCTCTTTGGCCTAGTTTTGCCAACCAGAACTCCAACGATCAACAACGTTGGATGCCACAGAACGACCAAAAAAATTCCAATCTTTCTAACGTCTGGTGGCCGCGCGGTCAGTCCGCCTCCAACAATCGACGCCAACAAAACTTTTCCGGATTCTCCGAACAACCAAGACAGAATTCCTATGGCTCCTCAAACTACAAAGACGGTCGTTGAATTGTTTCGCGCTTAAACTGAAGGATTTACTCTATTTCTTATTTTTAGAGATTAAATGACGAATTACTCGATCGTCGAGGCTCCTGCGACTTCGAAATTTTCATCAAAACGCAACGGCATGTATATTTTACAATATATCCAACTTTATTTTCAGCTTTTCATAGGAAACCGTGCAACGAATTTGTAGAACAAGTTTCAACAAATCGCTCGAACGTTAATTCCAAAAAAAAAACATACATTTTTGTTGCAAATCAAACATTTCCTCGAAATCCCTCCATTCGCGATGTAATTGCAACAATTGGAAATCATTGCTCGCGAAGAATTATCTAAATCTCAAGGAAACCGAGTTCTGAGGAAAAAAATCGTTTTGTAGCCTCCACAGCTTTTCCAGGCGCTGCCCCTAAGAAAAAGCGATTACGAACCTTTGGATCCCCGTATCTTTCAAATTATTACAAAAGACAAAAAAAAAACAGAAGTTATTTCAGCGAAAAGTAAAGCGACGACGAAATTGCCCTTTTCACTATTTTCACCACCTAAATATTTGTATATAGGACGAGAATTGCATGGTTTATGATATCTCGTTTTTAAAATACAACTTTTCTGTCCCAAGCCTCGTTGAGAAATGAAAATATAGTTTTTCTTCGCAAACGACAACTTCTCACAGCCACGAACGAACAAAAATGTACGGTCTGTACATTTTTATTGGTCATAATAATTACGTTACGATCCTGATTCTTCACTCAATTTTTGCTCATTGTTTCATCAATACCTCGTGCGAGATATCATTCTTCATGGAACTCAAAAACGATGGGAAATTCATGACATACAGTAGAATCATCACAACACTTTTTTTTCTTTTTTTTTATTCTTCAGTTACTATTTTCGCTGTAAACTCTGCGATTTTCCAACCTCCCCGAAGTATGTACGGGAGTAAATAGTATTAATTCCGTTTTTTCGCCGATGATTTTGTTAGATTGATGGATGTACTCGATTAATAAAAATACATCTGCTACCGCATCAACTCCTCGGTCTACTATTTCATTCATAGAGTTAGAATTTTCGGAAACTCAAATTTTCAACACCGTCCGTCTGATTGGGACGAAAATTCTAAATTTTTCGTGCCTCGCAATCTTGGAGCACACATTCCTGTGGGAAAACAGCAAATTGCGTTGTAATCGCTGTGGCAACCAATGAAATCTCGATATTTAAGCGAAAAATTTTTTGAAGAATAAAAATCACCAATTCGAAAGAAATTTCATTGCGTAACTTTGACAATTCGGACCCTGAATTTAATTTAGTTCCGGAAATCACGATTATCAAGAATTTCGGAAATAACTTGACATTTTGTTGGGATCGTTGGGCAAGGAGAATGGAGAAAATGATGAAAATAAATAGAAAAATCTTTCGAACGAATAAAATGATCGTGAAAATTTTTTATTCGAAGAGAATTTTGTCGCGCAACTCTGACATTTCGTCTCTGAATTAAATTCGGTTCCGGAATGCACAAGTATCGATATTTCCGGAAATGAGAAACTTCGAAAAAAAATTTGGACTTGTTGGGAAAGGAAAATGGGGAACGGCTCTCAAGCGTGGTAATGAATGAACAATTATGTACATCAACAAGATATTTTTAATATAGTCATAAATCTGAGCAAATAAAATGATTGAATTACACAGAATGCTATATCAAAATGTATTGTTACAGTTCATTGGATGGCCAACGAAGGCAATGAACAGAGCGAATAACTTAAAAAAACATAATCTTAGAAACGAAGGAATCCCGTTTGCCCCGCTCGTAAATATAATTCTCGGTTAGATTTAAATTCTCTCGATTCTCAATCGATCTTTCTTTTGGAACGACCGGAAAATCTCAGTGGAAATCAGACAATAGTGTTGTTTTTGTATGCACACAGTGCGGGGCTGTTGTCCGTTTAACTTTTTACAGTCTCTCGAGTCTTTGAAGTTTCATGGATAATTTATTTTTTTCATTATTTTATATTTCCCTCCACTTTTAAGACCGTGTGTATTTTCCCCAAATGTGGAGCATGAATACCGACGCTATGAAGAGGAGAGACATCACGAGCACTGGAACTGGACCGCTGTAAAAAATACAAAAAACTCTTTTTTAAATTTCCCAAAATCGGAAAAAACGAAAAATCATTTTTTCTATTAATTCAGTCACATTGGGCAGCGTCCCTCTGCGTAAAAAACGGGACGTTTACGTTACGAACGTTTTACAGGCTGTAAAAAATACAAAAAACTCTTTTTTAAATTTCCCAAAATCGGAAAAAACGAAAAATCATTTTTTCCATTAATTCAGTCACATTGCGCAGCGTCCCTCTGCGTAAAAAACGGGACGTTTACGTTACGAACGTTTTACCGGCTGTAGAAAATCCAAAAAACTCCATTCAATATTCACGAGAAATCATTTTTCCCATAAATTCAGCAGCTTCGGACTTATTCGCCTCAAGAAATGCAAACGTAACGTTCCATCCCACAGACTACGAGCAAAACGTCTATTTATTTATTTTTTTCCTCATTAATAACCAGAAAATGGTCAATTTCAAGTTTACGAAGTTTAACTCCAAATTCCCATGCCGTTTTGTACTCTATATGCGTTTCCAGTGTATTTTTTGGCCGAGTGACAAAAATTTCATTCCAAGGGATACAGAAACCTTGAAAGTCAAAGGCGAAGTGAATAAATTCCAAAAAACTGGACAAGAGAATGTGGTGCCTTGACGGACGAGATTTCGATCCGGAACCACCATATGTTTGGGTCATGGGTCAAGGACCTTCCTGTGAGAACGACGACAACTTTGTCTTTCTCTTGGATTTAGCTGTCAGAATTTTGTATTACATTTTGAAACGCAGAATCGTGTGGCAAATAAGAGAAAATTGAAGATTTGACGAGAAGAAAATTGTGAAAATTTTCGGATTTTAATTAAAAAATTTGTTTCCGCTCTGTCAAAGTTCATTTTTCCATAAAATGCTTCGGTATCAACGAAATTTTGGAGCGCAAGATGAGAAGGGTCTGTGAGACCCAAACCTCTGTTTTCCGATCGCTAAATTGATCGAGCAACGGGATAAACAACGAAAAATAAATGCAAAGTGGAAAAATATGGAAATTTTGGTTTCGTGTGCGTCGAGTATGGGTTTTTGGTTATGGGAATTGACTTACACTTTGATTCCGGGTGAGTCATCGGTGTAATATCTCCACATGCCACCGGAACTCGTTCCAGTATTGCGATTTCTGGCTGACGTTGCAGGGGCAGTTTTGCGTTGTCTTACGGTCCCAACGCCGCTGGTACGGGGTGCGACAGCTTTGCTGGGTGACCGACCACCGGAGCCAACGGACGTCGAACTGGGTGCAGCTGGCTGTTTATTTAATAATTCATAAAAGCGATTAAAACCCCGAGGGAAGTGTGAAAAATGAACCAAAACATCGATGAGAAACGACGAAGAAATTCGCAGAGTTCCCCCCGATAATCATATAAAACATTCCCTTAATATTTTGTTACTCGATAATTCACTCACCATTTTCCAATTATTCGCTGTTCACTACACGAAAAAAAAAACAAACACCTCCAATTACTACGATCTCAGGAAGACTGAATCGTCAAAGCTTTTTCGAGTCACTGAAGAACGATGCTTCTTCTGATGACGAGTGTTAAAACGCCAACTGTGAGAACTGAAACGTATACGTGTTTACCGACGCGTTCACCGACTCTAATGTACAAAGCCACCGCTAATTCTGCGACGTGTCGAACCCGCGTCCACGTGGTACGACGCTTACACGTCACCGACAAGCTGCGTTTTCAACGGACTCGAAAACGTGGCTGACAAGTTTACATGAAAAGACGATGATCATTAGTTTTTGCTAATGAACATTAAAGAGTGCATTGGCATGTTGATTCATTGAAAAGTCGTCGAGAAATCGTTTAAGAATTCCGTCGAAATGCCGTTTGAATGTTCATTTTTATTTTACGATGCTCGCCAAATTCGTCAACAGCTGCGAATTCATTCCGACAGGCAGCGACACCGTCTGGTGGCGTTGTGATCAGAGTTTTTTCTCGCAACCTCTCGCCGCCATGCCAATTGACCGCTCGTCGATATTGAAATATATCAATCAAGGAAACAAGTTTATCGTCGGTCAATCAAAATCGAGAAATTATTGGAAAGAAAATCAAATATTAACTTCGTAGCAAGGGATTTGTAGAATTAAATTTGCGGTAAAAAATAAATGACTTTTTAGAGACCGAGGTTTGCGAGAAACAAGGAAAAAATGTATCAAAGGAATTCGCACCGTTGCATCAAGTGGGGGAATTTCATTTTGGAAAGTTTATTGAGTAATAATTTTGAAATGAATTGCGCATTTGACTTAGACACGGTGCGTGTATTTGCATTTTTGGAATGATCTTTGAACGTGGACCGCGAAGACAAGGACAGCAGTGTTATGCATCGATGAGTCATGCGTCGATCGAGCAAATGATTCTTGAGAATAAGTAACGCGAATTCTGCGTAGAAAAAAGGTGAAAAAAAGATATATAGACGATTCATCGCGTTGTGTGTGGAGTGTAGCGTTTCTTTTAGACATTTTTTAGAGTAGGAAGCTGCCGCGAGGGAGCGTCGGAGGCGGGGTCGTGAAAGATAGAGCGCATGCGCGTTGGTCATGTTTTCGTGCGAATACGTCTAGTGTCACGTCGCGGCGTAGGTGAGTCGCCGTGGGAAGAGGGGGGGAGGGAGTGAAACAGCACAGCAGTAGCAGCGATTCCTGCCATTCTGGCATTACGTCAATTGGTAGAGGAGATCGCTCGTTCGTTCGTCTGGTAGGAGGTACCCGCCGCGACCGCCATTGTTTCGTCACTCTCGTATTTTTTTCGGGACGTGGTACCCGTGGCGTTGTTAAAAAAAGTATCGAGACTCGCGTTTTTTCGGGCCACGAGAGAGAAAAAAATTCAAGAGCGTACAAGTAAACGACGAACAGCAAACGACTGATCATCGAGCAGCGAGGAACAAAGTGAATCCTTCGTACAAAAGACAACGAGGGAAGCAAACGGATAAACGCTTGGAAATAAGACAGAAAGAGAGAGAGCAACATAGTGTTAGAAGTTGACTCGAGAGCATAGCATGTCCACAATGAATCCGGAATAGTGAGTAAACCTTTCGTCACATTTATTTAATAGCTTGGATTTTTATTTCTCCTCCATACGTGCCGTACTACGGTCACGTCTGGCACGGTCGTCATGTTGCCTTCTCACTCGTATTAATATCATTATTATTATTATTACGCCTCTTGTATCTCGCTCTTTTGATGACAAAAAAAAGAAACTCCCGTGGCAACAAAGGTGACGCGTAATTATCAGCCCAGAGATAAATAAATGCGCGATATTTTTTCCTGCCTCGCCTCCCTCTCGTATTAACTAATTGGAAGGAAAATATTCGAATCTCTTGACATTTGCATCGACATCGTGTCATTGGCGTTTTGGTGAAAATCACTCGTGTCTACTGACAGATTTCTCCTGTTCTCTTTCTCACTCTCTTTCCCTGCTTTTCCTCTCCCTCTCGCTCTCTCCAACTCCCTCCGCCGCGCTCTAATACGTCTTGAAAACCTTTTTTTTTTCTTTTCGTCCATCTCTCCACGAGTGAGACAGAAAAAATTGTTGGAAGACAGAGATCGCGCCTTTCCACGCACAGGTACACGCACAACGCCCCTCCACGTCTCCCGATTCCGTTGTCAGAACAACCAGCTGCTCGTGCATTTCCGCACTTTCCGCTCGACTCTCAACCACGGGAACGCCATATTTTTTGTGTATATATGCGCTTTACCAAATCTACACCATTATTCCACACACTCTGTCTCTCTCTCCTATTTTTTATCTTTCGTTACCTCCCTCTATCTCTCTCGCTCTCGGACATCGAATCATTGCTTTTTCCTTCAATTCATGACTCACTCGTACATCCACCCCCTTCGATCTATTTCGTCGCCTCTTTTTTTTATTCCTTACATGTAAACATTTAAACCCATTACGACGTTTTCCACCATCGTCTTTACGCCCATTGTTATTGTTATTTTCGTCCAACTCTCGATAAAAGTCCAAACTCTGCGTATTTTTTTCCCATTCTTCTACTTTTTCCAACAATTATTTTCGCCGTCGCGTGTCGATGAAAAAAATCGTTTTCCCTTCAAAAAATTCGGTTCCGCAGATTTACATCGATAATTCCGAAAAAAATCAAACATTTTTCTACAAAATCCATAAAAAATGTTGTACCTTTCAGATATTTCGATAACTACTGTGGAATTTTCATTATTTTTCCAACGTGCCGGCAAATTCGACGATTGTTTACCTTTTTTTCGTATGTTTTTTGACAATTTCGAATTCTCTTGCATTCGCAGTGACTACTTATTCAAGCTCCTGCTTATCGGAGACTCGGGAGTTGGTAAATCATGCCTTCTTCTGCGTTTTGCCGACGACACATACACAGAGAGTTACATAAGTACGATCGGAGTTGATTTCAAAATCAGAACCATCGAGCTTGACAAAAAAACAATAAAGCTACAGATTTGGGACACCGCCGGACAGGAGAGATTCAGGACTATCACGAGTTCTTACTACAGAGGAGCCCACGGTATTATCGTCGTTTACGATTGTACGGATCAAGATTCCTTCAACAACGTTAAGCAATGGCTCGAGGAAATTGACCGCTACGCATGCGACAATGTCAACAAGCTGCTGGTCGGCAACAAGTGCGATTTAACTAACAAGAAAGTCGTTGAATATCCCGTCGCCAAGGTTTGTCATCATTTTTTTCCCTCAAAACCCTAAAACTTGGCTCGGAGGCTCAAAAAAACTTGAGAAACGCTTTCGACTCATGCAACAAAATAAAAACGTGAATAACATTTTTGAAAAATCTAAAAAAGACGTTTGACTCGTTGAGACAAATCAAATTTTACTTTCCGCCTTAAATTCTTATGTGAAAAACATAATTTTGCACTTGAATGTTCTCTCCAACGCAATTGGCACGTAAAAAATATTGCAGGAGAAAAATCATTTAAAAAAAATACAATTACAAACTTCTGTAACGAAAAATTGTCCAGGACCCAAAAATTCTCGAGTCTGGAAATTGTATTAAAAAAAAAAATCAACAAATCTGATAGATTGAAAAAAAAATATGGGAAATTACTCGAAAAATGAAAAATAATTCTAAAAAATACAATTACGAACTTTTGTATCGAAAAATTGTCCAGGACCCAAAAATTCTCAAGTCTGGAAATTGCATTCAAAAAATAAATCAATAAATCTGATAGATTGAAAAAAAAATATGGAAAATTACTCGAAAAATGAAAAATAATTCTAAAAAATACAATTACGAACTTTTGTATCGAAAAATTGTCCAGGACCCAAAAATTCTCAAGTCTGGAAATTGCATTCAAAAAATAAATCAATAAATCTGACAGATTGAAAAAAAAATATGGGAAATTACTCGAAAAATGAAAAATAATTCTAAAAAATACAATTACGAACTATTGTAACGAAAAATTGTCCACGAACGAAAAATTCTCAAGTCAAGTAAACAAAAAAAAAAAAACTCAAAGGAGGAAAATTGAAAATTGCTCGAAAAAACGGGTTGCCCATGAATCGATGGTTGCGAAATTTTTTTCAGTCGTTCGTTGGGTCAGTTTTCATGTAAAAATTCGCCGAAATCTTATTTTTTATCGTTTCTNAAATTACTCGAAAAATGAAAAATAATTCTAAAAAATACAATTACGAACTTTTGTATCGAAAAATTGTCCAGGACCCAAAAATTCTCAAGTCTGCAAATTGCATTCAAAAAATAAATCAATAAATCTGACAGATTGAAAAAAAAATATGGGAAATTACTCGAAAAATGAAAAATAATTCTAAAAAATACAATTACGAACTATTGTAACGAAAAATTGTCCACGAACGAAAAATTCTCAAGTCAAGTAAACGAAAAAAAAAAACTCAAAGGAGGAAAATTGAAAAATTGAAAATTGCTCGAAAAAACGGGTTGCCCATGAATCGATGGTTGCGAAATTTTTTTCAGTCATTCGTTGGGTCAGTTTTCATGTAAAAATTCGCCGAAATCTTATTTTTTATCGTTTCTTCTTGAAAATGAACGATAATAATGTGGATATTTTTGTTTTTATTATTAGGAGTACGCGGACCAACTGAACATTCCATTCCTCGAGACATCAGCGAAGAATGCGATGAACGTTGAGCAAGCTTTCATGACGATGGCGGCTGAGATTAAAACGCGAGTCGGTTCGCCCTCAAGTGCGGGCGTTGAGACAGCGAACAATCTCAAAATTACCCAAGGACGCGACGTCGATGCACCCAAATCCGGATGCTGCTGAAATCGTTAACGTTTCTCTCTAAATAAACTAACCAAGTGAGTATTGATTGGCAACCCTAACCCGGTGAACCGGGGCTCGTTTGCGTACGCCTTCTTCGCACGTCACTTAATAATTGATGAAAAAAATTTATTAAAATTAAGAAAAATGAAATAAAAATCTATTCTCGCCTCCAAAGTAAAATCTCAACATTGACGATGAACTTTTTCACATTTTTTCATTTATTAATCTCTCACGAACGATCCTCATAAATTGTGTTTCCTGCGCATGTTGATTTTAAAAACGCTGCGAGGACAAAATGAACTGAAAGTTGCACAAATAAATTTCTTCCATTTTCGTACAAATTTTAATTTTCAAAAAAAAAAGAAAAAATTATGAACAATTACAAAGAGATTTTTGATGATCAATTAAAAGTTCGGGCCCGTGCACACTTTTTCTCAAGAATCCAAAACTAAGAAATAAATTCTGTTTGTTTTTTTAAATATTTGCATGCCTTTTAGAACAATCATTGTGTGCAAAAAATGAAAATAATAGAAAATTCGAAAGTTCCACATTTATTAAACCAAAAGAGTCTCAATGAGCACTGCGACTTTAGAGAAAATCGTTGAATTTACTTTCAAAGACTCGTGTTCAGTTCAGAGCCTTCAAAACTCGTCGAACTTTTCGACGAATTGCAATAACGAAGAAAATTCTTTCAAAGAAAAAAAATTGAACTTTTTTCTTTCGGAATTTTTGACATTTTCATTTTTTTCGCTCACAAATCTCGTGACATGAAAATAACGCTTTGAAAATGTGAATTCAAAAAGAAAAAAAAACAATAATTCGACACTAAAAAGCTGTTGACCTAAAGATCGAGAATCCCGAACATCAGAGCCGAGGAATAACCGTGAAATATTTTCCAGAATAACATCGTGATGCAAAAAAGCTTGGCCGCGCGATCGAGAGCGTAGCAGGATGGAGGAAGTAAGAAGAGCATGAAAAAAGGAGAAAGATTGAGGAAAAAGGATAAGAAGAATCGTTTGATTGATACGACGAAGCAAAAATGGAGCGACGCCCCTCTCCCAAGCCCAACCCTCAAGGACCATCGACTCCATAATTCGGAGTTGTAAAAAATTCTTCATTTGTCGTTTGAAATGATGGAAGAAGCGAAAGAGGGAGAGAGAGATAGCGAGAAAGAAAAAAAAACAACGAGAGACGATGGGGATCGAGAAATCGGGGAAAAGAGTTTGGAAATAAATTTGAGAAAAGGAGAGCGAGAGAGAAGAGTAACTAATTATTCAATTTGCAATTAAGTAGCATCGGAATCGGTGGTTAGAACGATTCATTGCATTAGCCTCGAAAAGAAAAAAGAAAAAAGCAAAGAAACGAGACCGAATATGAATAAAAGAGAAAGCGTCGATCGTGTATAACGAAGGTGCGATTAAGAGTGATTCGAATTTGATAAGTAAACCTAAAATAAAGTCGTCAATGTGGGGAAACAGAAGTTGAGCAAAAAAAAAAAGAAAAAAAAACGAAAAAAACGTACAGAAAAAGAAAACAGCAACGAGAGAAACAAGCACCTTTATTTTTAGCCTAATTGTAATATGTATAGATAGCTATACTGGTTAACGTATGCCTTCCCCTCTCCTGCCCTTGTCCTTGAAGAAAAAACGAGCCATCGTTAAGCAGAAGATTCATCCCTTGACGCAGCACTTTGCAACTTTTTTTCTCGAGCATGTCCGTCTGAATAGAACAAAAAAGGGAACCATCACCGGCTGTTCAATCATTTCTTCGGCTTTTTCACGTCCGAATCATTGAAACAACAAAAAAACAGAAATACACAAATAAATAACGAAATAACGAATTCTTATTCGCCGGATGACTGTTGGATCTTTTGACAATCGTTCGGAAGCGTTCGTTTCTCATATCCTTTCCTTTTAGTCTCTCCTAGAGGGTCTTGAGAAAGATTCGAGGGCGGCGCAGAGTTTCCTATTGTTTTGGAACCCGCGGGTGCTTAGCGAGACAAAAGTGTTGTTGAAATCGTTTAGTCCCGGTAGAAAATGACGTCCCTTTGCGGCAATTCTTGCGCCCGAAACCTCCCACAAGTTGGCACCGTTAATTAGCGTGTCTTTGTTTTTCTTCGTGGCCCAATTAGCTGCTTAGTTCTCATGGCTTTTGTAGCTTTTCCCAAGCGATTGGTATCGTGTCTCCGGCATCGTTTTTTAAACATTTCCCTCTCCCTTTGGCCCTCGCAAGTTTTCGCTCGTTCCCAGAGACTGCGCCGAGCCTCTCGACAATGAGAAATTCGCCAAAAGTAACTGAGTCAACTCTCCCCCAAGGAACGATCGAAATGACGTTCAATCGAGCCGAAAACACGACGAAACACACAGTTTTTGTACACAGCTATAAATAGTTTGTACGACGACGAAAAAACATGAAACAAACGGGCTTACTATTTTGTACGAATTATAAGGCTACACAAACTTTCATTTAACCAACCTATTTTTTCTTTCGTGTCCGGTTTTTGCCTCCAGCATGGATTTTCATCGAAAGAATTTTTTTCCCTTTCGAGAATTTCCTCCATCCTCTTCTTTCTATTGTGCACTGCTATTGTGTTGTACGAGCTATTATATAATAAATAAATATCAATATATATACTTTTACATAAGTGTGTATATAAATATTTATGTATTATTTACATATACATATATATTTAGGGTCTTTCACGATGAATTATGTGTACAATAACTGTAGTTAGTATACATGCCCAATAAAAAAATAAAAATGATAATTAAAAAAAAAAAAAATAATGAAAATCGGAAAATCGACGTAGTTGACGAATTTTCATTATGGAGGATCGAATGATCATTTTTTTCCAAGGCATGGAAGGGAGTCGTTACGGTGAGCCCGGTGAGCGGATCGAGAAAACTAAAAAAATAAAATGGCGGGTAAATTTTTTTTTTTTATTTGAAAATACAAGAAAAAAAATGAAAATTGAGAATTTGACGCAATTGACGAATTTTCACTGCGGAGATTTGGGGATATATTACGGTGAGCGCGTCAAACAATCGAGAATTAAAATATTTCGAGAATAAAATATGAAAAAAAATTGACAGCGGGACTGCGAGTGTGAAACTGGCAGCGGGACTCGAAACCGGACCGACCAATCACAGCACGAATAAATCGGCAACAATTATACTCTCGAAATATATCGTGACCCATGAACTACTAGTGAACTTTTTATTAGGGGATCTAACGTCATAAATTATAATAATAGTAGCCAATAAATTCCGTAAATAATTTCCAATTTATAACAGCAATAAAAAATTACAATTGTTTTATTCATCTACAATCTATATACAGAACCTTTTGAAACGCAACATAAACGTAGGAAAATCGTCTCAACGCGTCAGATGGCGTCCAAGTTCTTCCAGCTGAATCGCGACCTAAACTAACGTGACGAAAACTCAGTTAATGGTGTAGTGCCGCTTGTTTAGTCGCTTCTCTGTTATTGTTTATTGTCACAGTGATTATCGTGAGAGGAAAGACGTTTATCGTTGTTCGATTAAGAAACAAATATGCTGTCAGGTAGAACTCCAGTTCCAGGTAAACCGAGTAACGCCCACGTGCTCGTAAAGTATATTTTACAGAAATAATGAATCGCCAAAGTTTCCCGATTCGTTGTCGAGTTTTCCAGTTGTAAAAATATTGTAAAAATATGAAAAGTTCTCGCAGTGCACATGTTTTTCATTGTGGCTTCGAAAATGCAATTCCCTTCGAATTTTCTTACGAGAATCGATGTAATTATCAAGTAAAATATTCCAATTTGGAGGTTAGCTACACAAATGCGTGCTCATCCAATTCCCATGGATTCGAATGACTAATTTTGCAAATTATTATCAGATAATCCTCTGGGATTGTCTTGGCACGACAGTGCATGGATTCCCATTCTCAATCCAAGCAACATAATGGAATATTTTTCGGAAAGGAGCAATCCTTTTTTCGATCGGACGTGCAACAACGAAACTGTCAAAATGCAGCGTCTAAATCCTGAACAACTCACGTAAGGAAAACGCCACTAGAGATATCGAACAAAAATAAAACGAACCAAGTTTTCCAACGCTTTATCTTTTCGACAGAAACATGACAGGTCTGGAATACATACTTTTACACGTGCAAGAACCCATTCTCTACGTAATTAGGAAACAGCATCGATACTCGCCGACGCAAGCCACGCCATTGGCCGATTACTACATAATCGCCGGGGTGGTTTATCAAGCGCCGGATTTGGCTTCGGTCGTTAACTCTCGACTGGTAAATCTTGCAAACACAATCGCAAAGTTATTTTTCAATTTTCAACGCCAAAAAATGTTTTTACTGTGCGGAGGTTAAAAAAAAATGAAAAATTCATCGTTTTCGAGAAAATTTATTCGACGATTCATGTCTCTCGTCCAGTTGTCGACGGTCCATCACGTCCAATCGGCGTTCGAAGAGGCCAGCGGTTGCTCGCGATATCATCCGAGTCGAGGCTACACGTGGGATTTCAAAAATGGCAAATCCTTTGCGGCAAAAAAGGAATTGCCGTCGCGCGAGGAACCGAGTTCATTGTTTCAACGCCAAAGAGTCGACATGCTCCTGGCTGAAATAACACGAAAGTTTCCTCTCCCCGTGCCCAAGCCGGTTCAACCCGCAGCCGAACCCCGTGAGTCCTTTTTTCGCGTTGCGTTTTTCAAATTCGACTCTCGCAGTCCGGACTCTCTGCTAATTTCGATCTTTTTTTTCAGCTGTTGAAATCAAGCAGGAAATAAAAACAGAGAAAAAAGACATGAAACCACCGCCTGAACGGAAGCCCAGAGTCAATTAAAAATTACAGTGTGTCGATATTTAAATGTAATTTATGGGAACAAGCGATTTTCCACCTGAAACTTTAAATTTTTTTGGTTTGAGCCGATAGAGAACTAAGGACGTTGCTTTTTTTTATTGAATAATTATTATGCAAGAAAATTGTTCGTTGAAAATTCAGTTCGTACAGGAAATTCAAACGATCCAGCATTCATCCTTTTTTTTCCTCAATTTTCCACGCTGACTGGAACGAAATTCTGTAAAAACAAAAACGACGAAAAAAATACAAATTTCCAATTGCGAATAATTTCACTTCGAACGAACGTTTCCGAATGATTTTCCAATTTGACATGAAAATAGCATAAAAAAAGAGAGGTTCGATCGAGTCTGAAGAAGAAATGATTTTTTGTGACGGCGAAACGTGCGGAAACTTGGATTGCCGCGATGCTCGATCTATGGCGAGCGTCCTCATTCCATCCACCGAAGATTTCGTCTCCGATATCCGGCATTTCAAGTGCAAAGTTATTCAGTTGGTTCGCAGGCAAATGCAGAAGGTTTGAATTCTCATTTATTTTCATAGCTCCAGAAAAAACTGGTCGACAAATCGCCAAGTTTGAAAATTTGATAAATAAATCGATTTGCAGGAAATTCCACGATGGTCGGATCGCATGGTGACTCCAGGAGCTCCGAGAGTTTCCGGCGGTCATGGAAAAGTCTTTTCCCGGCCAAAACTGCCTGCGATTCCGCCTCAAAATGTCGCAGCGTTCGCAGCACAAGAAACCGATGTTGACAACGTACAACGAATTCCTGAACGCGAGAGAAACCCAAACGTTGAATATTCTGCCACGTCCCTCGACAACGAGACAACGTTTTTCCATCCTGGCTCGAATCGCCCTCGTCAAACTTACGATTGGCAGCCCGACAGGATTCGAAACGATGGGACTGACGATTGGAACCACGAGACAAACCAAAGCGATCGCCCGGACGATTGGCATCCCCGGGAAACTGAACACAACGATCGAACTGACGATTGGCGTTCCGATACGAATTGGAATAATCGAAATGCTGAAATCCCTCAGAACGATCGGACTCATGATCGAAATCCTCAAACCGATCAGAACGATCGGAAATCTGAGGCTAATAATAACAATCGGAACCCAGAAGCTGCTCAGAACGATCGATCCCAAAATTTGAATGTTCCCCAAAATGACAACGCCCCACGAGCTGGATCTGGAATCTCCTCGATTTTCCATTGGACAAAANCCGATGTTGACAACGTACAACGAATTCCTGAACGCGAGAGAAACCCAAACGTTGAATATTCTGCCACGTCCCTCGACAACGAGACAACGTTTTTCCATCCTGGCTCGAATCGCCCTCGTCAAACTTACGATTGGCAGCCCGACAGGATTCGAAACGATGGGACTGACGATTGGAACCACGAGACAAACCAAAGCGATCGCCCGGACGATTGGCATCCTCGGGAAACTGAACACAACGATCGAACTGACGATTGGCGTTCCGAGACGAATTGGAATAATCGGAATGCTGATATCCCTCAGAACGATCGGACTCATGATCGAAATCCTCAAACCGATCAGAACGCTCGGAAACCTGAGGCTAATAATAACAATCGGAACCCCGAAGCTGCTCAGAACGATCGATCCCAAAATTTAAATGTTCCCCAAAATGACAACGCCCCAAGAGCTGGATCTGGAATCTCCTCGATTTTCCATTGGACAAAAAAACTGTTGACGCTAAATTTTCCAATTTATTGGATCGTAATCGTGGCTGGAATTCTCGGTGCGGCGAGTCTCGTTTGCGGAGTTTTAATCGGCGCTGTTTTATGTGCAAATGGTAATCGGAGCTTTCCATTTTTTCTCCGAATGAAATCTCGTGCTGGTCATGCTGCTTATTGAGATTCGATCGACTGCTGATTTTGTACGACGAGTTAAATCTTGTGGAAGTGGGAAAATGAGGAAAAAGGAGAAATGATTTGGTTCGTTTTGACTAAATCGTTTCAAGACTTGACACAAAATATATTAAACTTGGAATAATACACCGTGCGTGGCGTTTCGTTCGAGTATCAGAGTTGCATCGTTGCGAGAAAAGATCGCAATTTAAATTCGTTACGAAATTAGTAAAATCGAATAATTGCGATCTCCCGGCATTTCTCTTTAGTTTCGTTTTCGTCTCTGCGTCATTTTCACTCATTTGACATCCCTGGGCGACGAGGACCTTTCGCATTTATGATTTTCATTTGTTTTTACGACTTTTAACTTTTATACCGCGGATTCAGTCGAATACGTTTCTACGTTTCAGGCGTCCGGCTCTGTTCGTCCGTCTGTGGCTTTGAGCCGATTTTTCACACGTGCCTCACACACGTGCTTTCTCACTCTCTCTCTCTTTCTCTGTTCCACACACTTTTCGGTTTCTCAGCTATTCTGATATGTCACTCTTCCTCAGATTCGTTGATATTTTCCTCGCTTCTTCGTCTCACTCGCCTCCTTCCTTACACGCAACTCTCCGGACCTGGTATCGAGTTTGCGATTATTATTTCTTTCATCAAGTTTCGATCGGCCTTGAAACTTATTGGCTCCCACGATTTTGCTGAGAACGGATTTAACTGCGGACAAAAAATTTTCTAGTCAAGCTCGACCCTCGTGCAACGTTTTCCTCAAGATTTCCGCCACAAAATTCGTTTCATATCGAAAATATAAAAAAAACATGTAAAAGTAAAAATATCGATTTTTCTGATTTTCGTGGAGATTTTTCAAGAAACGATCCGCACGTCTCGAGTGATTTTTATGCACAGCGTTTCATTTTTTCTATTACGAAGTTTTCGATCAAATTGCCAAGTAGATTTTTCCCAAGCTCGACCCCCGTCAACGTTTTCCTTAAAATTTCCGCCACAAAATTCGTTTCATATCGAAAATGAAAAAAAACATGTAAAAGTAAAAATATCGATTTTTCTGATTTTCGTGGAGATTTTTCAAGAAACGATCCGCACGTCTCGAGTGATTTTTATGCACAGCGTTTCATTTTTTCTATTACGAAGTTTTCGATCAAATTGCCAAGTAGATTTTTCCCAAGCTCGACCCCTGTTAACGTTTTCCTTAAAATTTCCGCCACAAAATTCGTTTCATATCGAAAATAAAAAAACATGCAAAAGTAAAAATATCGTATTTTCCGATTTTCTCAAGCGATTTTTATGCACAGCGTTTCATTTTTTCGATCAAAAAGTTCTCGACCAAATTGCCAAGCAGAATTTTTCCAAGTTACGAAACGTTGAAAGAAAAATGAGAAAGAAACTTACGCTACATCTGTTAGTCTGAAGGCCTTGTTTGTGAATGTCATAAGGGGCAAAGAGGGTGTCCGGTCTGACTGGTAAAAAGAGCTGTGGCTCCCTCTTGATTTTCTCTTGGTCTGAAAAAGCATAAAATTGTTAAAAACGAGTGATCAAGAAAATTGATGAATTTTACGCGAAAGCTTTTTTGGTCGCACTGACCTTGGGGCGATTGTATGATGTCGGGTTGATTATTCAGCGCATAATCGGCCACTTGCTTGAGTGTATACTCTACGAAATATGTATGGTCGCCATGGGTAACATCGAGCATTGAATTATTTCTCGAATCTGGTGGACTTATGATCGGCTGCTTCATGTACGGTTCTACGTGAACCGGTGACGTTGTTCCACGTCGTCTGTACATCATTAGCATCACCGAGAGCACTGTTATGCCCAGAGCAATCAGACAACCGATGAGCAATAATACCAACGGTATCATGCTCACTCCAGTCTCTGCAAAAACAATCGATTCGCGAATGAATTTAAAAAAAAAAAAACAAAAAAAAACAATTTTTGTAAAATAGAGCTCATTGATAAGGAATTTGTAAAATTTTTGCTTTCCAATGTTGTGGATTATCGACAGCAACGTCTCGGTTATCATTGAGATTTGTAAGTTTGTGATTTTTTGATAATAAATTGATTTTCAAAAATGGAATAATTGATGATTATTATTTGCACGAACTCTGAGGAATTTTTGACACGAAAAAGGAAACTTTCCAGTCTCTGCAAAAACGATTTATTCGAATGAATAAGAAAAAAAAGGATTTTTGTAAAACGGAGCTTATTGATAAGGAATTTGTAAACTTTTTGCTTTCCAATGTTGTGGATTATCGACAGCAACGTCTCGGTTATCATTGGGATTCGTAGGTTTATTATTTTTCGATAAAAAATTGATTTTTAAAAATGGAATATTTGCATGAAATTTGGGGAGATTTTTGACTTGAAAAGAAAAACTCACCAGTCGGTTTGCCCGAGTCCCTGAGAATGATATCCTCGAGCAATGCGACTTCGCTCTTTCCTTTGGCGTTGACCGCATAAGCCGTCAGATAAAAATGGGTCGCTGGCAAAAGTTCACTAACAGGAATCCGAAAAAGGGGCAACTCGTTGCTGGTGCTCGAGACATTGACGCGCAAGCTGTTGGTTCTAACGTCGTAAGCCTCCAGACGGAAATCCTGCTTGAGCCCGCCGTCGTATCCAGCAACGCATTCCACCTCGAGGATCTCTGAACTTTGATTCAGCGAGGCTTTTATCGTGCAATTGCTCAAGGGACTCGGCTTAACTGTTTCAATATGAAAATCATGATTTCATGTCAATTATTTCTAGAGCTACAAACGCATCGAATTCTTCAAACAATCCAACGACTGACTACAAAAAAATGGAGCTAAAGTTCGTCTATACAATTATGAAGATTCGTCGCCTGCAAATCGTGTTTGTTTTTCATTAATTTCCAACAAAATCGTTACGATCGAAACGTCAAGCAAAATAAAAATAAATTTTTAAAAATTAAACCAGAAATTTCGTAAAAATTCAATCAAATTTTTCAGTCAGTTCGATTCGAAAGTTGCGGCATAAAAATAATAATTATCGATTGAATCAAAAATTGCAATAATCCTGACGATAATTTTGATGAAATTAATGTTTTTTTTTGTTTTTTAAATTTTTACAAATTCATGCACCGAGAAAATTAGTAAAAAATGAATTACTACGACTGACTACGAAAAAATGGAGCTAAAGTTCGTCTACACAATTATGAAGATTCGTCGCCTGCAAATCGTGTTTGTTTTTCATTAATTTCCAACAAAATCGTTACGATCGAAACGTCAAGCAAAATTAAAATAAATTTTTAAAAATTAAACCAGAAATTTCGTAAAAATTCAATCAAATTTTTCAGTCAGTTTGATTCGAAAGTTGCGTCATAAAAATAATAATTATTGATTGAGTCAAAAATTGCAATAATCCTGACGATTATTTTGATGTAATTAATGTTTTTTTTTTGTTTTTTAAATTTTTACAAATTCGTGCACCGAGAAAATTAGTAAAAAATGAATAACCTGCAGGAATGACTCTGTAAATGCACGGGGCTTCCTGTTTTCCAATCAGATTTCGTCCCCAACAAGTCAAAGTTCCATAATCGCGTTCGTTGACCGGGGTGTGAATGATTTCGCTCGTCGTTCCGTTGTTGTCGTCCGACTTGACGGGCGTGATCTCAAAGTTTTCGCCGCTGTAATTAAAGTCCCAAAAAAAATCGACTTCGCTCGGATCTGCTTCGACTTCGCATCGCACCTTGACGGATTCGTCGAGCGAGGCGCCTATCGTCATTATTTCCTTCGCTTTACAAACTGGCGAAACTGCAATCATAACGATGGCGAATTATTTATTTAATTATCGTTTCCGACACTTTTTCTTGTTTAGAAAAATCTCACTCACACTGAACCCGCAGATTCTCTATCGAGCTCGTCGTCTCCCCTCGATCGTTGCTCGCCAAACACGTATAATTACCACCGTTGTCACGTTTTATCTTTTGAAGCACTAAACTCTGAGTACTCATTATTACTCCTGCCGTTCTGTTGTGCGTCAATATGTGTCCCTTGAAAAATAAATTGAAAAATTCAAAATTGTAAATTCATTCGTAAAAATTGGTCCGACTGTTAATATTTCGACAGTTTGGATAAAAATGGAGGAAAATTTATCGAAGTCGAATGCGGAAAAAAATGTAAATTTATTCGTAAAAATTGGTCCGACTGTTAATTTATATTTCGACAGTTTGCATAAAAATGGGGGAAAATTTATCGAAGTCGAATGAGGAAAAAAAATTGTAAATTAATTCGTAAAAATTGGTCCGACTGTTAATTAATAGTTCGAGAGTTTGCATAAAAATGGGGGAAAATTTATCGAAGTCGAATGAGGAAAAAAAATTGTAAATTAATTCGTAAAAATTGGTCCAACTGTTAATTAATATTCCGACAGTTTGGATAAAAATGGAGGAAAATTTATCGAAGTCGAATAAGGAAAAAAAAGTGAATTAATTCGTAAAAATTGGTGCAACTGTTAATTAATATTTCGACAGTTTGGATAAAAAAAAGAGGAAAATTTATCGAAGACGAATGAGGAAAAAAAATTGTAAATTAATTCGTAAAAATTGGTCCGACTGTTAATTAATATTCCGACAGTTTGGATAAAAATGGAGGAAAATTTATCGAAATCGAACGAGGTAAAAAAAATGTAAATTAATTCGTAAAAATTGGTCCGACGATCGATTATTTTTTTGGCAGTTTCGATAAAAATTGTAAATGAATTCGTAACGATTAGTCCGAGGACTATCGAATTTAGTGACGATTTGAAAAGAAATAAACGAATCGTTATGATAACTCGAAGATCTGAACGAATCTATGCTTTGTCTCATTTTTCATTAAATTACGAAAACGTACGTTGTGTCTCCATGTGATTTTGTGATGTGCGGGATTTGCAAGGACTTTGCACTCGAAATACACGTCGTCTCCTTCCTTAATATTCTCTGGATTAAGCGTGCTTCCCAGATGCAGTTGGACTTTGGGCGGAACTGGAAAAATGCGTCCAGATGTTAGTGGAAAACAAACGCATATTTTTTTTTCTTATTTACGAACGAAAAAATTTCATGCCGTAATTATTCGTAATTTTGAAAAGTAATCGACAAAACGTGGAATTAAAAAAATTCCGAATGTCACAGATCGCGAGAGGAAAGACTCACAAACGACATTAAGGTGATAGAGATCTTCTTGAAATGCTTTAGGAATCGCTGTATTTTCTCCTCGACATTTGAGGTTTTTTCCGTTGTCCTCGTTGCTCGGTGAAAATTTCAAAGTGCTTAAAACAACGCTCGAATTTCCACCGTCCCTTGAGTTTCCTTTGCTAAAAATTGTGTCACCCTCGAGCCAAGATACTTGGGCACGAGGATGGGAGCCGATTACTTCGCAGCTTAGTTCGTACGTTTTTCCTGCCTCGAGTATCGCCGGTTTGTGTAAAATTCTAACGCTCACCGGTTCCACTGAAAAAACAGTTAAAAATCTTCGCTCGAGTGTACAAAATTTTGAAACGACGCTCGCAATTTTCAATTATTATTGGAGCATCGATTTGTCGAGTCGAAAAATATTATTTTCCACTCACGATGCACGTCGAGCATGACGGATTTTTCTAAAGGTGACACAAGGTCCGTGTTGGCTGCTTGACATTTGTATGTTGTGTTGAGGTGCTCTCGCTTTAGATGCGACACACTCAATGTGCTCACGACAACATTCGATTCAATGTACTCGACACCTCTCACCTTTTCGTCATTAACGTACCACGTTATCGTCGGAGGCGGTTTGCCTACGGAACATTAGAAAATAGACTCAAACTCGAAATAGCAGAATAATTGAAAATTATAAATAATTTTGTCCCGGAATCGATCGATCGAGGCAGCAAACAATTTTTTTTTATTCCCCACGCTTTGCCTGCGGCTCGTTTGGAAAAAGGATCGAACTCAAAATATCAAAATCATTGGAAATAATAAATAAAACAATTGGAAATAATAAAAAATTGAAAATTATAAATAATTTTGTCCCGAAATCGATCGATCGAGGCAGCAAACAATTTTTTTTTATTCCCCACGCTTTGCCTGCAGCTCGTTTGGAAAAAGGATCGAACTCAAAATATCAAAATCATTGGAAATAATAAATAAAACAATTGGAAATAATAAAAAATTGGAAATTATAAATAATTTTGTCCCGAAATCGATCGATCGAGGCAGCAAACAATTTTTTTTATTCCCCACGCTTTGCCTGCAGCTCGTTTGGAAAAAGGATCGAACTCAAAATATCAAAATAATTGGAAATAATAAAAAAAAATCAATTGGAAATAATAAAAAATTGAAAATTATAAATAATTTGGTCCCGGAATCGATCGATCGGGGCAGCAAACAATTTTTTTTTTATTCCCCACGCTTTGCCTGCAGCTCGTTTGGAAAAAGGATCGAACTCAAAATATCAAAGTAATTGGAAATAATAAAAAAAAAAAACAATTGGAAATAATAAAAAATTGAAAATTATAAATAATTTGGTCCCGAAATCGATCGATCGAGGCAGCAAACAATTTTTTTTTTGTTGCCCACGCTTTGCCCGCAGCTCGTTTGGAAAAAGGATCGAACTCAAAATAGCAAAATAATTGGAAATAATAAATAATTGGAAATAATGAATAATTGGAAATTATAAATAATTTTTCTTTGCCCACACTTTGCCGTAGCTCTTCTCTAAAAAATATTTTTTTCCTGGCATTTGATCCTGTTTTTTAAAATACATTTATGGAGTAAAAATTTACTGACCACCTCTGACTTCGCAAGACAGCCTGAAATCGGCTCCAACGAGATATGGTCCGACGACTCTGTCAACTTTATGGCCGGAACTGTCCAGTACGAGTATTTGGTGTGGTGGATCTGTTCGGACACAAAAAAAAAAAATTCTCAATACCGAAACCACTCGACGTGAGCAGAAGCAATTCACATTCTATTTGTACAAAAATGGAGCTCAAAAATCTTTTCCATTACGATATAAATAATCAATATTTCAATTTCCCAAATATTAATTTGGGAAATTTTATTGACATTGAAAAATGAGAGAAAAAAAATTTCACCATCCCAAAGGTTCCTTTACGAGGAAGTAAAAAAATGATGGAGCACACTGGAAATAAAATTTAGTCAAAAACTGAATATTTTTCCATAATTTCAAAATTTTCGTTGTTTTGGCAGAATATTTGGTTTCTAATGGAATTGTCAGCAAAATTTACGATTGGGACGACAAAAATTTGCTACCGAAGAGACTTTATAGAATATTTCTTGCTGCGATGACACAATTATTGGGATTATTCAAACAAAACGTTTAGTCGAACGTATCGAACACAATATCAATCTTTTTCAACAAAATTTTATTTTCAATCTCAAATTTTCGTACGTTTTTTGTCCTCAATCTTGCACGGGAAATAAAATTTAGTTAAAAATCGTCGATATTTATTTGAACACGGCCAACTGAATATTTTTCGATAATTTCAAAATTTTCGTTATTTTGGCAGAATATTTGGTTTCTAATGGAATTGTCAGCAAAATTTACGATTGGAACGACAAAAATTTGCTTCCGAAGAGACTTTATAGAATATTTCTTGCTGCGATGACACAATTATTGGGATTATTCAAACAAAACGTTTAGTCGAACGTATCGAACACAATATGAATCTTTTTCAACAAAATTTTATTTTCAATCTCAAATTTTCGTACGTTTTTTGTCCTCAATCTTGCACGGGAAATAAAATTTAGTTAAAAATCGTCGATATTTATTTGAACACGGCCAACTGAATATTTTTCGATAATTTCAAAATTTTCGTTATTTTGGCAGAATATTTGGTTTCTAATGGAATTGTCAGGAAAATTTACGATTGGAACGTCAAAAATTTGCATCCGAAGAGACTTTATAGAATATTTCTTGCTGCGATGACACAATTATTGGGATTATTCAAACAAAACGTTTAGTCGAACGTATCGAACAAAATATCAATCTTTTTCAACAAAATTTTATTTTCAATCTAAAATTTTCGTACTTTTTTGTCCTCAATCTTTCACTGGAAATAAAATTTAGTTAAAAATCGTCGATATTTATTTGAACACGGTCAACTGAATATTTTTCGATAATTTCAAAATTTTCGTTATTTTGGCAGAATATTTGGTTTCTAATGGAATTGTCAGCAAAATTTA
Organism: Hyposoter didymator; assembly: GCA_037952995.1. Taxonomy (NCBI): domain Eukaryota; kingdom Metazoa; phylum Arthropoda; class Insecta; order Hymenoptera; family Ichneumonidae; genus Hyposoter; species Hyposoter didymator. The sequence continues at coordinate 13,235,960 of JBAJMU010000003.1, forward strand.
CGATTGGAAAGACAAAAATTTGCTTCCGAAGAGACTTTATAGAATATTTCTTGCTGCGATGACACAATTATTGGGATTATTCAAACAAAACGTTTGGTCGAACGTATCGAACAAAATATCCATCTTTTTCAACGAAATTTTGTTTTCAGTGCAAAATTGTAAAAAAAAAAATCGTTATTCGGTGATTTTGAGGGTTTTCGTAGTTATTTGAGGAAATGGAACTTACGAATGACAGTGAGATTGACTTGAAAGTTCCGGGTGGGTGAATTTCGAAAATCTACACGACACCTGTATACACCCTCGTCACTGAGTTGAACACCCTCGAGGTAAAGAGCCGCCCGCTTAGCTGACGTCTTAAAGTGGGCTCGAGGGGCGACCGAGTCGTCCGACCAGTTGAGGGCTTGTTGGAACGGTCTACCACGTACATCGAAGCTGCAACGTGAAGATAAGCACTCCGTCACGTTATATCATAAACCTTCTCCTCATTTCATCACGCATTTACCTAGATATCATTTATATCTATATGTGCTGTATAAATATATATATATTAAGGACAATGTGTACATGCATCATTTCTGTCGTGTATACAAAGCGAAGGTTTCGCCTCGTTATTCATTTTCACGCGACAGCCTGAAATTTAATTTAAACTTCCGGCCAAGAGTCTCAAACAAACGAGACGTTCTCGTTGCAATCAGAATACCATTTTTTTCCCCTTAAATCCGTTCCCCTTATCCGGATCTGGAAAAGTCCACAGACTTGAAATTTATCATGGAAAAATGGCGATAAATTATAATTAAGGTAAATAATCGGAAGTGGGGCTTTTCCCAAAAAGCAGGTGGTGGTGTTACTAACATATCAGTTATAATTCTAAGCAATTGGGAGCGGAATTTTTGAAAATTCGAACATTCAAAAATGAGTTTTTTACTCCATCCCATGCCATTTTTCTGCCTCCCCAGCCTAATTATGATTATTAGAGATGCCGATTATGCGATGGAATAAAAAATAATAATTTATCTCCATTTTTGGGAAAAGCCCCACATCCGAATGCGAAAATGGCGATTAATTATAATTAAGAATAAACGACGCTAAACTGTTGTCAAATTGTTGCAATTATTTATGAGCAACGTTCGAGTGAAATATTACAAAGCTCTGTGTACGTAAGTTTTGGTTCATTTAGTTTATTCGTCAATTTTTTGTGAAGTCTCAATAAAAAATTTTGCGATTAAAAAAATTGTCGTAAATTTTTTAATGCTTTTACGTTTTCGTAATTGACTGAGTGGATTTTCGTCCGTTTTCGACAATGTGACGCGATGAATGTTGATAATTTGACACTTTTTTTGGAAACTATTATTTTTGGGATATTTTCGTACTCCGGAGATACGAATGGGGCAACGTGACCCCGTTTCCAATGGAGTGTCTTTCGGTCGATATTAGAAAAAGCTCTCGTTCGCAAATTTAGACAAGTCTTGGTTATGGATTTTTAATCAGCTCTTTTAGTTATAGATTCGAGAGCACTTTCTCGTTCCTGTTCCTCGATTACGAGAGATTCATTTGCTGAGGTAAATCAATTTACGGATTTGGGTATTTTTGTTCGGTTTTTTAAATGGAAGAAATGTTTTTTTTTCTAAAAAAAAACGTTGCCATTGATTTCGAGACGAAGTTTTATCACACAGAGTGTCATTTTAACTCGGGAAAATATTTATCACGACCGATTACCAAAGCATTGACTGACGAATGGAAAGCCAAAGTTTTGCACTTATTTGCCAAACGCACAACCTTAACCCTTAATGGTCCAATGGAGTAAATTTTTCCCCGACCGCTTTGGACCGACGATACGTCATAGGAATTTTTAGAGAATGGGACTTGTGACACCCTCCATTTTAAATTGAAAATTACAATTTCTGCATCATTTTTTGTAAAAAAAAAAGTCATTTTTGCAGATTTTTCTATTCGACATTTTTTTAAATATTAAAAATTGCACGAATTATATAGAATCGTGACGGTCGTTACTCAAGGGTTGAAAATACATTGTAGAATTTTTATTTTATTTTTTTAACGATTTTTCAACTATTCATCGCCTTCCAAAGTATACTTTTTGGAACGTTCGCTAATTTAACCAGTCCCACCTGAAAACGTGCTATTTCAGACTTATGAAGTAATTTTTTGTTTTTTTTTTCAATTGAAAATTACAATTTCTGCATCATTTTTTGTAAAAAAAAAAGTCATTTTTGCAGATTTTTCTATTCGACATTTTTTTAAATATTAAAAATTGCACGAATTATATAGAATCGTGACGGTCGTTACTCAAGGGTTGAAAATACATTGTAGAATTTTTATTTTATTTTTTTAACGATTTTTCAACTATTTATCGCCTTCCAAAGTATACTTTTTGGAACGTTCGCTAATTTAACCAGTCTCACCTGAAAACGTGCTGTTTCAGACTTATGAAACAATTTTTTGTTTTTTTTTTTCAATTGAAAATTACAATTTCTGCATCATTTTTCGTAAAAAAAAGTCATTTTTGCAAATTTTTCTTTTCGACATTCTTTTTAATATTAAAAATTGCACGAATTATATAGAATCGTGATGGTCGTTACTCAAGGGTTGAAAATACATTCCAGTATTTTTATTTTATTTTTTTAACGATTTTTCAACTATTTATCGGCTTCCAAAGTGAGTGGAGATGATAACACCCTCAATGACTATTATTACGCCACCATCTGGAGGTGTGACTATCAAGGGTCAATAATGTGAAAAAAATGGGAGTCGTACCTGTAAATCGGCTTGATCAAGTGATCGCGGAACCATAAAACCATATAAAGGGTTTCACCCCTCGTGGACGGTTCGATATCACATGGCAAAGACGCCGATTGTCCGAGGACTGCATTCACTTCGGTAGTTGAAACTGTGAAAGTAAAAAATTTCATCAAATCTCAAATAAATGCCAAATAATTTTTTTTTACNNTTTTTTTTTTTTTTTTTTAATTGCAGGAAGTTAATATTACTCGAGGGTAATGTTGGATGATTTAAAGTTTTAAAGACTTTTTTAAAATTCATCAGAAATGCTTCATCAATAATGCTGATCGAATTACCAAGAGAATAAAATGGGTCAACGTGTTTTCGTAACTCTAATCCCCTGATGCATAAAATATCACGAAATCAAATTCTCAATAATTCATCGAGAAAATAAAAATAGAATTTCGATCACAGCTCCAAATTGCTGTCCAAAAATACGAAATGTCGACGAGGTCGAAGATATTTATTCTTTCCTTTCATCCTTTCCATTATTCAGTTAATTCGTAAAAAAAAAAAAAACCTCCGATCCTGGCATTTTTGGAATTTCATCGACTATTTTTTACTCCGCAACGTGTTGTGACTTTTTGACGAATTATGCAACAGTCCGATTGCAATAATTTTTTTGAGCCAGAAATTTAACGTTTTTTTTTTTTTAATCGCAAAAAAATTGATCTGCAGGCATGAAAGATCGGGAAATTTCTTTTAGACCGAGACAACAATGTCCTGATTTATCTTCGATGTGCTGAATGGACAGAAATGAAAAGAAAAGTTCACTTTATTTTTAAATAATTAAAAACAATTAAAAAAAAAACACCGAATTTCGTTTATTTTCCGAAACTATAGAAATTTAAGGTTTTCTTTTTTTAGAAATTTTTCATTCGTACTCTATCGGAAATGGCGGAAATTTTGACATTTTTTGACAAATTACATTTTTTGCCCAATTTCGGATGAAAAATTACGATGTATTTGCGAAAATTTGTCAGAGCGAGGATTTTTTATATGAAATTCTGTCCGTGACTCGTATGAATGTGTGTAACGTAATTTGTACGTACTTGGATCATCGTCTCGGTCCCAATTCTCATTAGCATTGGCATAGCTTATGATCGCGACAACAACGACGAGATAAAATCCAAGGAGAACGGGTCTCGCCGTAATTCCGTTGATAGTTTCGATCGCCATGCCCCCAATTGTTGTTTATCCTAATTTTCGACTTTTCACGTAGACGCTAACGTTGAAAAATTTGGCGGAATATTAAGAGAAGTAAATTCCCATGTACGATAATTCTTTGAACGCGAGTCGTGGGATTGAGTGTCAGACGATTATTTTTCGTTGATTTATAAACAGCCCAATAATTTCTCGTGAAAATCGTATTTCTTGTTCGTTAGTCCTTTTCGGGCAATGCGAAACCGTCGGCACCACCACCATTTGCAACACTTTCATTAACGGTTTCACCACAAACTTTAAAAATAATTATCATCGCTCCGGAAGGTCCACAGAAAATTCACGAATTTCGTCACTGCGAACGTAGAATTATTATTCGCCGTTCACCATTTTTTCTCGTAAAATTCGGAGAAAAAAAAAATTTTCATGGAGTTAAAAAAAAATAAAAAAATTCGCAGTTTTATTTTTTTTTATCGCGAGACAAAGAAGAAAAACGAAATTGCTCGACCGCGTAGAGATCGAAGACACGAGCACTTCGAGTACGTTCGAGGAAAGCGAGTTTATAATCAACCCTCGAGGAACGCGGACTGAAATTTCGTACGCGATTACGACTCTTCGTGAAGCGGAATCGACATGCCATCGCGTACTATCGTAGCAAGGAATTTCCTAATACAGGGTGGGCCCAGAAGCACTTTTTCGCACGTCACCGAATTAATAGCAATTTTTGTTATTATTTTATAACGATCGACGTGACGGATCGAGTATTTTCATTGGCACGACGTTCTTTCGATTAGAATGAATCGTTTTTTTTTACATATTTCGAAAAAAAACCGCAAGAAATCGATGTTTTCGATTAATCAGGAAATTTCTACCAATTTTCGCGAAAACTGGAAATATTATTTATTTTTTTCATCGTCGGAAAAATAATCGCGTAAAAAAGTTTCGATTTTGTAGAAAAAAAATTGGAAGAAAATTTTATAAAAAATAATGGAAAATTTTGGGCGCATCGAAGAATGTGCAGCTATTTTCTTAATCGTTGTTGTCCGTCACGAGAACTATTATAGTATACGCTCCTCGTCGTCAGTGCCTCACAGAGCCCTCTCTCGCTCTGTCTCGCTCAGTCCGCTTGGCGCGGCTTCGCAGTAGCAAACGCGCGGCGGCGATCGATTTGTCCGCTTCCCTCGACCCCGTGCAGCAAGCATCTCGATTCACGTATTGGTAATAAAGGGATGTGTAAAAAAAGATGTTAACTAAAGTAAATTGTTGGTGCGCGGTTGTGGGAGCTCGAGCGAGCGGAAGAACAAACGAGGGAGAAAGGGAAAAGAGAGAGAGAGAGAGAGAGGAAGAGCAAAGGACGCAAAAAATGGCAGTACTCGTAAAAGGCAGTAGATACGAAGAGAGTATTGCACGAACGCGAAGCTCGTGGCGCTCTCCTTTTTCCTATAAACTTCCCCTCGTCCCCCACCCTCTCGGGGGTTCTGACACACGCAAAAACGAATCGACCCGCAAAACTCTTGTTTTCTCTTCTTCCTTCGGGCTTTCGTCACGTTCGAGAGATCGCAAATAAAAAAATAAAAAAACGAGCACGCGTTTTATAGTAAAAATTCCGTCGAATTTGCTGGAGTTGCTTTGTTCCGATGAGAAAATAATATCGAAAGTGAAAAACTGAAATATTTAGCCTCGCGGAGAGAGATTTTGGCAAATGGATGAAAACTCGAATAAATTCCGAAGCTTTTGAGACACACTCGTACCATTTTTTTAATCCCACACGCGTTCTTCGCTGTATAGTCACTTTTTCATCGCGAGCACGATACACAAACACGATTGTTGTTGACAGCGAATCAGGACAGTGAAGACTCGGAGCCGACAAAGAGAAACGAGCACATCGCGGCGAGATCGTGTGTGTGTGTGTTTTCGTACGTTTTCTTTACGATTTACGTTTAAAAACGGCGAAGAGTGTTTTTGTTGGCGGGGAATAAGTTGATGAGCTTGAAAACAAAAATAAAAAATGCTGGAATGTGTAATGGAGATTGTGACACGATGAATGCGGCGGTGGTTGGGATCGTTGCACGGGGACAAGAAGGCCGTTTATACGCGAGTCTCGAGGAGAGAAACAGTCGAGACGATATGAACGTGTGTGTGTGTGGATATGGGGGTGGAAGAGGAAGAAAAATTCTTCGGGATCTTGGAGCTCTCTCTATCCCTCTCGATACCTCTTTCTCCCACCCCCACCGACTCTCCCCCCTCCCCTCCTACTCCTTTCCGCTCGACCCACCTTCGTTTTGTGATACGCGAACGTTATTCTCGCCAACTGAAACGTTTCGGGCGTTTCCGTGCGGTGCGATCGTTAGACGACCGAATGAATTCATCCCCTCCGAGTAAATTCAACCCTACCATCCTCAAAGAGACTCCTCGGTGACGCAAGAGCGCATACTCTGACACAAAACGTACTATTCATCCCCTGCTGCTGCTGCTGCTGCTGCTGCTGCTCTCCTCTGTATATGCACGACTTTTTTCTATCCTCTACTCGCGCCGAGATCGCGGAGAGATGGGAGAACGTTCACCACCACGAGAATCCGTTCGACAACCCCTATTTCGATGCCGAGTACAACTCGTTTCAAAATTATTCTCCGCAAAGAGCTCGAAAAACATGCAATTCGTGAAATTATGATTTTTTAGGTCTTTGGTCATTTTACCCAAAGATAATAAAATATTTTACAACTAATTCTTAATAAATAATAAATAATAATAAATAAGAAATAAATCAATTAATTAATTAATCGTTAAAAATATTAATTAATGAATAACAAATAATAAAGGATATTAAATTCGTTTTTTATTTAAATTCAAATAGAAAATCGAGAATTGAATGAAATTGAAATTGAGGGGGTTAATAAAAAAATAGGAAAAACATGAATTCGAATAGTTGAGTGAAAAATTATACGCTGTTGACTCAATGTTTTTTTTTTTTTTTTTCGAAAAATGGCACATTTTATAAAATTTTCGGGGTTATAACGCTCAAAAGTATTGAGAATTGAGGAAAATGTAATTTTTTTTAGCCAAACGATGATTTTGTGGCATTTGGAATTTTTGACAATTTTTTTGAGCCATTTTGATCGATATTTTTCGAAATTTTATGACGCACACAGTTTGGGGGGATTTTTGAAAAATAACTCCAATTTTTTTCGGACCGCTCATCACAAAAACCAACGTGTAATGCACTCTGGGTCAAATTGACCCAGACGACTTTTGACGCACTCTGTACGTACCTCTTATTACCTGCTCGCATTTATTTCCGATTTCATGCTCTGCCGGCCCACTCGCCTGCTCCTTATTCCATCGAACGATTTGTCGGTCAGATCGATCAAGCTCAATACGAACAGAATATTCCGACGACCTCCTCGATATTTCTGTGTTTCGGGAGTGAGAAGTTTGCCATTCGTTGACCTCATGCGATCGTACTGGGTTATAGCTGCTTCTTTCTTATCGACGATCACGCGATAAGCCCTCAACGCGCTCCCAAGACGATACTACCGTAATTTCGAGATGGAATTCCGATATGGATCTCGAATTGGCCGATCGGGATGATCGCCTGTCTAATACAGCGAGAGAGCACGCTTATCGTAAAAATGTATCTTTCGCGTTCTTTACAAGTCTTCCGGGTCCTACAAACCCATTTTTTTAGAATACTCAATCATATCCCTTGGACATGAGCAATCGATCGTATCTACACAAATAATTGCTTAATCAAATTCCCCCACGATCGTCATTCCCGGACTGCGCGCCCCCAAAACAATGAACTTTGTAAACTTTGCCCATGAATTTCCATTTCTCGAAGTTTCCCACAAAAATTTCATGAACAACTTCAGTTCTAACCTGCAAATGGATCATCACTAAAAAAACATCGAAAATTACATGCAAATCAAAGAATTATTTCTTTTTAATTAATTATATTTGAAATAGTGTACAGCATACAATTGCGGCGTAACTATACAGTATCGAGGAATTTTTCAATTCGTTTAGCAAATTCTCGGAACCATGCGAAACTACGTTAGTCAACGTTTCTTTTTTTTTTTTTTTTGCAGTTCTCGTCTTTTTTCTCTTTCCTCCTCGTTCGGATTTTCTTTGACCCTCTAAATTTATCGATAATTACGAGTTTTATATCGCATTCTTCAAATCTTTATTCAAACTCGCGTTTTCCATTTCGTTTTTCTATTCGCATGTAAAAGTCGTGCACACACGAGATATTGAGACGATGGACTCGTTTGTGCCATTTATTCAGAGTGCTTTTTCATACATGTATACAGTATACATATATATTTATGCATCGACGCGATGTTTCGTTTATTTATGAAGAATCAAGTATGCAGTAATATACAGGAAACTCATGATTACAAATAGTCGGGTGTCCTGAGCTTGAATATGTGTATAAAAAGAATCGTGAATCAAGGTTAAGGAGGCTGGCTACACACACGACGATGTTGCCATGTTGAAAACATAGGAAAATTCGAAATTATTAGAATTTCATGAAATTTCGTGAGAATATTCTTCAGTATTAAATGTGAATATACAAATTTTTTAAGATTTTTCTTCTACATAGTTTTCGAGTTATCGAACACTAGAGTTTACATGCATGAGCATAGGATTCAGATATGTATAGATATATCTTTTGCATATTGTAAACTCCAATTATTCGAAAACTATGTAGACGAAAAATTTGAAAAAAATTGTGTCATCGTAATTGATGCTAAAGAATGTTGTCACCAAATTTGATGGAATTCTTATCATGTTTTCGTGTGTAGCCATGTTAAAAACATAGGAAAATCCGAAATGATTAGAATTTCATGAAATTTCGTGAGAATATTCTTTAGTATTAAATGTGAATATACAAATTTTTTAAGATTTTTCTTCTACATAGTTTTCGAGTTATCGAACACTAGAGTTTACATGCATGAGCATAGGATTCAGATATATATAGATATATCTTTTGCATATTGTAAACTCCAATTATTCGAAAACTATGTAGACGAAAAATTGAAAAAAAATTGTGTCATCGTAATTGATGCTAAAGAATGTTGTCACCAAATTTGATGGAATTCTTATCATGTTTTCGTGTGTAGCCATGTTAAAAACATAGGAAAATCCGAAATGATAAGAATTTCATGAAATTTCGTGAGAATATTCTTTAGTATTAAATGTGAATATACAAATTTTTTAAGATTTTTTTTCTACATAGTTTTCGAGTTATCGAACACTAGAGTTTACATGCATGAGCATAGGATTCAGATATATATAGATATATCTTTTGCATATTGTAAACTCCAATTATTCGAAAACTATGTAGACGAAAAATTGAAAAAAAATTGTGTCATCGTAATTGATGCTAAAGAATGTTGTCACCAAATTTGATGGAATTCTTATCATGTTTTCGTGTGTAGCCATGTTAAAAACATAGGAAAATCCGAAATGATAAGAATTTCATGAAATTTCGTGAGAATATTCTTTAGTATTAAATGTGAATATACAAATTTTTTAAGATTTTTCTTCTACATAGTTTTCGAGTTATCGAACACTAGAGTTTACATGCATGAGCATAGGATTCAGATATATATAGATATATCGTTTGCATATTGTAGACTCCAATTATTCGACAACTATGTAGACGAAAAATTTGAAAAAAATTGTGTCATCGTTATTGATGCTAAATAATGTTGTCGCGAAATTTGATGAAATTCTTACGACATTGTCGTATGTAGCGAACCTCCTTAAGTGTCTGCTTCGCTCTAGCAGTCGAGTCGGCGTTAAATTTTCGAAAGCGAGTCGTTTGCAAAGTTCCGTTCAAAAATTAAATAGATTTCCGGTCGATTTGCTCGGCGCAGCGTGTCTCATAACCTAAAAAAAATATTCATATACCGCGCGACCGATTTACCGAGCCCGGAACTCATAGAAATGCGAAAAAGGACCAGGAGTGTCCACATCGACATTTTGAGAAGAATTGAATCACAGTTTTTTTGTTCCTCCAGAGATTCTCGATAAATCGAACTTTTTCCTCTCGTTAATTTTGAAACAAGAGCAAACTCGTTTGCGAGACTTTTTAAATCCCTCATCGCGAACTGTCGTACGAAACGACGTGTTGGAATAAGCGACAAAAGGTCAAACTTCGTAAACACAATAACTGTAAAGATGCGGAAGCCTCGCGTATGACGCGAAGCAGCCATTTTCCCTCAAATCACGAAGTTGTTTCGGTTCGAAAAGAATATAAAGATCGTTTTCAAATAAAGTCAATCTGACATTTGTAGGATCCGCGGTACAACGTATTTTTTATAATACGTGTAAAAATATTGTCATTGAGTGTTGAATCGTCGTCTTCTCCGTAGTTCGTGCTAAAAAGCTCGAACGAGCGCACGCGACGTGAAGCGCGCGGTTCCGCTGCATTCTTTCGTCATTTTTGTCATTTTTTAAATTCTATTTTTCTTATAATACATTTTTTTCCGGCGACATCGCCAAGAAAACGTTTGTCTTCTCTGCGTTCGAAATAACTCGAACTCCTGATGACGCATTATCTAATTAGGGGTCGGGAGATACTCAGACGATTAAATAAATAATTATTCGATATTAATTATCGGGGTAGTGGTCGCGCGGGTGCGATCCAAGCGCGTTCCTTTGCCTCGCGCGTTCGTGTTTACGTGGACGTGAGTGTGTGTGTGTGTGTTTGGGAATGGGAAGAAAAATTGAATAACCATCGACTCTCGCATCGTGAATAATGTTTAATTATAATATTTCATCGTATTTCTATGAATTCACTGCTTTTCAGACCAAATAAACAATTTTTTCTCTTCCCCGCGCGGAGACATTTCGTCGTTTCCAATTGCACGATATATATTTTCCTCGAGTGTGTCCGCCATTCGACGATCGCAAATACATTTAAATTGATGAAAAATAAAAAAATGTTTATTTTATTCAATTTATCGTAATTTATTCGTCGGAATAAAATCGAGTTAGAAAAATATGTAAAGGCCAATGATTTTTATAAACAATGAATAAATGTCACATTATTTCGCGGTCGTAAAAAAGAAAGTAATGCTTTTTATATCGTCATATCGATTTTTGGCCTACTATTTCCCATACATCGACGACTTTGTCCTAAACTACGTGGACTATGGCACTTGGTGCAACGCTATAAAGTTGGAATCGATGCTTCTTTTTCATCTCTCATTCTTCCAAGTCCTTGGTTCGTACGACGATGTACGAACGACGTATCGACCGTTGACTCTCCGAGACGCAGTAATTTCAAATCGTCATGTTTCTTTATATTTATTTTTATCAATAAACTAAGAGTCTTAGATTCTTACGACACACAAATATTATTTAGTGCGTTCTTTTTATGGTACAGCAGGCAAACAAGGCGATACCGGCAATTCCTCGCATTCACTTTTATTTTTCTCTTCCTTCGCGCGACATAACCTCAAAACCGCAACGCGTCGTATTCGATCGACCGCGCACACAAACCTCGACCATGGCTCGTTGCTTCGGCAGAATAATTTCGAAAAAATCTCGCGCTCCGTTTTCGATCTTTTGAGAATAATAAATTTAAAAAAAATACAAAACGTTAGAAAAAAAAGAACTTTTTTTTACAAGGACGAATGCCTGCGTCCCGCATGGCAAGACGACTCGACGCGCGTTGGGGTTTTGGGCTCTCATTTCTTTCGATTATTTCATCATTTCGTTTAGAAAACTTTGATGATCTCTCGAGTTTGTGGAGTTTGTGTATTTATAGGCTTCAAGGTTATTATTCGTATTATTTAATATTACATGGAAAGTAAAAATCGTCGAAACGAAGATCAACATTTATTTCGAACTGTTTGGGTAAAAAAAATTGAAGGAAAAATACGACTTGAAAATATGAGCGTGAAAAATCATTTCGAACGAAATATTCGCGTGTGGAAACAAGTTTTTTATCCACTTTTGTCCATTTTTACGAAGAAAATAAAAAATAGCAACAAAAAAAAGGCCACAGCGTAAATGAATTATTCGATTTGTTTGGCATTTCCCAGCCGGAAGAAATTTTGACACGAGCATTTTTACTCCGCGATTCGAAAAAGTTTATCTCCGTTTCGAGACTCCTCGGAAGACTTGTGATCGGCAATGCAGCTTTTACAATTCGATAAACTTGGCCGCGATCGTTTTCCACATATTTCTGTATCGAGCTCGGAAATCTAGAGTCACGCGCCATTTCTCTGAATCGCTGTTACTAGTAAATTTGAAATTTTGTCTTTTCTCCAGAAAATACCTACCGATTGGTTGGATTTTTGCAACGACATAGGTTTGCCTGAATCGCCTTGAGTATGACACTCTCCGTGTCGAATCGTAATTGGGAAAAATTCACTATTCCGTAAAATCTTAGATTTGACGATTTTGCCACATATTTTGAGTGCTCATTGAAATTTCGTAAAGCATGAGAGGCGTAGGCAGAAAAAAAATAATAATCACATCGTTCAAGAGAGTAGCCCGGTCGAAAAAACGAAAACGAGCAATTTCTTAACCCTCAATGGTCACACGGGGTCGATTTTTCCCCAACCGCGTCCGACCGACGATACATAATAGAAATTTTGAGAAAATGGAACTTGCGGCCCCCTCTATCGGTAGTTTGAACCTTCTAGTAGGAAGCCTCGTCGTTATTATTTTAAAGGTCCCGTTAGTTCAGTTTTGGAAGCCGTAGGAATTTCCGACTTGTGAAACCATTTTTTTTTCTTTAAATTGAAAATTATAATTTCTGCATCATTTTTCGTAAAAAAAAACGTCATTTTTGCTAATTTTTCTTTTCGACATTTTTTTTTGTGTTAAAAATTGCACGAATTCAATAAAATCGTCATGGTCGTTACTCGAGGGGTGAAAATACATTGTAGTATTTTTATTTTATTTTTTTAACGATTTTTCAACTATTTATCGCCTTCCAAAGTATACTTTTTGGAACGTTCGCTAATTTAACCAGTCCGACCTGAAGACGTGCTATTTCAGACTTATGAAACAATTTTTTGTTTTTTTTTTTCAATTAAAAATTACAATTTCTACATCATTTTTTGTAAAAAAAAAAGTCATTTTTGCAGATTTTTCTTTTCGACATTTTTTTTAATATTAAAAATTGCACGAATCAAATAAAATCGTCATGGTCGTTACTCAAGGGTTGAAAATACATTCCAGTATTTTTATTTTATTTGTTTAACGATTTTTCAACTATTTATCGGCTTCGAAAGTGAGTGGGGTTAAAAACACCCGCAATGACTATCGAGGGTTAAATATCGGCGTCTCTGAACCGAGTGTACTATTCGATATCTTGGATGCATACGCAAGCGATAAACGGTGTTTGGTAGTGGATTCACATTTCACATAATCGGCGAATCTAAATTATCATATTGTTTATTTTTTCACTTTTCATTATTATTGATAATATTATTATTATTTTTACATCGCACTATATTCAGTCACGAGAGACATAGTTTGTTATTTTTTCTTTTATATCAACGTATAATTCACTGGCTCATCATCATCATGATCGCGACGAGCGACACTTCGATACGAAACCGCAAACACAATCGCGCGCGTTTATTAGCTCAACATCTTTTCTTCTTCGACACGCTTCTTAAGGTAGTTCCCCCACCAGGCAGTTTAATTAGGAAATTGTTCAAATTTGGCATACGTGTTGTTTAATATATGAACAACAACTCTGTAAAACTTGAACAAGTTTCACCATCCCGAACCCGAGATATTTAGAATTGGAGTTCACTCAATTAACACGTAACATGCGGACCATGATAGGCAATCAGCACATTATTAATTTTACCATTCGTACTAAAATTAAGAAGTTCGTGAAAAACAAGGAGGGGCTAGAGCAGGATATCACAGATATTGTGAAAAAAAATCAAGGTGTTTGACCATCTAGTTTGACAGATATAATCTCGAGAAGTTCTAAGGTTTAGGCTGCATACGCTATTTTGCAAGCGAACGAGCGAATGGTGGGGGACGGAACGAACACGCACACATAAGAATGCGTCGTCCGTATAGGCGACCTTCTGTGTATTGGGGCGGTCGCTAACTTTTGGTTGGGGCTGTCGCAGGGGAACTACCTTAACAAAAACAAACAAACAAAACGAGTGACCGCGCTCTAAAAGTGTTCCGTGCTGTGGAGTCACGGAGCTAAAAGTACAAAAAAAATCGTAGTTATCAATCGATCGGGCGACTCGTGTCGAATGCTCCTCGTTATATATTTATACATAAAAACTCGTGGTGTAATAAGTGCGTGATAAGAGTCGTGTGAAAAACGTAGTTGCACGAATTTTCCTGAATTTTAATTCCTATCATTATTATTATTAATTGTTATTAATAATTTATAATTACTATAATAATCATAAACATTACGACTATAAATACGATTATAACCGGACAAAACAAACACAGAGACAGCATCAGTAATATTCGAGAAGATAGAAATTGCGTGTTCTCGGGGGGGGG
>JBAJMU010000003.1:13250442-13376243 GCA_037952995.1 Hyposoter didymator
GGAGTCGCGTTTCTATTTTGACCTTGTCGTGACATTGTCACCAAAACAATGAGACGAGAGTTGCTGTCGCCCAACAATAAGTTTCCTCGCATCGAAGCGACTACACAATAACGCCTTCATTTCCTTTTCGTAAGGCCGCGGAGTAGCCTTAATATTCAAAAACGAACAAAAAATATATATTTCCGTACGGAGAGAATATTAGATTCTCGGAAATAAGGAAAAATATTGTGGCGAAAGCGGAACGGATTTTTCTCTTCGAACACGACGCCATGAACGACGATAAAAAAAAAAAACAAAAAGCCAGCAATGGGATAGAAAAATAAAAATAGTAATTGGTAATCATATATTTTCTATCATTGGGTTAGTACCGCGTCATATATATGCATACATACATACATGTCCATAAATTCGTACGTACATATGTATATAAATATATATATATAACGGGTGTGGGTGTCAATGTGTTTATATATTTATATTATCGCGTGTTTTTTTTGTTATTAAGTATATATGTATAGAGTATATATACATATACATATATAATTTATGAATGAGCATATTTATTATATATATGCATATGTATATGTAGATTTTTGAATCCATATTAATAATTAAATGTATAGTCGGCTAATAAATATTTACAAAATACGTAGTGGCGTTATTTATCCTTTTAGAATGTGTTTTTTTTGTTATTTTCTTTGTTTCGTGTCTGTGTTACGTGTGTGTGGGTTCTCGTGTTAAGAGAGACGCGATGCCTAAGTCTATAATCATATTATCTACGTTTATGATTATCGCAAAAGGAAAAAGAAAATCGCAACCTATGGCAACTGTATAGTTTTTTAATGGCAAGTAGATATTTTTCGTTTCTTTAGGTTTTTTTTTGCTTTTTTGTTGTTTTGTTTGTATTGAAACTTATTTGTTTCCTTCGTCGAATGATTTCGAGGTTGGATGCGTTTTCAATGTGGAATGAAGACGTGATCGCGATTATCGTGTGCGGCTTTTCTAGCTCGAAAGTTTTCGATTTATTCATTCGGGGAACTCACAACTGTCGAGGACGAAATATCGTGGGGGGAGAGAAAAAAAACAAAATACGACGACGTCGAATTATTGCTCGTTTTTTGTTTTGTTTTCGTGGAATTGTGCTCTGGCAAAGGTTTGTGGAGTTTCGGTTGGAGTTTTCTTTCCAAGGCTCGAGACACACTCGATCTTCCGCTTTGTACACGTCGCCGGATAAACACTTTGGGAAAATAATATTTATCGCGCTTTTTCATCGAAATGCTCGTGGTTTTTGTCACTCGCGGAGGAAATGGAAAATCTTATCGCATTTCTAACCGGGATTCGATCCAATTTTGGAATCTTACGAACGCTCGAACGCGAGTCGTAAACAGCGTGGAGGGGACTAAAACATCTTATCGACACTTGGACGTGGAATAATAACGAAAAAGATCAAATTTTCCATGCTACATCGCCGCGGTTGGCGCTCGGGCGGTTTTTTGTCAAAAATCAAGTACGTCCGAGTCTCTGGCTTTCGATCGCGCTTTGTTTTTTAAACCCGAAGGCAGTTTATCTTTCGAAATGATTGAAAAAATGGTCGATTCAGCTGCGTGAGTGGAAATTTAAAGAAAAATAAAACTTTCTCGTCCCGCGATGAAATTCTATCGTCTCTGTCCCGATGAAAAACTGAATAATCTCAAAATCGAGTTTCCGAACTGTCCGCGGGCAAACAATTATTCATTTTTTTCGAAAAATTTGTCGAGGCTCGTGGTGCGAGAAAGAAAATGGGAATGGCAGAGGAGAGAGAGAGAGAGAGAGAGAGAAAAATTCAAATAAATGGCGAAAATGAGATGTTGGAGCGAAAACGTTGCGAGTTGGTCATTAAACAAGGCAATAATTTTCATACTCCGTTGACGCTTCTTTACCAATAAAATATACAAAAAAGCTCACTACATACATTAATCCGACGCAGAATGTTAATTTATCTTTTCGCACTTTGCTTCGTTAAACAATATTAATTTGAATGCGTTGACCTACTTATGATTACGAATTTAGTTAACGTCGCTGTGTCGACACACATATATACGATATATACGAAAAATGGGAGCATCATTATCTCGAAACGCAGTCACGACGATCATTCCTTCATACAAAATTCATAAAATAACGCAAAAAATTACAATCGTACACAGTCTAAAAAACTAACGATAGTAAAAAAAAAAACGAACTTGCGTCGTAAAAGCAAGAGAAATTCTTTCCCACTCGACAACAACTTTAATTTCGAACTTAAAAAAAAAGCTTCTTCCTCGTTCGTTGTCGCTCCGTGGGAGCGTTAAATAATAAGTGTTTATCTTGTTATCTCTGTGCTTATCACTGGTATACAATCTCGCACATTCCTGTAACGTCTAATTCAATAAACTTATTTTTAAATATTCCTTAAAATCGTCGTATTATGCACTTTGCCCTTGGGCAGTGTAGGACCATCGTATTTAACAACCCGACAACATTTTCATCCATTCTTCGCTCAACTGTTCGCCCTGATTTTCGATTTCGACTGAAAAAAAATCTGAAAAAGCCACAAAAAAGTGTTTTTTTTTTCTTTTCCCTCATTTTTCAAATCGGTTTTTTGATTGTTTGTGACAAGTTGATCGAGGTTTCTCGTTATTGGTGCGTGCAGTCGTGAGATTATCGACTATCGCTCAGCCACTTTTTTTACACTCTCCCACGCACACACACGCACAAAGTCAAGTTCAATCATCGCATTTGTCTCGCATCTTTCTCTCTTGCTCCGCGTCATCGTCTTTCACAAAAATCTGTGCTCGAAACTTTCAGAATTCAAAATTTCGAGGTTTCCTTCATTTTCTTCAGTTCCCGATCGCGCCATTTCTCTTTTTCGTACTCGTTTGCCTCTCTCTCCATATTTTCTCTTGTAAAAAGTCACTGGACAATGAGGGCTCGAAATAAAATCAATACGAATCAACGATAATCGATAATTTCGCGTCGGTTATTTCGTGCGTGTAAAATGTATCTACAGAGACGTAAGAGTCTCGATGCCAAGATCTGAGAAGCACTGTGTCCGAGCTTTATTTCCGTTGGGTCGGGTTCCAAAGTTGCGCTCGAAATCGAGAGAACGTTTCCCCAAAAAATCGAAAAGAAACTCGTTCGGGAATTCGTAAGTAAACTGAAAAAGTCAGTCGATCACTTTCGGTAAAATTGGAACGAGCTCAATTCGTTAAACCCGCGATAACGAAGCACTGATCGTTCCTGATCCTCGTGGAACATTCCCGATTCCAAATTTTCTCAAAAAACCAATAAATTTACAATCTCTCGAGGTGCGCGTATCGATTTTTCACTCAATATGAGAAAAATAAAACTAAAAGTCCCGTGGCAAGTGCATCGTCCGTACAAAAACTTTACATTTTAGAATCCTTATTTCCTTTCCCCGCGCATAGACCCAGGATTTTCAAAAAATTACGAAAAAAGCGAAAAAAAAAAAACAAAAAAAAAAAANAAAAACAAAAAAAAAAAAAATCAATCAAACAATTAAATCGTTGAAATTATTTTAATCGCCAATTATAATACACGAGACTTTCTGCAAATAATTATCATCACTAAATAATCGAGTGAACAATTTATGTCGGCAATAAAAAAATAAAAATTCACCTTTACGAACTGACAATCGTGATATAGACTTTACACATGATAAAAAATAATAATAATAATAATAATAATAATTACTCCACAAAACCGGGAAGTGTTGATAATGATGATAATAATAATATAGAAATAATAATGAATAGCGATAATAGTAAAAAGCTACGCGTTCAACTTGTTACGATATTCTCTCTCTCTCTCTCTCCCTCTCTCGAACAAAAAAAAATCATGTATATATATAAACATACATACATACGAGAAAATCATCAAAGAGCCCGAGAGTCTCAAGATGTCATAATTGTGAGTTGAGGAGGCTAGCTACACACACAACGATGTTGCCATGTTGAAAACATAGGAAAATTCGAAATGATAAGAATTTCATGAAATTTCGTGAGAATATTCTTTAGTATTGCATGTGAATATACAAATTTTTAAAGATTTTTCTTCTACATAGTTTTCGAGTGATCGAACACACTAGAGTTTACACGCATAAGCATAGAAATCACATATATATAGATATATCTTTTGCATATTGTAAACTCCAATTATTCGAAAACTATGAAGACGAAAAATTTGAAAAAAATGGTGTCATCGTATTTGATGCTAAAGAATGTTGTCACCAAATTTGATGGAATTCTTATCATGTTTTCGTGTGTAGCCATGTTAAAAACGTAGGAAAATCCGAAATGATAAGAATTTCATGAAATTTCGTGAGAATATTCTTTAGTATTAAATGTAAATATACAAATTTTTAAAGATTTTTTCACTACATAGTTTTCGAGTAATCGAACACACTAGAGTTTACACGCATAAGCATAGAAATCACATATATATAGATATATCTTTAGCATATTGTAAACTCCAATTATTCGACAACCACGTAGACGAAAAATTGGAAAAAAATGGTGTCATCGTATTTGATGCTAAAGAATGTTATCAAAAAATTTGATGAAATTCTTATAATATGGTCGTATGTAGCCGGCCTCCTTAACACGAGGGACGTTTAATTTGGCTGCCTTGGATGTAAAACGAGATTCGTTATGAAATGGAGAAAAATCTCATTATGATGGAGAGGTCAAGTTAATTGGCAATAACCATCTCTACGCAATGGTAACAACGATAATGACGATGACGATGAAAATGACCGATAATAATGACAATTATATAATGTAATAATAATAATAATGATAATAACTCTAATGAAGACAATGTAAACATAAAAATGGTCATTAATCGCGATAATGACAATAATGACAATATTTTAATAATAATAATAATAAAATCAGCAACAGATTACCATGGGAATACGTGTTTGTGTATTAATGCGTGTTAGGGGACTGAATATGTCTGTGTGTGTGGTTTACGAATCACGACACTCACGACTCCCCGTCGTTTGCATTGCCGGATTTATTATTTCGTATTATTTAAATCCGTTATTTGTTTTTTGTTTTTTTGTTTTTTTTTTCATTATACGATTTTGTTTGTTTGTCTGTTTTTTTTTCTTTTTTTTTTCGTTATTTCTCCATTCTCGTATCTTCCTTTTCGCCTAAGTTTGTTCCTAGTTGACCATCAGTGTATGGGATTCCATTGGAGCCGCACTATCGTACAGAGTATCCGTGTCCTGTGTCGGCTCACCCTGCAGTTGGCATTGATTGCTCAACGTTCCAGCACCACAGTCACAGAAGAATCTACGGGATTTTCGTCGTGTTAATTCTTTCGTCATCGCGATCATCCAGACCGAATATTCGCTGATTCTTTGGAAATTTGTTGAAAACGGACGGAACCTTGATTCGCGGTGTTACGATTTTTTTTTCAGCTTTTCGATTTTAATCAGTTATTTTGGCAAACATTTTTTGTTCTCAGGCTCAGTGAAGAATTTTTTTATACGAAAAATAAACGAAATCTAGCTCCAAAATCACTTTTACGAAATTTTTTTTTTTGAAATTTTGTATGAGCATTCTTGGCACCAAAAGTTGCAGTTTTCTGCTGGGAAGAAAAATTCTCTGACGTTTAGAATTCGAGATATTTAATTTGTTTTCCATCTGAACGCGTGTAAATTGGAGTCGCGTTTCTTTTTTTTTTTTTAATTTTGTATAAACTTTCTTGGCACCAAAACCAACAGTTTTCTCCTGGGAAGAAAAGTTCTCTGACGTTTAGAATTCGCGATATTTAATTTGTTTTCCATCTAAACGCGTGTAAATTGGAGTCGCGATTCTTTTGTTTTTCAAAATTTTGTATAAACTTCCTTGGCACCAAAACTTGCAGTTTTCTCCTGGGAAGAAAAATTCTCTGACGTTTAGAATTCGAGATATTTAATTTGTTTTCCATCTGAACGCGTGTAAATTGGGAGTCGCGTTTCTTTCGTTTTTTTTTCTTGCAACTTTTGAACAAAACGTGAGTTCAATTTACATGCGTTTGGATGGGAAAATAATAAAAAATGGGAAATGAAATATCTCAATTTCTAAACGACAGGAAAGTTTTCTTCAGAGAAGAAAACTGATAGTTCTAGTGCCAAGAACGTTTATACAAAATTTTGAAAGAATCCTAAATAAAATCGTTTCGAGATACGTTAAGAAAAGGGCTGGCCTCGATTTTTTCATCATTAATGGCAAAATAAATTAGCCCATAAAGAAAGGACGTTAAAAAAGTGTTTTAGAATTATTCCAGATATTCCTGACGGTTTTTTCCAAAACATATATATATATTTTTTAATAATATCTCAAATTCTAAACGTCAGAGAAATTTTCATAATAAAAGAAAACTGTTAGCTTTCGTGGTAAGAAAGTTTGTACAAAATTCTGACAGAACCCTAAACAAAGTCCAATAATAAAACCTTGACATCTTTTTTTAATCATAAAGATTCATCGAGCTCGTATTTCACTGTAAATCGTTTACAAAAATTTAGAAAAGCCAAAAAAAACAGGGAAAAAAAAAAAATCATCGGAAATCGGTAATTTTCGTGGTTAGCACAGGCAGAAAATCTCCTCAACGACATCCAACAAAGCATCGGTCGTAACTTGATAATCATTGAACCGTGAGAAAGAAAAATAAAGTTTATTCGTACCTGTCGTGTCTTATGAATTCCACGTCGTGTCCGGCGTGACAAGTCTTTATGCAGTTGACACATATAGCGTTTCTATCGGTAGTGTTGCAAGTTTGACATCGGTAAAAATCGTGCATTGGGAAGGACGTGTAGGAGGAAATTTTGTACAAACACTGTCCATTTCCTACAGCTTTTTCGATCGCGTCTTGATTGTTGAATATTTTATTGCCTGAAAATAACGAGGAAACTGATTAGAAAAGCGTCCCTCAAGAAAATTCGATTTTTCGAAAAAAAAAAAAAGAAAAATTCTCGTGAGGAATGAAAATAAAGTCGATGGATCTCTATCAACGTTGCAAATCATAATATTTTCACCTCTAGTCGTTGGTTGGACGCCGCTGGCTAGACACAATCCGCCGAAACGATTGTTGAATATTTGATTAAATTCCAACGTTGCCGTTGCATTATTTGTTATTTCGACACCAGCAGCAAGTCCGTCGAAAATACGATTTCGCCTCAATACCGGGTGCGATTGCGTCGATATCAACACTCCGGCCTGAGCATTTCGGAATATATCGTTTTCTTCTAAAACTCCTGAAACCCGAACGAACGTAATTATTTAAATATTATTGCAATTGATAAACGGAAGAAAAATGCATTTTCAGTTTTTTTCTTTTTTTTTTTTACTTATGCTGAACGTGGAGAAATATAAATAAATATTGTTTTTTTTTTCACATAATCATTGGAATGAAAATCAAGTTCGTATCCCATGGAATGTGCAATTTGCAGAAACCATTTCCTGTATTAAATGACTTGGGAACTAATCGGTGTTTTCAATGTTTTTTTTTTACGGAAACCGAAACAAACTCATAGAAAAAATATGAACCAAGAAGAAAAAAGTTTCTGACGATTTTTCGGAATTTTGGAAAAACAAAAACTGTGACAGTTTACAAAGTTTTTCTGCACGACCTTGGAGATTCGCTGCACACGACCACATGATGAGAAAAATTTGGTGACAACATTCTTTAGCATCTAATACGATGACACAATTTTTTTCGAATTTTTCGTCTACATAGTTGTCGAATAATTGGAGTTTACAATATACAAAAGTTATATCTATATATATCGGAATCCTAGGCTTATGCGTGTAAACTCTAGTGTTCGATAACTCGAAAACAATGTAGAAGAAAAATCTTAAAAAGTTTGTATATTCACATTTAATACTAAAGAATATTCTCACGAAATTTCATTAAATTCTAATCATTTAGAATTTTCCTATGGTTTTAACATGGCTACACACGACAATATGATAAAAATTTCATCAAATTTGGTGACAACATTCTTTAGCATCAAATACGATGACACTGTTTTTTTCAAATTTTTCGTCTACATAGTTTTCGAATAATTGGAGTTTACAACATGCAAAAGATATATCTATATATATGTGATTTCTATGCTTATGCGTGTAAACTCTAGTGTGTTCGATAACTCGAAAACGATGTAGTAAAAAAATCTTAAAAATTTTGTATATTCACATTTAATACTAAAGAATATTCTCACGAAATTTCATTGAATTCTAATCATTTAGAATTTTCCTATGCTTTGAGCACGACAACATGGTTGTGTGTAGCCACTTTCCTTAACAAGTTGATAGAACATATGAATGAATGGAAATTCGAGTGCTTACCTTTTCCACCATTGAATATACATATTCCTCCGTCTCGTCCATCAAATATTTTATTTCTTTTCAAGGTAGGATTTGAGTCGGTCTTGATCCAAACGCCAGCCATGGCGTTGTCAAAGATTTCGTTCTGTTCGAGCAGTCCAAGGCCGCTGTTGTAAACGAGAACGCCGCCGTTTTGGCCGCCCCAAATTTTGTTGCCACGAATAACCGGATTACTGCCGGTTCTGCGATTCGGAAAAATCGAATTTCCGGGTTAATTAGATGGAGGAATAATGGGAATGCGATAAAGAAGCTTTAAACTGTGAAAAATTCTTGGAAAAAGGCAACTTTTAGCTTCTGCATTCGTTTTGCTTTGTTAACTGAAAATAAAATTTTGTTAAAAATCGTCGATATTTTGTTGAGCACGTTGAACTAAATATTTTTTGATAATTTCGAAATTTTCGTTATTTTGGCAGTATATTTCGTTTCTAATGGAATTGTCAGCAAATTTTACGATTGGAACGACAAAAATTTGCTTTCGAAGAGATTTTCTAGAATATTTCTTGCTGCGATGACACAATTTTTGGGATTATTCAAAAAAACCTTTAGTCAAACGTATCGAATAAAATTTTGTTTGATAATTTCGAAATTTTCGTTATTTTGGCAATATATTTCGTTTCTAATGGAATTGTCAGGAAAATTTACGATTGGAACGACAAAAATTTGCTTTCGAAGAGATTTTCTAGAATATTTCTTGCTGCGATGACACAATTTTTGGGATTATTCAAACAAAACGTTTAGTCAAACGTATCGAACAAAATATTTTTTGATAATTTCGAAATTTTCGTTATTTTGGCAGTATATTTGGTTTCTAATGGAATTGTCAGGAAAATTTACGATTGGAACGACTAAAATTTGATTTCGAAGAGATTTTCTAGAATATTTCTTGCTGCGATGACACAATTTTTGGGATTATTCAAAAAAACGTTTAGTCAAACGTATCGAACTAAATATTTTTTGATAATTTCAAAATTTTCGTTATTTTGGCAGTATATTTGGTTTCTAATGGAATTGTCAGGAAAATTTACGATTGGAACGACTAAAATTTGATTTCGAAGAGATTTTCTAGAATATTTCTTGCTGCGATGACACAATTTTTGGGATTATTCAAAAAAACGTTTAGTCAAACGTATCGAACAAAATATCCATGATTTCCAGTAAAATTGTCTTTACAGTGCGAGGATAAAAAGGTTGAATTTGGTTGAAAATGGAGTAGAGACTGACCTGATTTGTACCCCTGAGTAGAGATGATTGAAAATGTCATTATCTTCTAGTTTTCCATGTCCGTTGTCGTAAAAATAGACACCGACTTGTTTGCCACTGTGAATACGATTTCTCCTGAGAACGGGTGTCGATCCGGTGGTGATCCAGACGCCGGCCAACGTGTTTGCGTAAACTTCGTTCTCCTCGATCAAGCCTTGGCCTTTTTCATGAACGTATATGCCGCCGTGTTGTCCATGGTGTATTTTATTGTGTCTAACGATGGGATCGGAATTGGTTCGTATTTGTATACCAGCGAGTGCGTTTCCATAAATATTGTTGTGCTCTATCAGTCCTCTGCCCTCGCCGAAAATATAAACACCACCCTGATGACCATTGTAAATTTCGTTACGACGAATCGTCGGATTCGAATTCGACGTTATCCAAACTCCGGCAAAATTGTTTGAGTGAATTTTGTTGTCTATAAACTGTCCGAGGCCGTTCTCATGGACGTAAATACCGCCGGTTTGTCCGTGGTGGATTTCGCAATGCACCACCGTCGGATTGGCTCCCGCTTTTACCTCGAAACCCGCAATACGATTGTTGTGAATGTCATTCGCCTCGAAGTATCCGAGACCGTTGTCAAACGTAAATATTCCCACGTCACGACCGTGATGTATGTGATTCCGTCGCATTATTGGGTTCGCGTAATTCTTCACCCATATACCCGCCAATGCGTTTCGCGATATCTCGTTGTCCTCGTACGTACCTTGCGCGTAATCGGTTACGTACAATCCCACGTTCTCGCAATCCGAGATGTCACAGTTCTTTACCACGGGGTTCGCTCCACCTCCGGATACGCACACCGCCGCACCCACTGCAAGTTTTCATCCTCACTTCAATATCGTTCTTCATTTTATTACTAAATTCATTTTTTTTCAAATCTCATGACGATTTTCATTGAAATCGATAATTCCTCTTTGCGGAGCATCAATTTTTCAATAAAATTTCTACACCAAATTTCCATTATTTCGAGAAGACTCGTTCCATTATTTTTGTACAAAATTAATATTTTTTCAAATCTAATGACGATTTTGATTGAAATCGATAATTCCTCTTTGCGGAGCATCAATTTTTCAATAAAATTTCTACACCACATTTCCCTTATTTCGAGAAGACTCGTTCCATTATTTTTGTACAAAATTAATATTTTTTCAAATCTAATGACGATTCTGATTGAAATCGATAATTCATCTTTGCGGAGCGTCAATTTTTCAATAAAATTTCTACACCACATTTCCCTTATTTCGAGAGCACTCGTTCCATTATTTTTGTACAAAATTAATATTTTTTTCAAATCTATTGACGATTTTGATTGAAATCGATAATTCGTCTTTGCGGAGCATCAATTTTTCAATAAAATTTCTACACCACATTTCCCTTATTTCGAGAGCACTCGTTCCATTATTTTTATACAAAATTAATATTTTTTCAAATCTATTGACGATTTTGATTGAAATCGATAATTCGTCTTTGCGGAGCATCAATTTTTCAATAAAATTTCTACACCACATTTCCCTTATTTCGAGAGAACTCGTTCCATTATTTTTGTACAAAATTAATATTTTTTACAAATCTATTGACGATTTTGATTGAAATCGATAATTCGTCTTTGCGGAGCATCAATTTTTCAATAAAATTTCTACACCACATTTCCCTTATTTCGAGAGAACTCGTTCCATTATTTTTGTACAAAATACATTGTCATCGACGTTACGATGAAAATATTCGATAAATTGACAAACTATCAGCGAAGTTAAAAGCGAAAAATTGATTTTTAACAGAAAGTGAAAAAAAAGAGGAAAACGGTTTTTTTTTTCAAAGTATTTAGTCGGATTTTGGTGGAGAAAAAACTCACCGACGCTGGAACTTCTTATGATGCAATGGTCGATGGTCGGGCTGCAATTTTCGCCGACCTCGAGACAATAGTGTTTGTGATGTGGAACGGTACTAGTGACGTCGGGGGTGAATTTGAGGGTGAGATGTCCGGCGTAGGCTCGTTTAGCGCCTTCGACGAACATGACGGTAGATTCGCTCTCCCGTTCGAGTATAACCGATTCGGCGACGTTGCCAGGTGCGGCCCCAATGAGGGCAACGTCGCTGTCAATAACGAGGAATTCGCCGCGATAGGTACCCGCGTGAAGAAAGACCAAATGCTGAGGCTGTACTTCGCTCGATTGATTATTATTTGCGCAACAATTGCCCTGACTACTGGGCGTAGTTGTGGTCGAGTTGGTGCTCGTCGATGTCGCCCCGCTACTTCGATATTCCTCGATGTAATCCAACGCGGTTTGTACCGTATTGAAATATGGCAAATTTCTTCCTTTGAATTTAAGATCCTGGAATCCTGGTCTAACGTGGACGCCGCGATACAATTGACGAAAACTTTCCTTCCAAGGATTCGGGTAATCGGACTCGTCCGGCGACACAAACTCAAATTTACACGCTGATGGATTAAAGAGTGGCAAATCGTATTCGTATACTTGCTGATAAAGCGATTTCCACAATTCCGTGTCATTCGCGATCGCCTGGAAACGCTTGCAAACTTGCGACAGCCGACAGAGATCCAATTCCATCAAATAGTTGAATATCGTGAGCAATACTTCGTCCGGTAATTCGTACTGAAGATAATGCGCCGCCGTGTTTGTGTTTGTACCTGCGTTTCAATTTTCATCCATTTACTATCATTTTCTCTCTTTCTCTCTCTCTCTTTTTTTAAATAATCACGCCGAGTTGATAATTGTGGCAAATCGCGGCTTCCGAACGATTTTCTATGATATTGAAGTTTGCATCGTTGCAATGCAACGAAAAATCTACTTTTTATTTATTATTTTGATAATTAATTGACTCGTTCAAATTTTTCCAGTAAATTTACTTTTCGAATGGCGAAAAAGTCTTTTTCGTTATTATCGACAGACTGTATGAAAATTTGGTGAGCTGCTATAAAAAATAATGAGTTTTCGTTGCATTTCATCGATGCAAACGTCAACATCGTGATTTTCTTATTTTACAAAATCATTTTTAATACATTTTTTTTCCAATAACGAGATCGACGAACTTTCAACAATTTTCCAACTTGTGCAACATTTTCTTGGATTAAATTCGTCCGAGAATGTTTTTACGCGAAAATGAAAATACGAAAGAAAATTGATGGTAAAAATGAAGCCTCATTATATTTACCATCCGTCGACATGGAACATGTCCTTCTCGGTCTTTTCCTTGCCGGAAGTGAGGATGTGCCAAGTGATGCAGCGATACTGCTACCACCGGGAGGTGGTAGTGCTGAACTGGTTCCCGGTGCTGGATCAGGATGTGGCGGACTTTTTCGTCTGAGATCGTAGGGCGACGAGTGCGAGGGCGAGGGAGACGGTGACGGTGCGGCAACCCCAGATACGCTCGGGGACGATCCTCTTCCTCCGCTACCACCTCCGCCTCCTCCTCCTCCACCTCCTCCCCCACCTCCGACTCCTGCACCCGGAGGAATCTGATTCGAAGCTGGACAGGGCAGATCGCATGGCTCTGCTGAAAATTTCCAATCGTTCATTATTCCATTTTTTTTCATTTTGCCAATAAAACAATAAATTCTACATTTTTACTCTTTTTTCTTATTCATTCTGCAGCAGCGTTTCTCGAATTTTCTAACGCAATTTTTTGTCCTTCCTTATTTAAGAAAATCGAAATTTTGATGAAATTTTTTCGTCAATCATCGCACGATCCATTGCAATAACATTGCCAATTATATTTTGTGATATTTTCCGATTTTCTACTCATTTTCCAAGTTCTGTGCCAAACATTTCGAAAACAAACGCAATTTTTAAAATTGCATAAAAAGATGATCGCGATGACTCTGAAGTTTGCAACGTTGAGATTCAACGAAACATATTGAGTTTATTTATTATTTATTGAATTTTGAAAATCCTCACGATTTTTCGTGTCGATTGAGTTTTTGGCTCGCAAGACAAAATCGTTTTATTATCTGGACCAAATATTAAATAATAATTGTGAGTTCTGCTGAAGAAAAAACATAATTTCGTTGCATTGCAACGTTGCAAACTTCAACATCATACGACGCGTCGGCGTAGACAAACATTGCGAATGAATTTTCAGTTTTCCCATGGAAAATTCGACTATTGGTCCGCGCCAAAGATGCGCATGCATTTTGTTCACTTTATTTCTAAAAATAATGCCAAACAGATCTTCACGATCTGTTGACAAGCAACTTTACGACTGGAACGCAACGAATTGTTTTTTGAGGATTGTTGAATCGTTTGATTTTTACAGAATTGCAAGTTTTTTTTTTATTTGGTTGACCGTCTGGAAAATGAAATCTCCGTCATTCGGGCCTTGAAGAATTGGAAATTTAAGGTTTACCGAGGCCTGGCCCATTTTGTGAGTTTGCGAACAACCGGATCTCGTTGAGGAGCGGCAATTTTTGTGTCAAAACTGAGAAAAAGGATCGGAGCGAGTTTAGAAAAAACTGATCAATGTTTTTTGGACAAGTTGAAAAGGATTCGTGAATTCTACGTGAAATTGTTGGTCATTGGGGAAGCGGAGCACATGAAAGTTGACGGTAAACGGTTTTGGGAGGCCGAGAAACATTTGTGCATGAAAAAATTGGCCACCTGCCAAATCCTAACCTCAAATTTCGGCCTCGATACGTTTCCATTTTCTCAGCAGATAATACGAGAATTGCTGCGAAATTTGAGGCTAAAATACGTTGCGAAAATGTGAGAAAAGGAAATCTGCATTTGCAACGAAAAGTTGATAATTAATAACCCGCAAAATTTCGATCCCATAGTTCGCTCGGGTCCAGGAACAACTGTCAACCTCAAAGAATACAAATTGGAAGAAATTTCTTGTGAAGAAGATGCTTGGGTGGTGAAATGACAGGCGACGCTCGATCTGTCAAATACATCGAAGGATCTAACAGCGAGAAGGGGAAAGACGACAGTTGGAAAGATTGAGAAACATTTATCGAAAAACCGTAAATGGAATGAATTCTAGCCACGAAAATGCAGAATTTTTTTCCCATGAGTCACGTGATTCGGAAAATCCGAGTGGGAGATCGAGTTCGAGAGTGTAAAGATCGCTGAGATGTCAAAAGTCGATACTGGCTAAAGTCTTATGGAATAAATAGAAATAAGTGATATTGGGTGTTAAATTTGTGAGATTTTGGGAACGATGAATGAGTTCACCGAAATAGCGAGGTAGGGATCGAGTTTGGTGGAGCGAAGGGGAGTAGGGAGGGAGGAAGAGGAGAAAAAGGGAAGAAAGAGAGGAGCAGCAGAGTGGCAGCAGCAGCAGCAGCAACATATATATATGCACGTAATAAATACACGGTGTAGAGTATATCTATAGGCGTATAGATTCCCCCCACCAATTAAAGGCAAAATTGATCCGGTACGAATTAAAGGCGAAAAAAAGTTTAAAAACGATGGAAAAATAGTGGAACAAAAAAAGGGGAAAAAATTGCATCTTTTGGTGCGTACGAAAGGGGGCGCGTTTAGTGGGACGGATGAGAATCCATGAATACGTGGGCAGGAAGAGAAAGAACGAAACGAACGTACGTGAAGCGAGAGAGACAGAGAGAGAGAGAGAGAAAGAAAGAGCGAGAATGGAACGGACGTATCGGGTATTTGGTACGTATGTGTGCGTGTGCGTTAGAGTTCGAAGGGACAGAGAGCGAGCGAGCGAGAGCGAGAGAGAGGGAACGATGTGCCACGGGAATAAAGGGACAAAGGGTAACGGGAATTCAGGGGATAGGAGAGGGTAAAATTGAACAAGGACAAAAAGGTTAAAAACGAGGGTTGAAAAAGTTGATTAGCTAATTAAAAAATCAACATGACCGATCGATGCAGCGGGAATTATTTACGAAAACGTATCCTCGATAAAATACGTTGGAGTATTTGTCAGACGCGAAATTCTTTCGTTTCGAGCGCACGACTACTAAATCACTGACAATAATTCACGAGTTCGTGTCGCAATTGGGTGTTGAAGGAGTGCCGAACGAATCGGGAAATTGTAATCGGTGTGAAAATAGTTGAAATATGTATTTACGATTGAGCGAAAACGTATACGAACGTAGCAAAGTATATATAGACATGAAAAAAGGAAGCAAAGCAGGTGAGAAGTGAGCCGAGCTCCGGGGGAACGATCCGGACCAAATTGTTCGTTTTAATCCCATTTTCGAGTTGTTTTTTTTTTTTTTTTTTTTNTTTTTTTTTTTTTTTTTTTTTCTTGATACGTTGATTCTCCTTACCCGAGGTAGTTCTCGATGGCAGGGGAATCCTGTTGGCACCTTTTCTCCTCGATCTCCTTACGTAACTTCGGGACGATGTGAACGAGGCACTCGGCATTTTCACGGCGTAAAACTCTTAATAACGCCCGTTAAAAAAAAACTATAAATATATATAATATAAAGTTATTCTATATATATATATGTGTGTATATATATATATATTAACAACAAACTAAAACACTAAACAATGGCGACACATCCACCGAGCCCAGCGGCCATCTTCTCGTTGACGGTAGTACGAGAACTGCCAGACACACACTTTTGCCCCGGTTGTATGTAATTCGAAGGGAGAAAAGAGAGAGAAGAAAATTGCCCGTTCGACTCGAGCGCCAATTGCATGAATTTCACGCGTTTTCCAACTTCCCCTCTCTCGCTCTCGAGCCCCCACTATTGCGCACGCCTCTGTCGGTCGGAGCGCTCACTGTTTTATCACTTTTGATCGCGTTCTTTTTGTTTTTTTTTTTATTCGGGAATTTCTATAGCGAACTCTCGCTTTTTTTCTATATTTTTGTTTGTCGGATTTGTTTTTTTTCGTCAGAAGGAAAAATGTGGCTGATTATTTACATCAATATCGTGCGTCGGTATTTTCGGCATTTCCCCTCTTCTCGCTTCTGCTCCGGTCCTCCCTCCTTCGCTTCTCCTTCTCCACGCACCACTGACTCCCCACCACTACGCAGTCGATCCCTCGAAAATCCTCCAGCGTTCGTACAATCGCGTATTTTACAATAAAAAGAGAGAGAAAGAGAATTGAGAGTGAGAGAGAGAGAGAGAGGAGACCGAGAGATTTTTATACCCCGAAATTTATTCCGGCAAGCCCGTTTTTAACGTTGACACAGAAAAACTTGGCGAGATATCTCGCCTCGAAGCGCCCTCGAACGAGAAAATTATAAAGAGACGAGAGAGACGATAAAAAAGGACAATACAGTGTGTGAAATTTGGAGGTGTCGAGGAATGGAGCGATGGAGACTGCAGCCGTTACGAGAGATGATTCTCTTTGCTTATCAGCGATTCTCACGTGCCTCGTACTCTCGGTCGTTTACGTCGCGAGTCTCTACGTGTGGAATTCACCGCACCCCAGGTACATGAGACTTTTTTTTTTGCTTTGCGTATAGATCGCGTATTCGCCCGCACGTATTTATACACCATTGAATTATTACCGGCTGTACGGATCTCAATTACACGCGATCCTCCATTTTGTTTGTTTCCATCTCCCTCGTTCTTCCCCTCATTTCCTTTTTTTTATTTTATTTTTTATTTTTTTATTTTTTACACTCGATTCAAAAAATTACAATCACTCGGTATGACCAACACTTTTTTGTACCAACATTTTTACGATTTTCAAGAATTTTTACGGGCTTCCAGATTTCATCAATTTTCACGTTTTTTTAAAAATTATTATCTCGCTCACAATGTTCTCAGACACTTTACTCCGATACACAGATACACCTGCATTCGCACTTATGTACATATAGCCAGAGTTCACACGATCCCGATCCCCGAACCCCTATGTTTTGTCAGACAAAACGCGTGCGAAGCCGAGCTCCAGAGCTCTCGATATATTGAAATGTAACAACCACGAACTAAGGCAACATCGAATCGACGACAAGATGGAGGAGTCTCTCCGCATGTTTATCGTTCCCACAGTCTCGTTTCCTCGTCGTGCTTCTCCCCTCCCCCTCCATTTGCCATCGTCGTTTATGCTGCACTTTATCTCTTTTTATTAATCGAATCCCTATTGACAAAGAATAATAATAAACAATTTGGGACTTGCGTCCGAATCATTCGCGATTATTTTCAGAACGCGTACTCAGATACTTGCCCGTATCTCCCCCCACCGCTCGCCGCGAGTCGATACGCGACAAGCAACGCCGCCAAACTACCCTGCGTCGCTAATCCAAACTACACCAACGAGCGGCTCGGAACGCGCGAGAAAATTCGAACCTTCTTCGTATGAAGAACTCACTCTTTTCTTTCCTTCTTTTCAGAGAACATTCCAGTACGATAAAAAAACGATTTCTCAGCGTATTCATCATGACTCTGGTCTCACCAGCGTCCCTTTACTTTGGCATGAGTGAACAAGTCTTTCAAAAAGTATGTCTATATTCCCCGGTTTAACTTTTCACACCTTTTCGTACGTTTTCAACATAAACACGAAATAAATGAACTTGTTGTATCGATTGGGTAAACATTTTTCCTAAAACGAGAATATTATTTATTTTTTATTACGCGAACGTGGAAAACCACGTCGCATTTCATACCTGGACTCAAGTTCATGTTTTGGGATCATTGGTTATTAAAAACTGTATGAGGAATAAATAAATAAATAATTCGCACAGGCAACGATATGGGAATTAATGGGTTTGCGATGGCCGGGATTAATCCAGGCAGCTTTCGTATCGCTCTCTCTCACCATGATTCTCTTCTTGGGGCCTCTCAGTGTCCAAGTTGTCAATGGATTATGGAGGTTATACACTGGTCAGTATTTACGTCAACAGTTGAAAATCGCAAGGTCGATCGTTAGATTGCAAAATTCCGAAACGAAAAGTCCTGAGTCATTTTGCTGTCCGATAGCAAGTACGTGAGTTATTCACGGATTAGCGCGGCAGCCAATCCCGCGCGCGGTTACGAGTGGGCGTGGCGCGCTCCCCACTCGCCCGCGGTACTCAACGGAGCATCCGATTGGCTGACGCACTAATTCATGAATTTCTCCTCAACGGTGCATCGCACAGAAAAATTGTTAAGGACATTTCTTCCTGGAATTTCGCGCTCCATTCATCCTTCGCAAGTTTTCGGCGAATTTCCCAACTTTTTTTCACCAATTTTTTTTTTTCCACATTGCAGAACCCATGTACTGGCTGGGAAGTGCCAAAACTCTAATTTGGTGGAGAAATCAAGTGGTAGCCCCTCTCTCCGAAGAATGGACATTCAGGGCGTGCATGCTGCCGTTGCTTTTGCAATGTTTCAATCCAACCACTGCCATCTTTATATGCCCATTGTTTTTCGGCGTCGCTCACTTTCATCACTTTGTCGAAAGGACGAGACTAGGCATGGACTTCAAACTGGCCCTCGTAGTGTCGTGTGAGTTTTTTCCTCCGAGTCTATACAAAAATTCCCAAACTTTTCAATCTCCCAAAATTACTGAAAAAAAAACATTTGGAGACAATCAACTTTTTTCCAAATATCGAAAATTTCAATTTCAATTTACTGGAAAAGTGAGCATTTTAATTTTAAAAATCAAATCTCTGAAAAAATCAACATTTCGGCAGCAAAAATCGATTTTCTAACTTTTTTTTTTTGCTTTTCAGGTTTCCATGCCACTTACACAACACTCTTCGGAGCGTACGCTGCTTTTTTATTCGCAAAAACAGGTAATCGTGGAATGAAAGACAAAACTTTTCTCCCTCCGATCGTATGGCATTTGATTTTCGTTTTCGTCAAAAAATAAATTAATAAATCAATAATTTACTCCAAAAATCGTCCCTACAAAAAAAAAACAAAAAATCCATATTTACCGGATTAAAAAAACGCCTCGGGTCACATTGACTCAATATGCACTCATAGGATGTGAGCACACGAACGATGAACGCACACTGGGTCTTCTTGACCCCGAAATTTTTCTTCTTCCGATCGTTTGGCATTTGATTTTCGTTTTCGTCAAAAAATAAATTTATAAATGAATAATTTACTCCAAAAATCGTCTCTACATAAAAAAAAAAACAAAAAATTCATAGTTACCGGATTAAAAAAACGTCTCGGGTCTACTTGACCCCAAAATTTGTCTCCCTCCGATCGTTTGGCATTTGATTTTCGTTTTCGTCAAAAAATAAATTTATAAATCAATAATTTACTCCAAAAATCGTCCCTACAAAAAAAAACAAAAAAATTCATATTTGCGAAGAGTGAAAACATTTTTGCGTTGATTTTGTTGTGCAGGACACTTCGTTGCGCCGTTCGCAGCTCATTCATTTTGCAATCACATGGGATTACCGGATCTCTCGGAGGTGACTGACTGCAAAGATCCCCTCAAGAGAGCAGGTTTATTTTCCTTATTCGTAATCGGCCTCGTTGCTTGGTGTTTTCTATTGAACCCATTGACGAATCCCGCCTGGTTCAGCAATAATTTGTTCTGGCACAAACATTTCTCATGAATCGGACAAACTCGCTATTTTCTAGATCAAATATTTAATATCACCATAGTGCCTCAATGAATTTTTCATTCATTCTTCGATCTTGTCAAATACTTTATTTGTACAGCGTGTGTGTTGCGTGAGCGTGTGTGTGAGTGTTAAAACGAACAAAGAATCGAGATGTTCGCCGCTGGAGACGAGGTAGCGTCGAAAATCTCTCGACGTCCTGGAGCAAAATATTTGCAAGGGAATTATTCCTCATTGACGGAGTTAAAAATTAAAATCGCAAAAAAAAAAAACAAACGAAAAATTCTAGGCACCGAAAAGTGTCAAAAAAAAAAAAAACGACAATATCGTATTTTGTTTGTCCATTGCTTTTTCCCATGAATGCATAAAATCCACCGGAACGAACAAGAAAACAGATCAACGCTATATTGGCGATGAAATTTCAAACTTTGAAATTTTTTTAAATAATTTAAAAAAAAAACGGTTGGAAAACTTTGGTTGTAATTTTTTTTATGAACAAATTGTCGCTGCAAGAAAATCGAGAGGGTGGCAAAAATGTTGAAAACAAATTGGCACATGCAGAAAATCAATTTTCACTGACGTCACGAGTTTTTCGATTCAAAGCCAAGGATCATTACGACACAATTAGTTTTAAGGTTTTGAATAATGTTATTATTCAAGGACATACACAACGTACATTGGTTTAGCGCAGGGACTTGCTTTTTTTTTTCTTTTTTCTTTTTGTCGTGATTTTCGGATTCAATGAACCGAAGGATTAGATTTTTATATCTCGTGTATAACTTCCATTTGCAATTCACGTACTTCGAACAACATATGCAGAGAAACAATGACTAATTACGAAACGATGGTGTAACAACGATTATCATCCAGTGAAATTTTCCATTGTAGTCTCTTCGACATGACAATATATTTCTTCTGTTTTCTTTATCAATAAAACATTGCTATGTACAAATCTTAATATCAAACATTTTCACGAGCGTCTGTATTTTATTTTGATAACCCTCCGTCTGTGCTCTGGGCCTTTCGAAGCCCGAGCCAAATTTCCACGTCCAATATCTCCGGAATTTCGATATTACTATCAGGAAACGACTTCATTCAGGATTCTTTCAAAATTTTGTATAAACCTTCTTGGCACCAAAACTAACAGTTTTCTCCTGGGAAGAAAAATTCTCTGACGTTTAGAATTCGCGATATTTAATTTGTTTTCCATCTAAACGCGTGTAAATTGGAGTCCCGTATCTTTTTTTTTCAAAATTTTGTATAAACGTTCTTGGCACCAAAACCAACAGTTTTTGCCTGGGAAGAAAAATTCTCTGACGTTTAGAATTCGAGATATTTAATTTTTTTCCATCTAAACGCGTGTAAATCGGAGTCGCGTTTCTTTTGTTTTTTTAAATTTTGTATAAACTTTCTTGGCACCAAAACCAACAGTTTTCTCCTGAGAAGAAAAATTCTCTGACGTTTAGAATTCGAGATATTTAATTTGTTTTCCATCTAAACGCGTGTAAATTGGGAGTCGTGTTTCTTTCGTTTTTTTTTCCTGCAACTTTTAAACAAAACGTGAGTTCAATTTACATGCGTTTGGATGGGAAAAGAATAAAAAATGGGAAATGAAATATCTCAATTTCTAAACGACAGGAAATTTATCTTCAGAGAAGAAAACTGATAGTTCTAGTGCCAAGAACGTTAATACAAAATTTTGAAAGAATCCTAAATAAAATCGTTTTGATGATAAGTTAAGAAAAGGGATGGCCTCGATTTTTACATCATTAATGGCAAAATAAATGAGCCCATAAAAAAGGACGTTGAAAAAGTGTTTTAGAATTATCCCAGATTTTCCTGTACGTTTTTTTTTTATTTTTATTTTTTTCTCAAGAAATATTGGCAAGAGTTTTGGGACCAATAGACGGTATACCTGAATTTTCTAGAGCAGACGGAGCGTCAATTTATCACAGAGAAAGAGACAGAGAGAAAAAACAGTCACAACAATTATTTTTACGTTTTTTCAAACACGTAAATATTTTCATATCCCCCAAACGTAACAAAATACGAATTATTTGTAAGACTTATTTGCAAGATTCGCGTAAATCCACTCGAGCCGGATGGTCGTTGTTGCGGGCGATAAATTTCCACTCGCACGATCCACTTTTTCTTTCTTCTTCCACGACTCGAATAATTCTTCGCGATTTTAACGTCGCTCTCATTTTTATCGACGACAGTCTTTTATCTCTCGGAAAGGATTGCCTACAGCTGGCTGGAGGAGCTCGAGCTGGCCTCGAGGTTTTGAGATTGATTGAGAAACAAAACGTTGCTTGCTTTGAGTCTCGGTCCAGTAGCAACGAGCGAGGGACACGGACTTATGCAGGGGGTCGAGCAGTGGCTGTTGCTCAAATCACATTGGTCCAATAATTTCCAAAGCTCTTCGGGGGTTGGGCCTCCAGCTACATTCTTAGCTGAAATTCATTTGTGCGCGTTAACGATCACTCGCTGATCAACATTTTTATTCCAAATCCAATATTTCGTGTCAAAAAAATTTGCAAATTCAAACTCCAAGAGTTTCGAGCAACGTTTACGGAAAATCATCTCTGAAACGGATTCTGCACGTAAAAATACGTCAATGTCGTCGAGAATTGATCGTATGTGAAAATTGTTGCAACGATTGGATAAAAAAAACTGTTTTTCTGAACAAAAAATTGTTTTTTTTTCTTTTTTATAAAAAAAAACTGTTTTTCAAAAGAAAAAATCTGGTTAAAAAAAATTAAATACTGTTTTCAAAATAGAAACTTTTCTATTTGTAACAAAACGGTTTTTTTTCTTTTTCAATAAAAAAAAAAACTGTTTTTTAAAAGAAAAAATCTGGCTACAAAAAATAAAATACAGGTTTTTAAAAATAAAAACTGTTTTTTTTTCTCTATAAATAAAAAGAAAACTGCTTTTAAAGAAATAAAGTACAGTTTTTCAAATAAAAAACGGTTTTTTTTCTGTTTTAAGGTATAACTATCGCAGAATGGGTTGATTTAGGATTTTCTTGAAATTTAGTGTAAATATTCTTGACATTAAAACGAACAACTTTCCTATGAGACGAAACATTTTCTGCCGTCTAGAATTTGAAATATTTCATTTCCAATTTTGTATTTTTCCCATCTAAACGCATGTAAATTGAAGTGACGTTTCGTTAAAAAAATTGCAAGAAAAAGCAAAAGAAACGCGACTTCAATTTACATGCGTTTAGATGGGAAAAATATAAAATTGGAAATTAAATATCTCAAATTCTAGACGGTAGAAAATGATTCGTCTCATAGGAAAGTTGTTCGTTTTAATGTCAAGAATATTTACACTAAATTTCAAGAAAATCCTAAATCAACCCATTCTGCGATAGTTATACCTTAATAAAAAAAAACTGTTTTTCAAAAGAAAAAATGTGGTTACAAAAAATAAAATACAGTTTTTCAAAATAATGACTGTTTTTTTTCTTTATAAATAAAAAAAACTGTTTTTCAAAAAATAAAATGCTATTTTTCAAAATAGAAACTGTTTTTTTTTGTTTTTTTTTGTTTATAAAAAAAAATGTTACCTTGAGCCGAGTCGAAGGAAGGATCGAGGGCGGTGGTCAAATCCCACATTTGTATAGTGCCGTTAGAATGTCCAGTGAAAATAAATCTTCTCGGTCTGGAGCCCATTCTGCTGGAGCCTTCGCACTCGTGAACGCAAAAGGAAGTGATGATGCTGCCGTCGACAGATTGTATGACGCAGACTCTTTTGCCATTGGAGGCCAACCGAACGAAGAGTTGATCGGTTTCTGGGACGACTTTTTGCACGAAAACTTGTTCGTCGTCTTGTTCACCGAACGGGCCTACGAATGGAATTTCGATAATGAAAAAATGCTCGACGTAATAATTGAGTTAAAAAATGTTAAGTTTTTTGTTTGTTTTCTTTGCTTTACCGAAATCATTGCCTGCTGGGTAACTGAGACACGAATCGACGGAATCCAGAGACACAATTTTGAAACTCGCTTCCGGTGTCGAACCCGGCTGCGTCGATATCATTCCACGGAATCTCGTGACTGCCCAACTTCTCACGTGATTATATTCCGAGCAAACGGAAACGAGATATTTCTCCGACAGCGTGACCTGAGGAAACGATTTTTTAAAATAATTTCATTATTTTTCATGCATTAAGGTGAAGGAGCAATCGCTTCCGAAATTGAATATTTTCGATGCGACCAATTTAAAAAAAAAGCCACTGTCAGCGGATTTTTGGCATCGTCCAGCGTCCGCTGACAGAGCCTTTTCTTGATTTTTCGAAAATTCGAGGCGACGGCTCCATCGCCTTAAGGAACAAAGACAATCGATGGTAAAAATTTCTACCTTCGTGACACTGCTTTGGTGGACTGTAAACGTTTGAAAGAGTTGGGGCCCGTGACCCGCGGTCTCGGGATGCTGAACGATCACTCTGACGCTTCCAGATTTCGTGCCATAAGCGATTTCGATCCAATTGCCACAGAGACCTGTGAGGAGGGATAGAATGTCTTCCGGTAACGATATAATCATTAAAAAGAGGCCAAAAAAATTGAAAAGATTTAAAAAACAAAAACAAACAGGTGAAGGTACGTGTACGTGTTTGTGGGAGTGTGACGAAAAAAGAAAAACCACGCGACTTGAAAAATCTGTGCGGAAGTTTAGTTTCCGTGTGTGAATCGGTGTGTCTGTTCGAGGAACGAAAATTGAACTAATTCTAGGCCACGAATTATTGTCGAAATGATGAATGAATAAAAAAAACGTCGGAATATTGAAAATTGAGAAAAAAACATGCTCGAAGGGGGACGAATGAATGACGAGTTGATAAAATACACATTGACGAAGAAGCATGCAACGAAATGGTGGACGAATCATTCTCACACAATAAAAAAAAAACTCTTTAAAAAAATTCGAGAAAATATTCAAATCACTTTAAAATTTCGTATCAATTATTTGTTGTTTTTTTTTTTTAACTTTTATTTTCCATTACCTTCCCTCCCCCTCTCAGATGCTGGCATGGAACATAATGCTATGTGAATAGGGAGAGCAAGCTTGAAAGCTCTAGCATCGAAATACGAACCGCTACATCGATAGTAACGTGGTTTGATTCGAGAAAAAAAAATGGAGAAAAAAAAAGAGTCCGAAGACTGTAGCAGGGTTGAAAAATCTCAATCGATCAGAATCGCGCGACTTACGATCTGCACAAGTACAACTGGACGCATAAGGACAGCAAGGGTTTGAGCCAATGGACGTAGTCTTTAAAAACAACGATCAACGGTTCGTTAATCTTCGGTGAAAAACAAACACGACAATAAAAATTATAATTTACGTGGAAAATTGATTAAAATTGTGAATTTTTTTTTGTTTTTTTTCCAACTCAGCAAAAAAATTAATTCACTCGATTGAAATAATAATTAACGTGGAAGAGTCATGAAACAAATGGTAAATGCCAGGATCACTACAAACTCCACGTACACTTATGGAAATGTGTGTTTGTATGCGAAAGATGCAGTTTTTTTGTGACGAATTAAATGCAACGGTGTGACTCCCTCGACTGTACTGCGAGTACGACTCATACTTGCCTTGCGCTACGTTTCCAGTTGTACGGTACGAAATCATGTGGCAAAGAAAAACGTACTCGGTGAGTAAACGTACGATTTTTTGAATTGAAAAAAAAAAAAAAAATGATATACGATGAAATTCGTCTGATGAGATTTAAAGATTTAATTTTGTTTCTATTTATTTATAAATGATGAATTGCAAAAATGGATGAATGAATTTTGACGTATTTTTCAAATCGTTCGCAGCAAAAAGTAACGTGACACAA
Organism: Hyposoter didymator; assembly: GCA_037952995.1. Taxonomy (NCBI): domain Eukaryota; kingdom Metazoa; phylum Arthropoda; class Insecta; order Hymenoptera; family Ichneumonidae; genus Hyposoter; species Hyposoter didymator. Next base: position 13,276,410 of record JBAJMU010000003.1, read on the forward strand.
CTTTTACTTGTTTCCCAACATCCTGGCAATTATTTAGGCCGAAAAATTACTTCGTGCTGCGAGGATCCCGGAAAACCGCGAGGGCTAACGTACGAGAAACGTGATTGACATTTTTCTCCGTCAGAGCGTTAATTTTGCGAAAAGTTGCTCAAAATTTAAGGGAAACAATTTTTTTGCTTGATTTATTTTTAACAAACTCATACGTGAAGCCTCGATCCCGATTCCCCAAAGTTTCCACGAACTGTAAAATAATTTTAGAAGCTTACTTGTTTTCGGTGTCAAGTAAACGGAAATGGCGGTGATGGGATCGAGGCTCGGATCTCTGTATAATTCGGTGACGAGCAAATCGTTGTCTTTCATCCGCAAAGGAAATTTTTGCATGTCTGAAAAAAATGGAATTTAATGATTTGATGAGAAAATGGAATTTTGAGCGGCGATACAGAGTCGGCAAAGAATTGGAGAGTCGTGAAGAAAATACCGATATAATAGATGGAACCATTGTTGCAGCCGAGCAACAAGAAAGAGCCGGCGGTGTCGAAGGAGGAAATTGGAACGACGTCCTGAATTTGCCAATGTTGAGACATCGCGTGCCAAACGCCAATTTTCCCGGTTGACGAAAGCGCGACCAATTGACTACCGATGAAGAACAAATACTCGACCCGTACGTTCAGATTGAACGTCCCGATATTCGCCTTGATCCCATCCTCCGAAACGCTCCATAATCTCACTTGGCTCGCGTACGATATCGCCACCATTTTACCATCGGCCCCGCTACCCATTTTTGCATTTATCGCTACTCTTTCGATTATCGACTCGATGTGCGGACTGGTGAACGCGTGTTGCCAGCCGGACGAGTCTTTCAAACGGTAACACGTTATAAAGTGCGCGTACGCAATTACTATCCAGTTGTGATGAGCTTTTATTATATGGACGCGTAGCGGATCGTACCAGCCTGTGGAAACGCCAATAATTTTCGTATTTTACGAATTCGAGTTCGATCGACAATTCACAATTGATAAAAACAATGTTGAGCGGCCAATAATTTCGAAATAAAATCAATAGTTTTACTTTTCGCTCTAAAAACGATTGCACAATTTTTTTAAATTATCTCGTGAGCAAAATACCTTGTTGGGGTCCAAACACCAGACTAACGTCGTTCTTAAACATTTTGTTCATATCCGCGGAGCTGTTTCTCACGTGTCTAAGGTCCAACGACGAGTTTCTCGAGTGAGGCAAACCCCTCTGAGAGACTCGATAATCCAGAGACGAATTTCGGCCATGAGAGGAACTCGATGCTTTTGGGTTTTGCTGACCTGCCAATGGGAATCATGACGAAAATGTTTCATTTTTTTCATAGTTCCGACACGTGGAGTTAATCATCAGATTTTTTATTGATCAATCGTGAGCTTTTCCTGGGAATTCTTACCGTTGCTGTTGTTGGATTGATTAGAAGGTCCCGCGGCTTGGGGACTCGAATAGGAAGCAGTGGGAGTTTCCGCTCTGGAGGAGCTCTGTGCGCCGGCGAGTCTTCCATGGACCGAAACGTCGCTCACGCTGGTAGTAACGGCTGAGGGTTCGTGTAACGGAATGCCTAGATATGTATGAAAAAAAGATGAGCAAATGGCGAATTTCGCGTCCGATGGATGACCTTGAAGCCCAAACATAAACTCACACGGCGGCGGCAAATAGCCGTAGAACAAGACATCGCCGCAGGAAGACTGTGACAAATCCTCGCACAGCATCAGTCTTTTGACGAGAGGGGTGATGCCGTAATACTCGGCTTCGTGCCTGAGCGCGCGAATATCCACATTTTTCAGATCAATGTCCCGAGTACGTAAATAATTGAGAATTATCGCAAATATGATCGGATCTCTGTCAATGAAGAGCGCTCCGTTTTCATCTTTTCGCGAGGTTATGCGATTGCTCAATAACGCGGTGAAAAATGAGTCGGGTATCCATGTCAAGGTTTGCCGAGACGTGGAAAATCTATATTTGATAATAATCGATTGAATATGACGGTTTATCGAAAAAACTGATAATTTTAATAGAAACAATGATTATGCTTGATATTTTTCATTAACTGTTACATTTAAAAACACTGTAGTAAGATGCAACGACGAGAAAACTCGATTTTTCATGAAATATTCATGCCATCATTTTTAACTGACCTTGTTCCTCCGACGTTGAGATGAACTATATCTCCCATGTTTAAAGAGTGTAAAACAGCCATTATCGAACATTAATCACTGAAACATCACCGGTTCGACAGTTCTTCATTGTTTCCCGCGATGAAAAGCCTGCTATGATGTTCGATTTTCAACATAACCTCACAAACATGACCAATTATTGAAACTTATCTATAAAATAATAATAGTTCTATGCACGTTGGACTTGCTGGTGAAATAACTCTCGACACAGTTCCCAGACTTTCTTCAGCCTAAAGATATCTCGCCGATTATTTCACTCCAGCTCCTTTTTTTCTACGAAATTTTACACCACTGTGACAGATCATCGATGTAGCGCGTCTAAACACGTAAAAATTCTACGAACTCTCCGCTGTCGAACACCCAAGCTGCGGCAGAATCGAATTATACTTTTATAGAACTTCGATTTGATTAACGCCTATCAACAATGCAATTGCTATAGAAATAAACACACGACAAAGCAGAGGATAAACAATTGATTTTCCGCACAGCGCGAAGAAAAAACTATATAACCTCCAAACTAACTTCGACAATCGATTATCGGAACAATCGATATCTCAAAAGTCTCGACCCACACATAATAATAATAATAATAATTTGTTGGAGCATCTCCGGCAAAGTGGAATCATAACCTACAATTCCGCGATCGTAAATACACTCGCGGTTTATTGAACAAATTTCTCACTCCGACTGTGTTCTTCAAAATTTATAATCACATTTGAAGCTTCGAGCCATCGCGATTCAGAAAAATTCATACAATCTTCGTGTCAACCATCCTGCATTTACGATGTTTCTATCAAAAGTACGAACTCGAACGATCGATCGGCGACCGTGTCGGCATTGTGTTTGATTCAGTAATAATTTTTTTTTAAATTCTTTCCATGCAACAGGCATCCTTGTTGACGAATGTCGTGCCAAAATTGTTGCCCAAGAATTCGGGAGCCCTGCGATTATCGTCGGCCGTTGCGTCCACTCTCCAGCAACCCTTGGAAAAGGTATTGTCGCATAAATTTGAATCGAAATTTTAAAAATCATCGCACACTCTCGTGCAATTTGAAAAATAATTCAGGCTCGTTTTTCGAACTAATGCCTCCTCGATATTCTTGTCCAGCCGCCGCAACTCGATAAGCTGTACAGCAACATTAATATGGAATTAAGAGGTAACGAGTCCGCGGTACTGACGAGCTACGGACAATTTGTACAAATGGCTGCCGAACATCTAGGAATCAATGTCGTGAGGAAGTGAGTATTCTGCATAGAATCCAAAAGTCTCGTTCCCCTATATTCGTACGATAATAAATATTTGTCAAATATTCGTAATGTTTTTAAATTCCACAGCTCCGGAGTAACCAAACCGGTCAACGAACGTTGGACCGTTCTCAAGTGTGTTCACATCTACAAAAAACACAGAGTTCAGTACGAAACAAGAACGTATTTCCGGCACATAAATGCTGTCAATCTTACCGGATCAACGGCCGACACGTTTCTCGAGTATCTGCAGAGAAATTTGCCGGAAGGAGTTGCCATGAAAGTTACCAAGGTGATTTCTTTTCTTGGTTTCTATAGCGTCGTCCAACGGCGACAAAAAATATTCAGAATCTCGTGGAAAGAGGTTTTCTCCACCGAGTGAAGAAAAGTTAATTTCGTGACGGGAAAGGAAACGAGACGGGGGATTTTTTTGGCTAATCGCTTCATTGATTACAGGTGGAAATACGCAAGGTCCCAGAGGGCGTGAAGGCGTCTAGCCCATGAGCCAGACTTCCAGTTTACGATTTAGCATTTTTCAAGAACTCGTGGATTAACGAAACAGCGTGAGCTCGTTCAATAAACTGTACATACGATATAAACACGGTGGACCTTGTTTTCAGTCAAATTTTATAGAAATTTTGATGCAACTTTTTCCCTCTGCGAAAATTCGTTGATTTCGGATTTTCGTGACTCTACAATTTAGTTTCAGTTCGAATTACGAATTCTTTGGAAAAATTGGAATATTTCAGGAAAAAGATCGAAAGACGTTTTCGATAATATTTTGGATTATTGTTTATACATAATTATTTATTAATTATTTATATATAAAGAGACGCGACAGCAGCTCGTACGGTATAAACACGATGGACCTTGTTTTCAGTCAAATTTTATAGAAATTTTGATGCAACTTTTTCCCTCTACGAAAATACGTTGATTTCGGATTTTCGTGACTCCACAATTTTGTTTCAGTTCGAATTACGAATTCTTTGGACAAATTGGAATATTTCGGGAAAGAGATCGAAAGTCGTTTTCGATAATATTTTGGATTATTGTTTATACATAATTATTTATTAATTATTCATGAAATTATATACAATTGAGGAAATGGGAAAAAAGGGAGAAACTTCTTTATGCCGATTGAATCAAAATAACGGTCGCTTCGTTATTTCTGTTACTTTCGTCACGATATGAAGATTTTGGAACTTCCGGTAATTGATCGTTTCGCACGAACAATTGCGGGCCTTCGTGACGACTTTTACGGTGTAACGACAAGGTCTTTAAGGGTGTCTCAGCGCCCAAGACCCTCGATGCTCCTCCTCCCACTACGAGACCTCGCTGGACCGATTTTGCACGCGATTTCGTTTCCACTGTTTGAATGCGTGGCAGCGGTAATCGCGTCACCGTCGATGCTGCTGCGATTCGGGCACTGGGACGTTCCATAGCTACCGGTAATTTCCGTAGCGGCAGGCCTATGTTTCGTCTGTTAAGTTCAACGCTCGACATACAACTTCTTAGAACGTAATCATTTTCTATAAAATAGAAAACAAGGTGAATCCCATTGTTATTTCGTTTTTGCCAATTTTCATATTTCCATTGAAACTTTTTCACAATTATATCATCGTAAATAAATTGCGATTAATGACAAACGAATTTTAGAATTTTAAACATTCGCTTACAGGGTCGGTCGGTTTTTCGACCTTTTATCAATTTTCAAATAAAAAGTTTCCAGTGCGTTTTTTCGTTTGAAAATAAAGAGACGTTGGAAAAAAAATTTACACTAAATTCTTCAAAAAAATTGTTTAAACAAATGGAAACAAAAAAAAGTATTAAAGGAATAAAAAGTGCAACTCACTGGGTGACAGGATTTCGACCTTTTGTCAATTTTCCAAAAAAAAATTTCGAGTGCATTTTTTCGTTTGAAAATAAAGGAACGTCGGGAAAACAAAATTGACACTAAATTATTGAAAAAATTGTTTAAACAAATGGAAACAACAAAATGTACCGAAGGAATAAAAAGTGCAATTCACTGGGCGACAGGATTTCGGGTTTCGTCAATTTTCGAATAAAAAGTTTCCAGTGCATTTTTTCGTTTTAAAATAAAGAGACGTTGGAAAAAAAATGGACACTAAATTGTTGAAAAAATTGTTTGAACAAATGGAAACAACAAAATGTACCGAAGCAATAAAAAGTGCAACTCACTGGGTGGCGGGATTTCCGAAGCATCTGAAGCGCAAATTGCAATGAAAATTCCGGCGAAAAACGCGACGAAAAATAATTTATTGTCAATAATTCGATTACGATACATTTTCACTTTCGTTTCAGGTAAATATTCGAGACAATTGTTGAGAGCGAGGAAGGACGCACGTTGAGCTTCGAGGACAGATCCGCGTTTACTGTACCGAGGAAAGGAAATACGAAATGTCGAGAAGGAGGATGAAATTTCGAGTTGGATCGTTGCATTTGGATTTACAAGGTCAAGGTCTGGGCGAGCAAGGTAAACGCGACCGCCAACCACTTTTTTTGTTTCTATGGATAAGGGTCTGAAGTATTTTTGTCGGAAGAGTCCTCATGAAAACCGAGTCTCAAAGTCTCTCTCTCTCTCGCATCATTCCTGCGGAGCCTTCGCGAAAGGAGAAAAAAAAATAAAACATAAAATAAAAAGAGCAAAAAATAAACGACGATAAATCATCATAACGCTGCTCATTCTTCCCGAGGATCTCAGAACCGGTTCTCCCTAGTGGCACGTCAATACAAAAATAAATAAAACTCCACAAAGCCATCTAACTATCGCTCCTTTCCACAATTTCACCCACTAAATTAAATCCATCATTCTCCTCGATCAAATAACCATCGAACGTCAAACTGTCCAGACTCTTACGTAGTCCAGTTTCAAGTGCGAATCTTTGGCCTCGTTTCCCATCCCCCAGCTCGGCATCCACGTGTCCTTGGCCCGCCAAAAGTTTAACATTGCCTGAAACGGTTTCGACAGATTCGTCATTTTCGTGATTTTTATTTTTGATTTATTTATTTTTATTTTATTTATTTTTATTTTATTAATTTTTATTTTATTTAATTTTAATTTATTCATTTTTATTTTATTTATTTTTATTTTATTTATTTTTATTTTATTCATTTTTATTTTATTTATTTTTATTTTATTTATTTATTTTTTTTTATTTTTTTTATTTTTATTTTTTTTAATTTTTATTTTTTATTTCTTTTTTAATTTTTTTTAATTTTTTTTAATTTTTTTTTTTTAATTTGATTTTGTGACAAATATTTCTTTTACCTTGGCCTCGACGTTTCTCCAGGGTTTTGCATTTCTCCCGCTCACAGTCTTATCAGGAAAAACACGAATTCCTCCGACCCCCAAGCCAATCGTGATGTAAAACTGGAAAAGCCAATAATTTTTAAATTAACAATAAATCGAATGGTCGTGGCATTTTTTAATCACCTCGGTGTCAAAAGGACTCATCGTGCGATTATCCCCTGGATAAGAACGTCCTTCGGGATCGATAAATTGCCTCCATCGCCCTGGCTCAATCGAGCCGACCTCTTCCCCATCGACTTTGAATCGAAAACCTTGTTCGTTCCAAATTGTCGTGTAAACGTGAAAGTTCTCGTTCCATGCGCCTGACAATCGGCTCTTTGTAACTTTGTCCTCACGCACATTATTCTTATTCGACTCTGTACGCAAAGCAAACTCCAGTAAAGTTGAACCGTATTCAACTTTTCCGAAACTCGTAAGTTTCGTCAAATGATCGTTTCCACGTGCCAGACCCAAAATTATCTGGCCACCTTGATATCCGAATCCGTGGGTTTCTCTTTTTGGTTGCAGCCAAAGTTCTGGGAAAACGTTACGAGTTACTCATTTTTTCGGTGACAGAAAAATTTGTTACTTCAATTTAGACGATGAAATTTATAAATATTTTTTCCTTTTTTTTTTGAAGAATACGAAGAAAGTTTTTCGAAACGGTGTACCTGGATAAAGCCAATCGCCCTTTGGAAATTTCGCTCGAATTTCAATCTTTCCGTAACGAAAGCCAAAAGATTTTTTTGTCGTCACTCGAGCCGATATTACTGGCGGGAGAATGTTGAAGCTTATCGCACGTCGGGAACACCCTGCGAGTGACCAAGCAGTGCACGATCTACAGAAAAATAAAGAAATACTATGGAGAACGCGACGCTCGAAGTTTGGGATGGAAAATGATAATTTATCAGCTGCGATTACTCACTCCGAGAGATCGAAACGACCGTAAAGTGTGGCGTTCTCGCCGTACAGCTCGTCCAGTATCAAGGCAACTATCGACATTGTTCCATTTTCAAAAATCAGACTATTCGGTAGTTCTCGATATGCACAAAATTCATAATCCTGAAAAGTTCATTTTCATATTCTAATAAAAAGGAATTTCTACAATTATTCATTTAGACGAAATAATAAAAAAAATTGCGATTTTGAAAAATGGAAATTATCGAATTTCTTCTCGCAGCTTTTTTTGATTTGGCGAAAATTTCAATGGAAAATGACACGGAGTTCGATTTGCTATGGCGTTTGTTTTTTAATTGAAAAAAAACATTTGTTCGCGTGTTACGAGATTTTTTTTTTTAAATTTAGCGCGTAAGGATTTACCGGATCTAGAGGCAGCATTATTTCTCGCGAAAATGATGGATTACCCTCGCGAGTATATTCGCTCGAACGGAATTCGTCGTCGAAAGTTTCCTCGAATATCAAACGATCTCGACAAGCCGCCAACTCGCCGCCAACGAGCGTAACACTCGGTTTACAATCCTCCGATCCTGTTACTCGTGTATCGCCTGAATTATTACAAATAAATGTTCTTCAATTCGGGAAACGAGATCCTTCCTCTTCTGATCAGTACTTGCTCCTTTTTTTTTAATTGATAAAATTGCGAAACTGTTTTTAAACTGAAAAAGCGATTGTTTTTTATTTCCACTCGAAAGTTGGTCGGAAACGTGAAAATGGCGATTTTTACACGTAAAATTAATTATCACAGAATATTGGTCGACAAATCCAAAGAATTGAAAATTTCAGCGTTATTTGAAAAATCAACAACGTGATTAAACAGAAAAAGCGATTGTTTTTTTATTTCCACCGGAAAGTTGGTCGAAAACGTGAAAATGGCGATTGTTACACGTAAAATTAATTATCACAGAATATTGATCGAAAAATCAAAAGAATTGAAAATTTCAGCGTTATTTGAAAAATCTAAAACGTGTTTAAACGGAAAAAGCAATTGTTGTTTTATTTCCATCCAAAAGTTGGTCGGAAACGTGAAAATGGCGATTTTTACACGAAAAATTAATTATCACAGAATATTGGTCGACAAATCCAAAGAATTGAAAACTTCAACGTTATTTAAAAAATCAAAAACGTGTTTAAACAGAAAAAGCGATTTTTTTTTTATTTCCACCCGAAAGTTGGTCGGAAACGTGAAAATGGCGATTTTTACACATAAAATTAATTATCACAGAATATTGGTCGAAAAATCCAAAGAATTAAAAACTTCAGCGTTATTAAAAAAATCAAAAACGTCAATATTGAACAAATGAAAGAAAAATTTGAGTAAAAATCAATTCCAACGTCATTTTTTGTAGTTTTATGATAAATATTTTGCCTGCATCTTCAAACGCTTCGTGTCCGAGTCTCGTGTACGCAGAGCTATTAGCCTGGACGTAAATCCAATAGTTCAAAATATCTCCATCGAGAAACCTGGCATCTGTGTCTTGGAAGGTCCATCGATTGTTTTGTGGGCTGGTGACTGTACCTGTGATCCCACCGACATCGTTTATATCGATGGAATTGTTGACATTCGCGTTAAATGCCACAAACTCCACGCCCGGTTCAGCTGCAATGGAAATTTCATTTTTCTTGCTAATAATGCAAATTCGCAACTATCGAGCTCAATTGACCGTTGGCCTGATGATTACTGGAGCGCGATAAACAATTCCGTCATTGGAAATATTGCGCAACAAAAATGAGACTGAATTTCGATGGAAAATTTAATTTAATTGTTTCCTCAGTTTCAAAAATATATTAGAAGAATTTTGAGAATTTATTTCTCGCTCTCAGCGATAAAAAAAAATCCTGTTTTTAGAAATTTCGACAAATTGTAAATAATTTCCAATTTAGTATGTCAATTGATAATGTTTCAGTGCAAACGAGAGGCTAATTATTTCAATTACTATTTTTAAACTTTCGTCATTTCATTTGCAGAGAAAAAAAAATTGAATTTAATTTTTTGATCAGTTTAAAAAATATATTAGAAGAATTTTGAGAATTTATTTCTCACTCTCAGCGATAAAAAAAAATCCTGTTTTTAGAAATTTCGACAAATTGTAAATAATTTCCAATTTATTATGTAAATCGATAATGTTTCACTGCAAACGAGAGGCTAATTATTTCAATTACTATTTTTAAACTTTCGTTCATTTCATTTGCAGAGGAAAAACATTCGAATTTAATTTTTTGATCAGTTTAAAAAATATATTAGAAGAATTTTTTAAATTTATTTCTCGCTCTCAGCGATAAAAAAAATCCTGTTTTTAGAAATTTCGACAAATTGTAAATAATTTCCAATTTAGTATGTCAATTGATAATGTTCCACTGCAAACGAGAGGCTAATTATTTCAATTACTATTTTTAAACTTTCGTTCATTTCATTTGCAGAGGAAAAACATTTGAATTTAATTTTTTGATCAGTTTAAAAAATATATTAGAAGAATTTTTTAAATTTATTTCTCACTCTCAGCGATAAAAAAAAATCCTGTTTTTAGAAATTTCGACAAATTGTAAATAATTTCCAATTTATTATGTAAATCGATAATGTTTCACTGCAAACGAGAAGCTAATTATTTCAATTACTATTTTTAAACTTTCTTCATTTCATTTGCAGAGAAAAAAAAATTGAATTTAATTTTTTGATCAGTTTAAAAAATATTTTAGAAGAATTTTTTAAATTTATTTCTCGTTCTCAGCGATAAAAAAAAATCCTGTTTTTAGAAATTTCGACAAATTGTAAATAATTTCCAATTTAGTATGTCAATTGATAATGTTTCAGTGCAAACGAGAGGCTAATTATTTCAATTACTATTTTTAAACTTTCGTCATTTCATTTGCAGAGAAAAAAAAATTGAATTTAATTTTTTGATCAGTTTAAAAAATATATTAGAAGAATTTTTTTAATTTATTTCTCGCTCTCAGCGATAAAAAAAATCCTGTTTTTAGAAATTTCGACAAATTGTAAATAATTTCCGATTTAGTATGTCAATTGATAATGTTTCACTGCAAACGAAAGGCTAATTATTTCAATTACTATTTTTAAACTTTCGTTCATTTCATTTGCAGAGAAAAAACATTTGAATTTAATTTTTTGATCAGTTTAAAAAATATATTAGAAGAATTTTTTAAATTTATTTCTCACTCTCAGCGATAAAAAAAAATCCTGTTTTTAGAAATTTCGACAAATTGTAAATAATTTCCAATTTATTATGTAAATCGATAATGTTTCACTGCAAACGAGAGGCTAATTATTTCAATTACTATTTTTAAACTTTCGTTCATTTCATTTGCAGAGAAAAAACATTTGAATTTAATTTTTTGATCAGTTTAAAAAATATATTAGAAGAATTTTTTAAATTTATTTCTCACTCTCAGCGATAAAAAAAAATCCTGTTTTTAGAAATTTCGACAAATTGTAAATAATTTCCAATTTATTATGTAAATCGATAATGTTTCACTGCAAACGAGAGGCTAATTATTTCAATTACTATTTTTAAACTTTCGTTCATTTCATTTGCAGAGGAAAAACATTTGAATTTAATTTTTTGATCAGTTTAAAAAATATATTAGAAGAATTTTGAGAATTTATTGCTCACTCTCAGCGATAAAAAAAAATCCCGTTTTTAGAAATTTCGACAAATTGTAAATAATTTCCAATTTATTATGTAAATCGATAATGTTTCACTGCAAACGAGAAGCTAATTATTTCAATTACTATTTTTAAACTTTCGTTCATTTCATTTGCAGAGAAAAAACATTTGAATTGAGATCCGTAAATGATAATAATCACCGGGTATCGATACTCGAATCCCTCCACGTGGTAGTCGCTCAACATTCGGCCTTGGAATGTCGTACGACAAAACAGCAGATGATGTCAAAATAAAAACCAAGACGAAGAAGCTCAAATCTCTGGACATCGCAGGTTCGTTTTATTTTTTTTTTGTTTTTGTTTTTTTGACGATTTATCAAAATGTGAAATCTTGTCCTGATGGATTTATTATCTTTACGAATAAGCTAGTTTCGCTGATCATGATTGACTGCAAATATTGGCGAGAATCATTCATTCGATCGTTGCAACATTTCTCTCGGTATGCTCGTGGGGATTCCCCGAGCGGGGATGCGTCAACGAATTGAAACTGGTTATTTAGGTGGCGCTGCGATCGATTTTATTTACGATCTGTATTTATTATCGATTTGTATTTACTTCGTGCAACTTTTAATATAAAAAATAACGTCGTACAAAAAAAAATCCTGCAAAAATGACTTTTTTACAAAAAACGATGCAGAAATTGAAATTTTGATGGAAAAAACAAAAAAATCGTTTCAAAAGTCTGGAGTAGCACGTTTCCAGGTGCGACTGGTTAAATTAGCGACCGTGCCAAATAAATATACTTTGGAGTTCGATAAATAGTCGAAAAATCGTAAAAAAAAAGAAATTAAAAAAAAAACTACAATATCAACCGTTCAGTAACGACCATGATGATTGTATTTACTTCGTGCAACTTTTAATATAAAAAATAACATCGAAAAAAAAAATTCTGCAAAAATGACTTTTTTTTTACAAAAAATGATGCAGGAATTGTAATTTTCATTGAAAGAAGAAAAATCGTTTCATAAGTCTGGAATAGCATGCTTGCAGGTGGGACATCCGTTTCCTACAGCTTCTAAAACTGAACTAACGAGCTCTTTCGAATAATAACGATGAGGCTCCCTATGGTTTAATAGGGTTGGGGTCTGAGCATCGTCAGACAATCGTCACAGCGTTCAATCGTTGAATCGATGGCGGGAGATGGTTTATTTCTTGGTTCGATGTATCGCACTGGTTCGTCAGTGATATTAGAGGCTGAATGGTCGTTAATCGACGTATGCGAAGGCAAGGGCAAGGGAAACCTCACTTTGGCGTCCACAATTATCTGACTTTGACGTTAAATTCTAATTATCGTCGCGGCGTCGCGTAATTAGTTCCGTTAACTAACGACTATTTGATGGTTTGCTGAAGAATCACGTCGCACAGACGTGTTCATATGAGAATCCGATACAGGGCGCGTTAGTTCACTTACATTTCTCGATCTAACAACACGTTGTGTGTGCTTCTTAGTTACTTGCAAACCTTCATCGCTCAGGGACCGAATCTTCTCGGGGATTCTACCGCGTTAAAAACTATTTCTGAAAAAACTCTCACAACATGCTGCGTATTCAGCAAAAACTTATTCGTCGTTGTTATCATGGTGTTCGAGACTTGGCAGGTACGTTACTTATTAGCCCAGCAAACCTATACACGCGAGTGCGTCCTATAGCGTTAGATTTTGTAAACATTGCGTATAGCCTCGAGCGTTTCAACGGAAAATCGCGTCTCTCGATTATGTGGCAGCATTTTGCACTGGGAATGAAATTTTGTTTAAAAATCGTCAATATTTTGATATTTGCTTTCTAGCTGAATTGTCAGCGGAAGTTACGAGTGGAACGACAGAAATTTGATTTCGAAGAGACTTTCTGAAATATTTTTTGCTGCCTTGACACAATTTTTGGAATTATTCGAAAAAACGTTTAGTCGAACGAATCGAACAAAATATCTCATTTTTCCATGTGACCTTGACGTCGCACTCATGCCTTCAAAGGGCACGCGTGGAGTAATTTTTACTTTCGCATATGTTTTTCGTCATTTTCTAAGATTTGCTTAGAGATTTTGAGAAATTTCAACGCGCGCGAGAGTTCGATGGAAAAAACGGTCCATAAAATCTAGCGACGAAAACAATGGCGGCAAAGTTTCTTATCAAAAATTTCCCAAATCGCTTTTTCTGATAATGCTCCACGTGATTATGTGGAGCGTACGCGGAAAATTACCCTCATTGAGGTCATTACGTTACAATAGTAATTAAGGGCACACCGCGCACCTCGAGGTTTTCATTACTTCGCGTTATCGTCAATGAGTTGACGGTCGATTGCCTCCTAAACATCGATGTACAGTCCACGTTGGTCACCTGCGAATTATGAGGACGAAATGTCTCAAACATTCGACTATCCACACACGAGAATGAATATGACGCTGTAAACATTTGGTGTGTAGGTATAGTCAGATCGTCGCGAGGAAACCCCAAAAAGTAAACAAGGTCACGTGATCGTTGAGACAAAACAAAAACTTTTCCAACCAAAGATTTTTTTTTCTCGCGACGTTGCATTCAAACGATCGAGAAATTTGATATATCGATGCGTACAATAATGAGGGGATCGAAAAAATGTTATCGAACCAAGGAAAATTCGAAATGATTAGAATTTACTGAAATTTCGTAAGAATATTCTTTAGTATTAAATGTGAATATACAAATTTTTTAAGATTTTTCTTCTACATAGTTTTCGAGTAATCGAACACACTAGAGTTTACATGCACAAGCAAATTAATCAGATATATATATAGGTGTATTTTTAGCATATTTAAACTCCAATTATTCGAAAACTACGTAGACGAAAAATTAGAAAAAAATAGTGTCATCGTATTTGATGCTAAAGAACGTTGTCACAAAATTCGATGAAATTCTTATCATTTGGTCGTATGTAGCCAACCTCCTGAGGGAAAATAGAAAAATCGTCGGAGCGAAATAATGAACGCGCGCGTTCTTCCTCTTCGCCCGGCACTCAGTGAGGCCAACACAACAAAAACTATGCGCATGCATGTGTGGTTGGTATCCTAGATCACCTCTTTCTCGAGCGATTGTCCAATCGAGAGCTTTTTCAGGAACTGCCAAGTAAGCGGTCTCCCCAAAGCATTGAGAGGATCATTGAGTATTATTGCGCGGTGCGAGCACAGCGATAAAGAGTTTCCCACGAATTTGACATCGCCACTAGAAATTAATGTTCCATCAACAAACACTGTGGCCAATTCGAAAATGACAGAATCGAACGAAAGCTGCTGCGAAAAACTCCAAGATCCTTCGAGCACATCGAACGGTGACAACGTCCTCGGTATTTTCGTAAAATTCTCCAATTCGACATCAAATTTTCCTTTTTCGTGTCCCACTGAATATTTTTTCTCAAAAATTCATTTTACACGATTTATTAATTCTCTGTGAATTTCAGGTGCGGAGGAAATTCGAATTCCTGTGCCATGGGGACATATCGCTGGTCAGTATTCGTCCAATTATTTTTTTATTTTTCCAATAATCCTCGTAATTACGATTCTCCTAATAATGTGCACACAAAATCCTCAGCAAACTTGGAATTTTTATAAATTCTCAATTTTTCATTCTGTCATTTAAAAATTTACGAAAAAAGCTGCCAATTTTTTTTCAAAATGAACCCAACTTCGTGGTCCTTGAGTTTTGGAATGTCGTGAGAAAATTTTTGGATACATTCGTTCAAGCAACGGAGAAAGTTGCTCGAAAATCATTTTTTATTCAGAATTTAAAATTCAGGTTTTCTGCGGAGCTTACGCAACTCTAGAATCATCGAAACTGATAAAATTTTATTCTCATGTACATTTTTATCGCCTGCCAACGTATTTTTTACTCAAAAATCATAAAAGTTGTCCTACGAATTCCTTGTTGCCAATGTTTCATTCAAATTTTCCATTTTTGCCACTTTCATGAATTCTGATGAAATAGAAAAATAGCAAATTTGAATGAAACATTAGCAGCAAGGACTTTGTAGGTAAAGTTCCATTCAAATTTGCCATTTTCATGAATTTTGATGAAACGGAAAAAAATTTCCAGCCGCAAAGAAGTTTGCCAAGGTGTTCTGACCTCTGATAAGTTCTGGTTCCAGTCGGCGAAGGTCTGCAAAGTGATGCTGTTGAGATAACACCTAAAATTGGTCAATTAAGTGCTGAATTTTGACAGAAGCGGCACATCGCGATTACAACAGGAAATATTGTTCGTAGCCAAAATATTCAGTATGGAGAAAAATTTCAAAACTCTCTGTCCACTCGAAAAGAGTTGGGAAACAAAAAATCCAGTGGGTTTCAAAGAATCTTTGGAAAAATTGAGAAAAAAACGCCAAAATCGGTAAAAAAAAGTTGGGAAATAATTATCTAGTGAATTTTTGAAGAATCTCTTGAAAAATCGGTGACAAAAGCTCCGAAAAAATTATCTAGTGGATTATTTTTGAAGGATCTTTTAAGAAATCGCAAATAAAAAAAATTATCTACTGGATTTTTAAAGAATCTCTGGAAAAATCGGGGAACAAATGCCAAAATCGGTGAAAAAAGTTGGGAAAAAATGATCTAGTGAATTTTTGAAGAATCTCTTGGAAAATCGGTGACAAAAGCTCCGAAAAAATTATCTAGTGGATTATTTTTGAAGGATCTCTTAAGGAATCTCAAAAAAATAAAAATTATCTATTGGATTTTTAACTAATTTGTTGAAAAATCGGAAATAAACGCCAAAATCGGTGAAAAAAGTTGGGAAAAAAATTCACAGTGGATTTTTAAAGAATCTTTGGAAAAATCGAGAAAAAAACGCCAATATCGGTGAAAAAAGTTGGGAAATAATTATCTAGTGAATTTTTGAAGAATCTCTTGGAAAATCGGTGATAAAAGCTCCGAAAAAATAATCTAGTGGATTATTTTTGAAGGATCTCTTAAGAAATCTCAAAAAAATAAAAATTATCTATTGGATTTTTGAAGAATTTCTCGAAAAATCGGAAATAAACGCCAAAATCGGTCAAAAAAGTTGGGAAAAAAAATTGACAGTGGATTTTGAAAGAATCTCTGGAAAAATCGGGGAAAAAACGCCAATATCGGTGAAATGAGTTGGGAAAAAATGATCTACTGAATTTTTGAAGAATCTCTTGAAAAATCGGTGACAAAAGGCTCGAAAAAAATGATCTAGTGTCTTATTTTTGAAGGATCTCTCAAAAAATCGAAAAAAAAAACGCGAAAAATCGATAAAAAAAATTTGCAACTAACGATTCTGTAAATAATCTCCATGAAATCATGAAATTGCAAAAGCTAATGTATCCAATAGTTATTCCGGTTGTCGAGATGTGCTGTGATCAACGTTAGCCTTGTCTGTGAAACTTGAGCACTTACTTGATTGCAACAAAGTGCAGTTGTTGTTTAAACAGTCAGATAAGATAAGAAGTTGATTGGGTGGGTCCTGAGGGGCAGTTGGTGAGCCACGCAGGTTACATAGATCCATACGTACGGATCAGTAACTCGGGACGTTAAAAATTAGTTGACAGTGTAATTTTTCCACATTTTTGTCGAATCGGCAATGAAAAAATGAGAAAAAAAGCTCGAGACTTTTTATAATACGCCGCTCGGAGGCAAAAGTGAAGAAAAATTTCGCATTCGAAATTGCCAAGGCGACTCGATCGGTATTACAGCTCGAAGCAAACTGCTGATCCGTCGGTTGCGTGAGGGCGGGAGAGAAAACTCTCAAGACGCAGCCACACGTTTTCGCGGACGATTTTTCAAAAAAGAGAAAGCCTCTTTGCATTTTTATTCAATACGATTATAATTTCGTTTCAGCTCCGAGTTCTCATCACTGTAGACAAAAGTGCTCGGAATTATAATGGAAAATGTTGATTTTATGGGGTTTTTGTAAAAATATTTTGTTGTGAATAATTCAGGACAATGGTGGGGCCCGAAGGATGTTCAACCGATAATTTGTCTCCATGGCTGGCAGGATAACGCAGGAACATTTGATAGAATAGCTCCGATTCTATCCTCGAATCGAGCCCTGCTAGCTATAGATTTGCCAGGACACGGTCAATCTTCCCATTTACCGAGGGGACAGTACTACTATCTTTATTGGGACGGCCTAGTCAATCTCCGTAGAGTAATTGCTCATTACAAGTGGGACAAGGTTAGCGGGCGCCTTAAATTCAATTTTACCAACTCTCCAAATTTTGTCACATTTTTTCTTACAATTATTCCTTCGCTGCTGTTACGCACAATTTTCAAAAAAATTGAAAAACTTTAAACGCCTTCGACTGGGACTGAGGTGGAGACTGATTCACATGGTTTTTCTTCATTTCATTAAGGTTCGGTGACGACATTAAAGGGATTTATCGTTGTTCGGCGAACCAGGAGATCCTCAGCCTATTTCCTCTCCACATTCATTTTTTTTCGCCTCTCGAGACGCAGCAATTTTCCATTTACTCTTTTTACGTCGCAACTCGCAAGATTTTTAATTACACATGAATTTTTCATGGAAAATTCCATTTGATCCTTCGAGATGTTTATGTTTTCGAGACAATTATTTTTTTTTTCTCATCATCTGACGAAATGAGCTTCGGGCAATAATCCAGAGTGTAATTAAAAATCTTCGACCTCATTCCAGGGCTTCCTCCGTTTCGAAAAAAAAAATGGCATTGGTTTCGGATTTATTAGAAAAAAAGTGTGCTAAATATTTACAAGTTTGCCAAAAATGGTCCAAATTTTTTTACAACGTTTTTTATCATCAACAGATGGTGCCCCCATGTATTTTTAATTTTTTTCTCTATTTAAAAAAAAAAATTCTCTATTTTTTTATTTTTTTCTATTTTTTTAATTTTTTTTATGGGGTTTTATGGCGTTCTCCACAATAATATTACATGGGCTACCATCGGTTAACCATTTAGAGCGTCAAAAAAAATTTTGAATCATTTTTCGCAAAAGGAGCACTTGTAAATATTTAGCAAAAGTATAAAATGGTTTTAGGTTTTTTAGGTACCGACGAAAGTTAAAAAAAAAAAAAAAAATGTGCATGACCAACAGGTAAATGGTGGGGTCCGAAAAATGTCCAACCGATAATCGTTTTACACGGGCGTCAGGATAATGCCGGAAGTTTTGATACTCTAATGCCACTGTTGTCCAAAGATAGATCATTCTTATGTCTGGATTTTCCTGGTCATGGGTTTTCATCCCATCTCCCGAAGGGAACTTTCTATTATGTTTATTGGGACGGAGTTCACTGGCTTCGTAGAGTCGTGAATTATTTCAAATGGACTAAGGTTCGCAATACTGAGTTTTTTATTTTTTGTGTCCAGCACGATCCGCTAAATATGCACTTTTTATTTTTGTTCTTGTTGGTTTCGTTTGAGTTGAATATAAAATTGAAAAATTAATAAAAATGAAAAAACTGCAATACTCGATGAATTATTTTTTTAAATGATTCGTGTCGTCTCGCACCACGTACTTATCCCTAAAACTCATACTTGCCATAAAACAAGCTTGGATCGCACGTAATTTTACGGAAGCATGTGGGAAATTGAAAAATTTTCTAAAGTTTAGAATTCGAGATATTTAATTTTTTATTTTTTTCCATCCAAACGCGTGTAAATTAAAGTCGCGTTTCTTTTGTTTTTTTTTTGTTTCTTGCAACTTTTTAACGAAACGTGATTTCAATTTACATGCGTTTAGAAGAAAATGAAAAATTGGAAAACTCAATATCGGAAATTCTAAACGTCAGAAAACTTTTCTTCATAGGAGAAAACTGTTAGTTTTGGTGCCAAGAAAGTTCATACAAAATTTTCATTAATCGAGACTGAATTTGGGTTTTTTATTGCACGTAAAATGCATGGATGTCAATGTTGTTGTTGTTGTTTTTTTTTCTTTTCGATGAAAATTTTCTCCAAATACTTTGACGATAAATTTGTTAATGCTTTTTGGAACAGGTGAAAATTCTTGGCCACTCACTCGGCAGTGCCATAGCTTTCCTTTACGCGGCAACGTATCCCGACGAAGTTGATACCTTAATCAGCCTGGACAATGCAAGTCCGAGTTCGCAAGAAATAACTAAAACCGTCGGTTATACGGGTTTCGTCCTCGATCGTTTTCTCAAATACGAAAATTTGACCGCTGACAAAGTTCCTTGCTACGAATACGATGAAATGATCGATATCGTCGAGGCTGGCTATCAAGGCTCCATCACAAGAAGCAGCGCTGAAATTCTAATGAGACGAGGAATGCGAACTTCATCCATCGCCGGACGTTATTACTTCGCTCGTGATTCCCGATTAAAGGTAAAAACAAACCCAAACAAAATTGCATCAAAATCATTGTTTTTTTTCAATTTGTGGGCATTCGACACAGAAAATATCGAATTTTGATAATTTCGCAAAGTACTGGACCGTAAAATATACTGAAATATTCCAAAACAATGAAAAACTTTTCTCAATAAATACGAGACTCGATGCAGAATCGGGACATGCAACGGATCTGGTGTTTCGGCAATTTCTGGACACCCTGTAGAAAAACTAACGCAAAAAAACAAGTTTGATAAAAGAGCAACTGGAAGAAAAATACTTCTGGATACTTAATAAACAGCGAGCACTTTATTTCATTGAATTTTTTTTTTTTTCAAATAATCCATTGGATCCCTGGCTGTATAAAAAGTTGGACAAAAAACAAATTTGAAAATTCCGGAGGAAACTAAATTCAATGAAATAAACAGCGAGCAGTTTATTTCATGGAATTTTTTTTTTTCTTCCAAATAATCCATTGGATCCTGGGCTTTATAAAAAGTTGGACAAAAAACAAATTTGAAAAATCCGGAGGAAACTAAATTTAATGGAATAAAAAGCAAGCAGTTTATTTCATTGAATTTTTTTTTTTTTCAAATAATCCTTCGGATCTTGGGCTGTATAAAAAGTTGGACAAAAAAGAAATTTGAAGAGCAAGGAATTGGGAGGGAAATACCTCAGGAAACTTGTGAAATAGCGAGCAATTGATTTTATTGAATAAAGATCATTTCCAAATAATTCAACGATCCAAATCAGGCTCCCGAGCTGTATAAAAAGTTGGAGAAAAAACAAATTATAAAAATAAGGAGGAAAAAGTTTCGAAATGGCGAGCGATTTATTGAAGTGAAAAACGATTATTTCCAAATAATTCAACGATCCAAATTAGGCTCCCGAAGTGTATAAAAAGTTGGAGAAAAAAACAAATTTGAAAAAGGAGGAAAATTTATCTGGAAATTGACTAAATAGCGAGCGAGTGAAAAACGATAATTTTCAAATGATTCAACGATCCAAATCAGGCTCCCGAGCTGTATAAAAAGTTGGAGAAAAAAACAAGGAGGAAAAAGTTTCTGAAAATTAACGAAATAGCGAGCGAGTGAAAACCGATAATTTCCAAATAATTCAACGATCCAAATGAGGCTCCCGAGTTTCTAATTTTTTCAAGAATTACATTTTCCTCTGGTTTCTCGTTTCAGGTATCGCTTTTGGGAATGTTGTCGATGGACCTAATTCTGGCATACGCCTCGCAAATCCAATGTTCCTATTTGAACATCCGTGCGGTGCCAGGAATAGCGTTTGACAATCCCGAGGATTATCAAAAAGTTCTAGACAACATAAAAGGCTCCGCGAAGAGATTCGAATACCGGGAGGTCGCCGGAAGTCATCACGTGCATCTCAACGAGCCCGAAAAAATCGCACCCATCATAGAAGAATTTTTAAACGCGTAGCGACGTAGAAAATAATTTCCAGTAAAAAAAAACAAACAAAAAACAAAAAGAGTTACCTCGCTCGATCGAATTAATTGCGAAGCTCCCAGTTTTCGCTGGGGAATAACTTTTCTACAGAAATTGCGTCATTCGGCGATGAAGCCAATCGAATAAAATATTTATTAATTAGAAAAAATAGTAGAAAATATATATTATTTTTTTTTTAAACAAAAATTGGGGACTTGGAATAAATGTGAGTAAGTCAGTCGCTTGTATACCGTGACCTTGGGAGAACGAGAACATAGTCGCTTCTTGATAAGTCTCTAAAATTAGCTCCGCTAAATAATTTTCATCAAAATATTGAAAAATGGAGCAAAAAAAAAGAAAATTTGAGGGAAATCTGAATATTTATGAATTTATCATTTGACACTATTGGGAGCAATTGTTTGAGGGAATATATAAATCGTGAAAATCTCTATTCCAGGCACGTTTTCCTCGTTTATTATTTACTTAGCACGTACGCATATTATACACGACGCGAGATTATGTCTTTGTGTTCGAAATTCGTAAAGAAAGGATAAAGAAAAAGGAGCAAGAGAGAGAAGGGAAAAGAACAATGAGAAACATACCGGTTGTGCACTTATGCAACGTAGGAAGTGATAAACGGCTGGGAAATAAAGATTATTCGCTATCAGTCCATGTCTACGTTTTTTTTCACTCTCCCTTCCACAATATTTCGAATTATGTGCCAAAGGAAAAGGAATGGAGAAAAAAAAAGAGGATTGGAAAGAAAATAAAAGACTGCGCGACGAGGATCGTGGACGTGGAAACGCGGGGTTTATCGTCGATCGAATTTTTCAGCGGGGCGATTCGTATTGGAGAATTTTTCTTCAAGAACACGCGAGGACTAATAAGAAAAACATTTTTTTAATGAATATTTGTTCAGATGCTTATCTTCCTATTTTTTTTTTTTTTTTTTCAAATTGTTTCTCATTTGATCCATTTTGGGGCGAATGACAATGTCGAAATTCTAGAGTCTCGCTGCTATGCCGTAGTACCTAATTTTTGTTTGATCAGCTGAGCCACGCTTTGCCACGTTCTGAAAAAATTTGTTTCATGGAAAGAAAGAGAGAAAATAAGAGAGTGACGAGGAGCCCAACTCGAGCGTGGAATCGTTAGATTCGTCGATCAACATTCACAGCTAACAGGTCGATTCCTCGGGTACGTTGATTCAAATAATTATTTGTCTTTTTATTCGAACGTTGGAGGATAAAAAAACAAAAATTGTGATTATCAGTGCAGACCGACGGGTGGACGAACTGTTTTTTGTTTTTTTTCTTCTATACTTGTTCATTTTCATCTCTTCTTTTTGCCAACTCGTTAAGATTTCTTTCTTATTTCCATGTGTCACTATCCCGACGACTTTGTAGACAAATATTAACTGTGTGCTTCGTGTGCTCGCATACCAAGCACTAGAAAACAAAATTATAATAACAATAATATCACCTACGTTTCTTCTTATCAGAAATAAAAACGTGGCGTTTTCCTTTTTTTCGCCTCTGCCTCGTATCGAACAAAAAACGAAGGCACAACTCATGCTCGTGGCGCGGTAATTACCAAAGCTTAGCCGAGCTCTCCAGCGGCTTACAGCATAGACGAACAGAAGAGCAGCAACCGTTTGCACAGCCGGACTCTTCGTTCTCACTCCCTGACCATTTTTTTCCAATCGGCTCGGCCGCGTTAACTTTGCCAATTTTCAAACAAAATCTCTGCAGACTGGAGAGTGTCACTGGGAGCTTGACGGTGAGTAGCAGAATCTATTAACAATATTTTTGGAAAAATCAATTCGCGACAAAAATTGCTTCGAGCTCAAGAAATAATTTATTTATTTTTCATTTTTTTTTCGACGCTATATTTTGCGGAGTCTTTGAACTTTCACCGAGAAAACACCGACATCCGTTTATTTTTTCGTCGGAATATTTACCGTTTGGCAAATTTTCGAAATTGACGATTTATTGAAAAAAAAAAAACGTTGGAGAAAATTTATCGAACGTCGTCGTCGTTTGAGCTGTGTGAAAAAAAAATATATACGCGAGCCCTTATCAGTCTCCACGTGAATAATAAACCAAAGATTAAAATAACTTTTTGCAGCAACGATTCGACACCCGAAGTAAAACTCGGAAGCAACGAGGAATTAGTTCGTCAGTGTGCGAGACGTTTAACCCGATGCATCGATCCAAACGATCAACAAACTTATTATTTATTTGAAGCAAGTTTGTTCGTTCGGCTCGAGTTATTAGGTTGAACAAAACTCCAAAGAAAATTGATAATTCGCGAGAAGATAGTCATCGAGGCTCAGGAGTTTCATACCCAAGAAATGTTCTGTACGCGACCAGGCGATCGTACAGCTCGCGATCGGTCGGTGTGAACGACGCTGTCGTTCTCAGACGAGCTTTCGCGTGCTCCAAATCCTTCAAACGAAACAACAATGCGGTGAGAAAAATAATACACAACGCACGAATATATATTCATGAAAATAAAAAAAATAAAAACTGAATAACATTACGAGCTCGTAATTAAATTTATTAACATTTAATAAATGAATCGAAAGATAATGATCAACTGCCAAATGTACGCATGCGAAAATAAAAAAAAAATTAAATCATGAATCGAGGTAAAAAAAAATTTCGAGTGTTTATTGAATTTTTCAATTTTTAAATATTCGAATGAAGAAAAAACGGAAATAAAATCATAAAACAAAAACATTTAGTGAACCTGCAACAGTGTTTGATTTCTCGTTCTTGCTTCCTCGTTGTTTTTCCTCCAATTAGTCGACGATGTGCAAATGTATGGTCTCGAGATTCCGAGCGTTGGATTTCCATTTTCGAATGTAACTTTTTTTTTCTCACTAAAGTAAACAAAAAAATGGAGTCGTTAATATTTTATGGAAAAATAAAAATCCATAATCCGAATGATAAAAATGAAAAAAAAATTATTAATTCGTTATAATATTTACGAAAATACCATTCGGACATGTTTTTTTTTGTGTTATTTGCTGCAGAAAGTCTCGATTCGGTGTGTTTTGTAAGCAGCGTTATAGAAATACTTGTCGTGCGATGAAAATTTAGTTGCTAGGCGCACGTGTGCACAAGTTTCACCTGCCGGGGATCCGGTGAGTAAGTAAATACGAGAGTTGAATAGAAAAGGGTCGAGGGCGTCGGAGAGCGCGACACAACAATAAGCGATCGATCGTTCCGGCAGCCTCGGCATTTGCGTGCCACCTGAATTTCAGTCCCCCGCCTCCATAAACTTTATCAAATTAAATAAAAGTTGAAAAATTATCGGATGGAAATTAAAAAAAAATGATTGAATTGATGGAAATAAAAATTCAGTATTTTCATCGATTACAGGAATTCAGAATTCTTCGGGGTGTAAAGAATTCGCGTTGGAGGAAAAAATCTTATTAACGAGTTTGAATCGGAGCAACAAATCGACGCTGTTACAATTTCTTTTTCTCATTTCACACAAAGTCGTAATTTTTTCTCTTCGTTTCACGTCTCGTCCGATTGCATCTCCGGCTGAAAAAAATAAAAATAAACAGTTAATGCAAATTTTAAGGAGTGGTGATTAGTGTTGGGATAAATTTTTTATTGCAAAAAACGCCGGGAAGTGAAATTCGAGTGAAAATTCAACAAAAACGACCATTTGAGAATTCTTCCTTTTTTTTTCTCACTCACCATGATGTATATGTGAGTGGGCAGAGATCTGTCCAGCATCTCGGCTAAACGACTCTTGCTCAGCTTCTGCTCTTCGTCTATAGGAAAACATTTTAAACGTAAATATAATTTTCATTAATTTGATACAAACAGTGATAACACGGAGAGAATTTTACATAAAAAATTACTACGCTACCATAGTTCTCTGGCACCATATCGTCCCTTTGAGAAATTTTAGCAAAGACAGTAATTTTTCATTCTTACTCTATCGAAAATAGCGGAAATTTTCACAATTTTTTTTCATTCTTACTCTATCGAAAATAGCGGAAATTTTCACAATTTTTTTCAAATTTTCACATTTTTTGTTAAATTTTGATATTTTTTTTTACATTTTGACATTTTTTGTCAAATTTTCGCATCTTTTGTCGAATTTTAACATTTTTTCACATTTTTCGCACAATTTCAGATGAAAAATTACTGTCTTTGCTAAAATTTCTCAGAGGGACGGGATGGTACCAGGGAACTATCGTAGCAAAGTAATTTTTTAAGATAAAAAATCAAAGAAAATTCAAATCCAATATGAAATTTTTTGGTCGCGCCGTTTTTCCGGAAAAACGATTCAAACTTTCTGTGACGTCACAAAACCCCTATTTTACTGTATATAAGAGTGCGGCCGGCTCGCGCTACGCTTTTTTTTTAATACTTGGCGTCCAGCCGCTGCCGCGTCTCTTGATATAAAATTCTCTCCGTGTGGCATAAATTACTTTCAATTTTTTCCCCTCAGTGTCTTTATTAGTTTTTTTCCTTATGTCCTTAGTGTCTAACGTTCCTCTTGCCCAATTCTCAATGCACGGAGAGAATTTTATAGAAAAAAATACTAAGCTACCATAGTTTCCTGGTACCATATCGTCCCTCTGAGAAATTTCGGCAAATACATAGTAATTTTTCATCTGAAATTGGGCGAAAAATGTCAAATGTCAAAAAATGTTAAAATTCGACAATAAATGTGAAAAATAAAAAAAAATTGTGAAAATTTCCGCTATTTCCAATAGAGTATGAATGAAAAATTACTGTCTTTGGTAAAATTTCTCAAAGGGACGATATGGTGCCAGAGAACTATGTTAGCAAAGTAATGATTGATAAAAAATTCTCTCCATGAAAAGAAAAAGTAATTAAAAATGGGAAATAAAATTTTACCGATCGGCACTGTAAGGGACAGCGTTGGAAGAGCTACGAATCCAGCGACGAGCGGACGCAGAATCCATTCGACTTTTTTCTCATTATTTGGCCTCAAACACAAGTCAACCTGTTTGCAAGGAATTTGCGTTTTAGACTCTTCAGAGATCGTTCTAAATATCTCGTGTAAATAAAAAAACAAGAAATTTATATTTTTTGTTGTTGTGTGCAGTGGAAGAAAAAATCACCTGCTTTTGTCCACCGAACATGAAAGCGTCGCTGGCCTCCATGCCAAGTCGAAGGGTAAACAATTGTGAGGAATGATTTCGTATGTAATAAGATACGGAAAGTGGCGTTCGCACCCAACCGTATGCTGGCAATTTGGCTTCTAAACCGACTACGGCGTCTTCCACCCACAGAGGTGACAAAGTCACGCTGCTGCTTGTTTCAACGGCGTTCTTATCGTCTTGCCTGAAACGTGAACGTGTTGCTGTACCAAGGAGCGAGAAGAGGGAAACAAATATTCTTTATTTGGTTCCCAATCGAATTTGAAAAATCGTAAAACTCGTTGATTTCGATTGTAAAAATGGCTTGACAACGATTTTTCCATCTTTACGATCGAGGCCAGAAAATTGAAAGTAAAAAAGCGACTGCTCGTTTTTTCTTCCCACAAAAATAACGTTATCAAGTGAAAAAAACCTTTTCCATCGAATTGTGTAAAGTCCCGTCGTCGTCGGCTGCTCACTTCCGGCTTTAGCGATCACGCAAAACGCGTCGGTCGCAGCTTCGCCCTCTTGCAGCTTGACACCCGCTACGGTGCTTCTTTGTGGATTTTCGTCACGTCTTTCTATCGAGTTTCCCTATTTTAATGCCAGAAACGAAAATTATGATTTTTTAAAAATTCGGCGCTCGGTGAACAAAGGTTTTCGACGCAGACGAAATTTTTAACAATTTGGTCGAATGGAATTCAAGTTTCTCGTCAAGTCGAACGCGACGATATCAATTTTTTTTACTTATTATTATTTTCAATCCAAATCGAATATCGTGGAATTCTCACCAGCTCAATCGAGGTGTCGATAATCTCAATTGGCCACGGCGATGTGCAGCTTATGTGAGGCATTATGATGAATGGATCGTCGATGAAAGCTTTCGTCAAAGCTTCGAATTGAATGGTGTAAAATTGTGTGGTGACTTCGAAAGGCATGACGATCGATAACGCGTGCACACATTCCTCCGATTCTCGAACCCCATCCGCCCCGACATAATCGATCTAATTGTTAGGAAAAAAAAGAGTGATAGAAAAAAAACGAAAAAGTTGGTAATTCGATTGAAAAATTCAACGGCGCATCAGCGTCAGCGTTGCTTCTTTACTGTCCGATAAAAATTTCGACAACTTTTCTAGAAAGTAACGAGAAAGTACAGACTTGTTGACAATATCTTAGAAAATTTGCAGAAATTGGAGCGGTTGGACGATTTTTCAAGAAAACTCAGACTTTCGTAAAATTCGAAAAATCATAAAATTCGAACCGTTCAACCGATAGTTTCCAAATTTAGTGCCAACCTTCCTATTATGAAAGTCTACTTATGAAAAAAAAAATTAGAAATAAATCTTAAAATTCGTGCAAGTTAGAGCGATGACGGTCTTTTTTGAAAATTTCAAAATGTTAAATTCGCATTTTTTAAACTGATTTCGACAATTTTTCTAGGAAGTAAAGAGAAAGTACAGACTTGTTTACAATATCTTAGAAAATTTGCAGAAATTAGAGCGGTTGGACGATTTTTCAAAAAAACTCAGATTTTCGTAAAATTCGAAAAATCATAAAATTCAAACCGTTCAATCGATAGTTTCCAAATTTAGTGCCAACCTTCCTATTATGAAACTCTATTTATGAAAAAAAAAAATTTAGTAATAAATCTTGAAATTCGTGCAAGTTAGAGCGATGACGGTCTTTTTTGAAAATTTCAAAATGTTAAATTCGCATTTTTTAAACTGATTTCGACAATTTTTCTAGGAAGTAAAGAGAAAGTACAGACTTGTTTACAATATCTTAGAAAATTTGCAGAAATTAGAGCGGTTGGACGATTTTTCAAAAAAACTCAGATTTTCGTAAAATTCGAAAAATCATAAAATTCAAACCGTTCAACCGATAGTTTCCAAATTTAGTGCCAACCTTACTATTATGAAACTCTACTTATGAAAAAAAAAATTAGTGATAAATTTTTTAATTTGTGCAAGTCAGAGCGTCGACGCTCTTTTTTCGAAATTTTCAAAATGTCGTAGAGTTCGTATTTTTCTAGCAATTCCAACAAAAATCTCTGAGAACGAAGAGCTTGTATGAATTAACGTCAGTGCAAAACGGGAGACCTGTAGCTCAAACCGTTCTCGAGTAATGAACGTTCGAATTTTCCAATGCCAGAACATACACACATCCGGACATTTTTTAAAAATACGCTTTTTCGATGTTTTGGAACATTTTGAGCACTAATTGACATTGAAAACTGGAAAAAAAAATGTTCACCGTCTCACAGTTTCTAAAAAAATGAATAGGAAAAACAATGATTACCTTAATATTCAGAACACATTTGCCAATTTGATGCGATCTTACGAAAACGACACGTTCGAGCGGTGTTTCGCAATCTTTTCCTAAAATTCGGCCAAGCTCCATCGTCACCACAGATTCTTTCGTATCGAGAGTTAAACTAAGTTCGGCTAGAAAGAGAAAAAAACGATATGAAAATCCAAACTCAGCATCCTCGTGTTTTTTTTTAAATTTTTTCTCGACATCATGTTTTTTTTATAATTTAATCAAAAAAATTGGAAAAAATGATGCGAGGATGTAATTGCAGAATGAAAAAACTCTGAAATCTTTTGTCAATGCTATTCGATCGTAGAACTAAAAATATCAATACCTGTGTTATCGATGCCATTGTTAATAAGGTTGTTGCTGTGTCCACCTGAGTCGTGAAGAATTTTCAACGACAACGAAACATCGTCGACATCGTCTTCGCTGGATACGAAAATCTTGACTGGTAACCATTCGCCGATCAGAGCCGGGCCTTGCGATTCCGTACGAACAGCAATTCTCGACACAACGTTAGAAATGTGGGCGCTCGTGAGAGGTTTAATTGCGTCGAAACTTCCGCCTCTGCATGGAGAAAAATCAAGGAAATAATGCACGGAGTCGGAAATCGCGGAAATTTTGACATTTTTTGTCAAATTTTTACATTTTTCGTCAAATTTTGACATTTCTTCACAAATTTTGACATTTTTTTCTCAATTTCAGATAAAAAATGAGTTTAAAAGTGTATTGTCTTGTTGAATTTTGTATTTAAAAATTAGTATTTACCTCAATTGCTGAATTTCGGGATAGAAACGATCGAGCATATTCGTTTCTCCGTTGGTTGTTGAGAATCGCATAACGATGCAACATTTCGATTCGTTTCCAAGGTAAAGTGAGACGACGCTGATGTGAATGTCATTGGGATTGGTTTGCCGCGACGCGACGAATTCGCAAAGGAATTTTTTCGTCTCCCGAGGCAAAAGAATCGAAGAATCTTCGTTGATTTCAGGCACAGCTGTAAATTCGATGTTCCCACTGGCGCTACTGACCGTTGCCATCAATTTGGAATATTCAATGGGGCCTCGGTAAAGATTTCTATGGCAAAGAAAATCCAAATTAGTATTTTTTTTCTTTTTTTTTTGAATAATTGGCAATTGGCATTTAGCAGTAACGAGCGGACCTCACGAATAATTCAATTTTCACGGGATTTCCAACGATGAATTTGCTGCTTGCGAAACGAGCTTTGATTTGTATAAATGACGCCATGTTACTATCGTCGATTGTAAAAACCAGAGGCTCGGGACGTCCAAGCTCAACGATCCATTTCTCTGCCGCCGAAGCTCGCGTCTCGTCATCCGGAAGGTCTTGTTCAGGTTGTGGAGCTTTTTTCTAAAACAAAAGGAATTTTAATTATTTCGAAACTCCTTCCGTTCAGCAAATTCGAAAGAAAAATGCAAGAAATTTCGTCGCTACCTCGAGAATACTGAAAATATTAGCATGGATGGCGTCTTGATGATTTTCTGGAAAAGCTGTCGATGGCCCGAGCGCTTCGAGGGCAAGTGTCAAATAATCCTGGATGCTTGTCGCCAGATAAGCCGCTCGCAGTGCATTTTTAATGATATTTGTGAGAAGAACGGGCCAACGTTCGCCTCGATATTCCCAGAGCATGTGCATCAACAATCTACCAATTAATTGATAAAAATTAATTTCCCTCGTTCATCGATAATATGCAAAGAATTTTAAACTGTAGATCTAAATTCTCACGTTAACACTTTGCCATAATCTCGATCGTGATAGTATTCCTCGGCCATTTCTACGACTGCAAAAAAATATTGTCACATTAATCCATTTTTGCTAATTAAATTGAATTTTCCTTCGTTTTTCGACGTACCCAGTAGTCGACGCATTCGAGGACAACGATATATTTTGAATTGCGATATTGCATTGCCCAACAAAGCTGTCACAATCGACTGCAACAAATTTCAATAAAAACAATTATCAAAATTGCTATTATTTCTTGTATTTTATTCGCATTTATGCAAAATACACATGGACAGAATTTTACATAAAAAATTACTATGCTACCATAGTTTCTTGGAACCATGTCGTCCCTCCGAGAAATTTTAACAAATTCATCATCATTTTTCATGTGAAATCGGGCCAAAAATGTCAAAAAATGTTAAAATTTGAAAAAAAAGTGAATATTTGACTAAAAATGTGAAAATTTCCGTAATTTCTATAGAGTTCGAATGAAATATTGCTAAATTATGATTATTAATGAAAAATTACTAAATTACTGAAAAATTACTGTCTTTGCTAAAATTTCTCAAAGGGACGATATGGTGCCAGGGAACTATGGTAGCGTAGTAATTTTTTATATAAAATTCTCTCAGTGTGGCATAAATTACTTTCAATTCTTTCCCCTCAGTGTCTTTATTAGATTTTTTCCTTATGTCCTTACTGTCTAACGTTGCTCTTGCCCAATTCTCAATGTACGGAGAGAATTTAACATAAAAAATTACTATGCTACCATAATTCCCTGGTACCATATCGTCCCTCTGAGAAATTTGAGCAAATACATAGTAATTTTTCATCTGAAATTGGGCGAAAAATGTCAAAAAATGTTAAAATTTGACAAAAAATGTTAAAATTCGCCAAAAAATGTCAAAATTTGACAAAAAATGTTAAAATTTGACAAAAAGTGTCAAAATGTGAAAAAAAAAAATCAAAATTGGACAAAAAATGTGAAAATTTGAAAAAAATTGTGAAAATTTCCGCTATTTCCGATAGAGTTCGAATGAAAAATCACTATCGTTGCTAAAATTTCTCAGAGGGACGATATGGTACCTGGGCACTATGGTAGCATAGTTATTCTTGATAAAAAATTCTCTCCGTGTAGGAATGGCCTTGGCGATTGATTCCACTGCGACAAACACGGTCGAAAAGAGTTATTTCGTTAGGGCGTTCCTTCAAAATAATTGAAATATTTTCATGGAGTAGGGAGCAGACGTTTCAACAACTTACGGAATGCTTAACGGTCGTTTTTTCTCTGTACTGAAGTGCCTGAACAGCGATTGCCTCTCGCGCCATATCGGCAGGTTCGGCACTCAACTTTCCAGGTCGCCAAGGACGTTGACCATAAAATTCAAGTTTTTCTTCGTCCCCGAGAGGATTTATTTCACACGATGGTTCCTCGACGTTCTGTGAATCAACGAATTACACGATAAATACTAAATAATCGATCCACAAACAAAAGCAAAGCTTCGTATTCAATAAAAACATTTATTATTCCGATAATTATACTTTGCAAAGTTCTTTGCAAGCCGCGTGTCGGAGGCCGGCATGATGAGCAGCTTGTTGGAAAAAGTAACCCGGATGCTGTGTCTGTACCGCCGGTAAACCGTTTCTTATTGCCTCGTCAAACAATTCGGCAAACGTGGAATATTGATTCGACATCCAGGCGTGATGCTCGAATATCAACTCGGGTGGACCCGTCTGGGACTTGAATCTACGTACAGGCTCGAGTATATTATCGATAGATTCATTGAGATTGGCTTTGTAATTAGTTTACCTTTCCGTATGAGCTCGAAACAGAGAAATCGCATCTCTCGGTTGATTCAAACTGAACAATATTCTGCATACTTTGTAATTTATGAAACTTCCGACTGTTTTTATTTCCAGCGTGTTTGTATCGACCATTCGGATTTCCAGGAGATTATTATAAGCTTGCTGGTAATGTCTGGTCGATGAACATGCGAAAAGTAATCGAGGAGAACAAAATCGATTAGTAGATGGTACAAACGAAAAATATAATATTAACCCTCCGTGGTCAACAGGGGTCAAAATGACCCCGGGCGCAACTTAGGGCTACAATTTTTTTTTGGCACTTTGAAAATTGAATAAAAAAGTTTTTTCCTCGATATTCTCATTCGGAACGATTGAAACTGATATCCTGATTTTTTATGGCTCGTTCGTAACGATACTGACAATTCCAGCGCGTTATTTCTAGAACGTGTGACAGGAGGGCGAAATATTTGGGGATTTTTTTTTTTGTTATACAGGAAACGAGAAGCTTTCTTGCTATTTTCGTAAATTCGTCGCTTATTGAGCTGTCGGACGAAATGAGAAAAACTCACTTGAGAGTCATCGATTGATCCTGTTTGAGTTCGTTCAGAAAAGCCATTTCGTTTTTATGCATTGCTTCGTTGCTGATTTTTTTTGGCACTTTGAAAATTGAATAAAAAAATGTTTTCCTCGATATTCTCATTCGGAACGATTGAAACTGATATCCTGATTTTTTATGGGTCGTTCGTAACGATACTGACAATACTAGCGCGTTTTTTCTAGAACGTGTGACCGGAGGGCGAAATATTTGGGGAATTTTTTTTTTGTTATACAGGAAACAAGAAGCTTTCTTGCTATTTTCGTAAATTCGTCGCTTAATGAGCTGTCGGACGAAATGAGAAAAACTCACTTGAGAGCCATCGATTGATCCTGTTTGAGTTCGTTCAGAAAAGCCATTTTGAATTGATGCCTCACAAACAAATATTGGTGCGCTGTTTTGTTGAGCTGATCCCTGTGCATTTTAACGATGCGATACTCTTGGTGGTAAAAACTTTGAGCAAGATCGTAGAGAGCACCTTCGAGTCTGAAAAAATAGAAAATACGAAAATGAGAGCTCAGACGGTGCTGAAGTAAATTTCAAACAAAATTCATCGATATTACCTCGTCGTGTAACCGAACAAATGATCCCCATGAGGTAACAGATACAAAGCCTTTGCGGGTAATTCGCACGCAGCGCAAAGAGCCGTTCCCCGTTCACTCGCGACAATGTCCTCGGAGCCTGGTTGCGATGGGAATCTTTGTATCAGGACGACCGCGATCTTTGTAGTACGACCTTCGAGAGCGGCTCTGCAAGTTCAAGTAACAAGAGAACATGAACAACTGCCGAGCTTTCCTTTGTGTGCGTTTTTCGTTGAGGAAAAAAAATGGCTCAAGTTTTTTTCAAGCAAGCAGGCCTGTTGGTTGCTTTCCAGAAAAAAATTAGTCACTGCTGCTGCGCAATTCAAAAGAGTCATTGCGAAAGATGGAAATACCTCAGAGATTGCACTCGCGATGCGCATTCCATTTTTTTCTCATTCCACGCCGAGTCGTTCCAGTCCAAATCATAGAAAAGAACAACGAGGGCTGGGATTTCATTGAGATATTTATTCATCCAATTGCGCTTCAATATTCCTTTTGGTATGTACCATTCGTAGGAATTTCTCTGAAAATAAGAAAAACTCAATTCTTGAGCCGCCATTTGTAAATAAACGTTCCATCGGGAGGTCGCGAGGAAGAGTTTTGCAGCCTTTGCACAAAATTCATGGAGATGGAAATCGAGTTTTTTTCGATTTTAAAAAAATTCATAAACTGAATTTGTTTATTTATTGAAAAAAGCAAAAATTAGCATAAAAACCTTTGGCTTAACGGTGGGAAACTCTTGAGTATTGCTAAGAAGTTTAAACTGAATGGCGAGACTGTCCAGTCTGCGATTATTGCTGAAAGCGTCCCAAATGGATCGATGCATCGGATTGGAGGTGTCCAGGCCCGTCAAACCGATTAGTGCCAAGGGTTTGGCGACCAATTCCGCTGGTAACTCGGACATGATGTTATTTATGAATTATCGAAAATGTCCAGAAAGTACCGAAACATTTAACGCGTCGATCTGGAATTTTAGACAAAAAGCACGCAATATGAATTTGTAGCTTTTATTTTTTGCGAATTATCATTCATTTTCCTGCGTCAGCAAGACCGCGGCGACAGCACATTGCTGACTGTTTATATTTTTTATTTTTTTTTTTCGTCAAATATTCGCCTAGTATCGCAAGACGTCATACGAATAACATAACCTACAAATTTTCGTTCGATGTTTGGAATATGTAGGTTATTTGTACAAGTGGCTCGAATTCGCGTAATTTTTTATTTGTATAAATACAAAGGGACACGGCTCACGAGAATTGGTCAATTGTTCGCCGGTGTCTTGAATAAAAGTAACCAAAAATACATTTTTACATCCGCTTTTGACAGCCGAGATAAATGGAGCAAGAAACATGCGAGTATATTGTACGAGGACACGGAATAGAGATTTTTATCTTCTTTGAATCAACTGACCCAAAAAATTAACTCCACCAATTCGCCGCGCTGTACCTACTACCTGCCCCCCTCTAGTTCGCGGTTGGCGGCGCTAGCGCATGCTGATTAGCGACATGGCTGCCAACAATGGAAACAGCTGATTCCGTCTTTGATCTGATAATCCGCGCGGCTCATGTGTCATCCAGCGTGCAATCCAACTCCAATAACACAGAGAGACTTCGATTATACATTTTGTGCAAGAAAAACAAGAGTCCCATAAAAGTTTCCTCGATGACCTATGAACCGGGGGTTCGTAGTAACAGAGCAGTAGATAATTGGACGCATGGTTCGCCGTTTCGGGGAAGAGGTTATGCCCTACAAGTGCCGCGACGTTTCGACCAAAAATGTCAAAACAAACGGACGTAATGGAACTCGAAAAGTGTATCGCTTCGCGACTTTGGTACGTCGCGACTGTTGTACATGAGAAAGAGTTGAGCGATCGTTGCAGACACGATCGCGATGTCAACAAGTTGGCCAATTTGATTAATTCCTGGTGAGTCTAACGATTTTTTCTGCTGCGTTATTCATATTTTGTTTCTACGCGTCTTTCCAATTTTATTCCTAAATTACCCTCTTTTTTGTCTTTAACCCTTAATAGTCTCACCTCGACATTGTCACGTAATAGTCATTGGGGGTGTTATCAACCCCCCCACTCACTTTGGAAGCCGATAGACAGTTGAAAAATCGTTAAAAAAATAAAATAAAAACACTACAATGTATTTTTAACCCTTGAGTAACGACCATGACGATTTTTTTTTAATTCGTGCAATTTTAAATACGAAAAAAATGTCGAAAAGAAATATTCTGCAAAAATGATTCTTTTTTTTTACCAAAAATGATGCAGAAATCGTAATTTTCAATTTGAAAAAAAATCGTTTCATATGGGTCTGAAATAGCATGCATGTTCCAAACACTATATTTTGGAAGGCGATAAATAGTTGAAAAATCGTTAAATAAATGAAATAAAAATACTGGAATGTATTTTCAACCCTTGAGTAACGACCATGACGATTTTATACACATCGTGCAATTTTTAACATAAACAAATAATGTCGAAAAGAAAAATTCTGCAGAAATGACTTTTTTTTTACAAAAAATTATGCACAAATCGTAATTTTCAATAAAAAAAAAAGAAAATTGTTCCATAAGTCTAAAATAGCACGTTTTCAAGTGGAACTGGTTAAATTAGCCATCGTTTCCAAAAGTATACTTTGGAAGTTGAAAAATCGTAAAATAAATCAAATAAAAACACTACAATGTATTTTCAACCCTCTAAGTAACGACCACGACGATTTTATTCAATTCGTGCAATTTTTAACATAAAAAAAATGTCAAAAAGAAAAATTCTGCAGTAATAACTTTTTTTTACAAAAAATGATGCAGAAATGGTAATTTTCAATCCGTTTCCTCCTTCAACTCGTTTCCTAATTTTCAATTCGTTTCCTCCGTTAATTCGATTTTCGTCTCGGTTTTCAAAGCGTCGACGAACTCGATCAACAAAAATGGATCGCCTACAACTTGTTGCTGAAAATCGAAAAGAACAAGGAGGAAGCGAGAAAGAAACTTCAACACGAAGAATTTGCTTCCACTCTCAAATTACTGCAAACCCAAATTCCTCAGCACGTCACAGTAGTAAGAAGTTTGTTAAGAAAAACTGCTATGCCAGCAAAAAAATATTATTCCCCGCACTCTCATTTTCTTTTTCTTTTTCTCACGGAGGAATTAATGAGACTGCGCGAGGCGGTCGTAGCTGCTCCAGAAAATGCTCAAGTTGCTCGCTGCGATTTGTCCCAAGAGAGTCTGCGATGTCTGGAGATAAATATGATGGAGCAGCCAGCCGTAGTCCATTGGATCATCAACGGATTATTGTGCATTTGGTTGCCAGCGAAATTCGCTCAAACAGATTCCTCACTGCAGCAAATTTATTTGACAAGTTTGAGAAAATTGCTCGAGAAAATTGGTGAAAATAGCAGCAACGAGTCCAACGTCAGAAACGCAATTTTCTTCTCCCCAAAAAACGAGAG
Organism: Hyposoter didymator; assembly: GCA_037952995.1. Lineage (NCBI taxonomy): Eukaryota > Metazoa > Arthropoda > Insecta > Hymenoptera > Ichneumonidae > Hyposoter > Hyposoter didymator. Next base: position 13,313,177 of record JBAJMU010000003.1, read on the forward strand.
CCAGGGCGTCGAAGCGTTTGATTTGGCGGCGTTGCTCTCAATACTATCAAAACTCGAACTGACCGATGAGAAAGAAAACGAGCTGCTCGAATGGCTGTTCCCAAAGCTCTTGGAAACCGTGAACACTGACGATATAGAGCTCGCTTTTTATTCACGAAAAAGTCTCAAGTTTTTTCGTGCCTGGCACAAGTTTGTCGACGAAATTTACGCTCGTCCTGGCGGAGCCGGGGACGTGGAAAACGCTGTCAAAATCTTTGGCGTAATCTGCAAATCGAGCGGGGACCAATCGGGGCTTTTAAATGCCCATGAAATTTTCAAGAGAGTACTCCGAAGAAAAACACTCTGGTTGTCTGAAATTTTAGTGAGTCCCCGAAACCATTTTTTTTTACAAAACAATTTTCCTCATTTTTTCTGATCAATTTTTATTTTCAGGACGTTTCTCACGCGCTGCTCGTTAACGAGAAGAACGAAATGGTCGAAAGGATTCTGGGCTCGACGGCTCTCCACAGACTTTGGTTTCCCTTGCTGCTGAAGCTCTTGAAAGATTTTCCGGACACCCCAAGGTCAGAAAACTCGGAAAAAGCCACAGCGATTTGCCAAGCCTTGGAATTCGTGCTGAGAAAATTGGCACCGGAAGCGAAGCAAGATTCAACCATCTCTTCGTTGACGAGCACTCTGGAAAATCAGCTCAAAGTTTTTCATTGGATTTTAGAAAACAAAGAAAATAATATTTCCAGCAGTTCTTGGCCGAATTTCACTTTAAAAAACGCTCTCAATCTTCTTCAGAGTCACAGTGTCCTCGCAGTCCTAAAAATCACAACGAATATCCACGAAAAATCATACGAGGATATTTATTCGCTGCTGAGCGAGAGCGACTCGTCGAGAAATACTTTTCAAGCGTACCGCATAATGCTAAGCGCAATGCGAGCGATTCTCAGCTGCGAAAATTACAACGAAAAGTGGGAAAAAGTGGCCGAGCATTTGGACGACATGGAAAAATTCATAGGAATCCTTTTTCCTCTTCATCTGCGACTCCAAGTGATTGAGAATATTTTTACAATCATGTTTCTTCGTCACGAGGATTTTGCCGATGCGGAAGGTGCTTCGGACATCGGGGAGGAGGATTTCAGCTCCAGAGCAGAGCAGGAAAATCCGAGGATGAAGAGTTGGACCGATTCGGAGACTGGATTCGTTTGCAACAAATACGGAGCGCGTGAAATTCTAGCGCGACTTCGACGCAGTCTCAAGGGACTCGAGCTCGAGAGTACGGACCAAAAAAAAGAGGCAAAATTATCAGCGGAGACGAGCGAGTACTTGGAAAAAAATTTGAGTCTTTTTTCCAAAGCGTTGGCCGACGCGATTTGGCGTTTGGAACTTTTGACGAGTCGCGAATTCGTCGAAAGAGAAGGCACGCCGGACATGGATCCAGGCAAATGGAAAATTTTCGATAGCTTCGCTGACGAGATTGTCGGATTTTCAAAAAGCTCGAAAAACAAGAGTCTCTTTTACGAAAGAAAGGAAAACTCTTCGGACGAGAGCGTGAAATCTGATTTTGAAGGAAGCTCGGAAACTGGATCACAAGGCAACGCTGCTACGAATAATAATCGACGTAGAAAACGTTCAAAGAATCAGGCCTCGCCGTTGAGCAAAAGCTCGACCAACGCCTCCAGGGAAACGAAGCAACCGGATGGCACTCTAAACTCCATGTTAGCCTCCAATGAGAGCCTCGTTTTGCAATGCATGTGGAAAGGCGATTATGAACGAGCTTGCCAAGTTATCGAGGTAAATACTTGTTAATATTTCATCCTCGAACTGTCACCTGGGGTCAAAATGACCAATCATTTTCATTTTTGTATCATTACATTTTTTAATTTTACAAATAATAGATAAAAAATAATAAAAATGAAAAATACATAAATAAATAAAATAGTAAATAATAATAATAATAATAATAAATAATAATGATAAATACATTTATAAATTTATAAATAAATTTGGTAAATAATTTATAAATTTATAAATAAATTAGATAAATAATTCATAAATTGATAAATAAATTTGATAAATAATTTTTAAATTAATAAATAAATTTGATAAATAATCTATAAATCTAGAAAAAAAATTGATAAATAATTTATAAATCTATAAATAAATTTGATAATTAATTTATAAATTTATAAATAAATTTGATAAATAATTCATCAATTAATAAATAAATTTGATAAATAATTTATAAATTTATAAATAAATTTGTTAAATAATTTATAAATTTATAAATAAATTTGATGAATGATTTATAAATTTATAAATAAATTTGGTAAATAATTTATAAATTTATAAATAAATTTGATAAATAATTTACAAAATAAAAAAATTGAATTATACAAAAATAAAAACGATCGGACCTTGATCGTGGAGGACCAAATATTTTGACCCTTCGAGTGAATTTCGGGTCAATCTGACCCAAGGTGTATTTCGAATCGTTATATCTCGGTAAATACGATTTTTTTTTGTGTTTTTTGTAGTAAATCGATTTTTATATTGGGGTTTTTTGTTCTGGAGTTAAAAACACTCTTCGCACTTTTTCGATTGGGTAGAGTTACAAATTTCTAATAGCGCTTTCCAGGTCCTCGTAAGCATCGATTTCGAACAATGTTGGTTTGTACTTGAGAGGCTTTTCGGTCTTTTTGCCAGGCTGATCGACGAGAACTCCTGGTTCGTTTCGAGCGTAATACTGTTTTGCTCTGGCTATTCTTTCGTGAGGGAAACAAGCACTGCAACGGAAACAACAGCAGCACCAACCTGCAATATTTATATCGAAGGGAATATTATTTTCGTATCAGGATTCTTGTCTATTTTTTTCTACACGGAAACAATTTTATAGAAAAAATTTCTATGCTACCATAGTTCCCTGGTACCATATCGTCCCTCTGAGCAATTTTAGCAAAGACAGTAATTTTTCAGTCATACTCTATCGGAAATTGTGGAAACTTTCACATTTTTTGAAAAAATTTCACATTTTTTGTCAAATTTTGAAATTTTTTGTTAAATTTTAACATTTTTTGACACTGTTTATCGAGTTTTAACATTTTTTGTCAAATTTTGACATTTTTTATCAAATTTTGACATTTTTGGCCCAATTTCAGATGAAAAATGATTATGTATTTGGTAAAATTTCTCAGAGGGACGATGTGGTACCAGGGAACTATGGTAGCATAGTAATTTTTGATGTATAATTCTCTAGATATGATTTTTCGATGTTTGGGGACATTTTAAGGGCATTGACGTTGAAAACTGAAAAAAAAAAATGTTCACCGTCACATAGTTTCGTCTATGAGGAAGCAAAAATCCATTAAACAGATTTCGCAATTGGTTTGAGTTTCCAGAATGGGAAATATTGGATAGAGAAAGAAAAGGAGCATCGAAATATTTGTCGAAACCTTTTTGACACCAGGCTGGCACAGCGATGCAAATATAAATGCATATCCAAATTTTCATGACTCTCCAAGTCTTGGAAATGATCAGCTTCACGGTAGTGTGATTTTTGGCTGCACGATAATCATGTGCGAGACACGCGAACGCTTGGGCACCGAATTTCGTTAATTCTTCCTCCGTGCAATTTTTTGGCAAGCTAAAGTCGAGGATTTTTTTAATCGCGTCTTTGGCACCTTCCTCGGGTTCCTCGGTCTCCGTGATGTTGTAGGTCGAGTTATTTTTTTTTGCTTCTCCAAGCTGCGCCTCGTACTCGGCGAGCAAACTCTCGTAATCGTCAGTTTCTTTGAAATCGTCATCGACTTCCGGTGCCGGAGTTCCTAGCTCGGAATCGCGGAACTTGTCGGTTGGTTTGACTTTGGTCATCGCCTGGTCAGCCATTTTGTCCATCATTGAAACTGCTTGTTGTAGAATGTTAGTCTGTTCGTCGACGTACTCTTCGAACTTTTCTGTCGTCGGAGGCAGATCTCCACCGTCTGGAGAATCCGTAGTAGTGTGCCTATGCCGACTCGAGGAACGATTTCTCAGATTTATTGCCTCGACCAGATCGCTACCTTTGTCATGAGTGCCCAGAATTTTTTCTTCGTCCTCGTCTCTCTTCGAACGATGCTCCGGATTTTCATGATTCTTTGCATCGCTTTCGTTCGATAATTTTTCAACCATTCCATTTGACGTTTCTATTTCCGATGAAACCATTTTCGATTTTTCTGTTGCGTTGAAATCGTACTGTTAAGTACAATCGTCATGGTCGTTACTCGAGGCTTGAAAATACATTGTAGTATTTTTATTTTATTTTTTAACGATTTTTCAAATATTCATCGCCTTCCAAAGTATACTTTTTAGAACAGTCGCTAATTTAACCAGTCCCAGCTGGAAGCGTGCTATTTCAGACTCATGAAACGATTTTTCTATTTTTTTCAATTGAAAATTACAATTTCTGCATCATTTTTTGTAGAAAGGATCACTTTTGCAGAATTTCTTTTTTCGACATTTTTTCAATATTGAAAATTGCATGAATTGAATATAATCAGCATGGTCGTTACTCAACGGTTCAAAATGCATTGCAGTATTTCTATTTTATTTTTTTTTAACGATTTTTCAACAATTTATCGCCTTCCAAAGTATACATTTTAGAACAGTCGCTAATTTAACCAGTCTCAGCTGGAAGCGTGCTATTTTAGACTCATGAAACGATTTTTCTATTTTTTTTCAATTGAAAATTACAATTTCTCCATCATTTTTGGTGAAAAAACAATCATTTTTGGAGAATTCCATTTTTTTAATATTAAAAAGTGCACGAATCAAATAAAATCGTCATGGTCGTTACTCAAGAGTTGAAAATGCATTTTAATTTTTTTTATTTTGATTTTTTTTAACGATTTTTCAACTATTTATTGCCTTCCGAAGTATACTTTTTAAAACAGTCGCTAATTTAACCAGTTCCACCTGAAAACGTGCTATTTCAGACTTATGGAACAATTTTTTTTTTTTTAAATTGAAAATTACGATTTCTGCATAATTTTTTGTAAATAAAGTCATTTTTGCGGAATCTCTTTTTTCGACAATTTTTTAATATTAAAAAATGCACGAATTGCATACGATCATCCTGGTCGTTACTCAAGGGTTGAAAATGCATTGCAGTATTTTTATTTCATTTATTGTATTAACGATTTTTAACTTCATCGCCTTCCAAAGTGAGCGAGGTTGATAACACCCCCAACGACTATAACGTCACAATCCGGAGGTGCGACTATTGAGGGTTAATTCAATGAAAAACAAAAAAATTGGGAAAAATTCGATACGTAAACTCTAGACGAAATGACAAGGCTGATACGCAACCTTATCCAGGTCCTGTTTGAAGCCTGCGATGAAAGGTTTTTCGTCTTCGACAAACGGATTTTCGTTCAAGTTGATTGGGACATTGGGCAAATAAAAGGAATATTTATTGGCTGCTTCTGCAGCACGACGATTGTAATGCTCAACGTGCGAATGCAAAGGCTTGTATTTTTCTTCATCTTTAACGAGATCCACCATTTCAGAGAGATCGTCCGGTCGTATAATTTCACTTTCCTCTTCGTTTTCATCTTCGTCCTCACCGGCTGTTATTACAAAAGTTTTACGGTCATTTAACTCGACCTGTCGTAACGTCAAGAAAATCAATAAAATCAACAATTTTTCAACCACTTCCCTGGACCATAAGAATTTCGGAGCTCGGTTTTAATTTTCTAACCCTGTAGGGAACTGGCCAAAAGGATGTCACGAACTTGGAGAATCCAAGGATTCCGACGAGCATACTGTATTTCATCGTAGATTGCAATACATTTTTTTTGACACTTGTATCAAAGTTTATTTCGATTTTCAGATGTTTCGCATGAAAAATACTCCATTGGACGGTGAAATTATTTTTTCACGGGCTATGAGGGTGTTCAGAAAAGAAATGAGAGCACAGTGGAACAATGTCGACAGCGTGGACTCGCTTGATGGCATTTCAGAACAATCGACTCTGGAGGTACGTGACGCTCTTTTAAATTTTACCATTTTTCGAATCTTACGGCAGTTTTAAAATTTTTAAAAATGAAAATGTCTCAACGCTCTAACTTGCGCAAATTTTAAGATTTATTACCAATTTTTTTTTTTTAAATAAATGAATAGTTTGAATTTTATGATTTTTCGAATTTTCCAAAAATCTGAGTTTTTTGAAAAATCGTCCAACCGCTCTAATTTCTGCAAATTTTCTAAGATATTGTGAACAAGTCTGTACTCTCTCTTTAATTTCTAGGAGAATTGTCAAGATCAGTTTAAAAAATGCGAATTTAACATTTTGGAATTTTCAAAAAAGACCATCATCGCTCTAACTTGCCCAAATTTCAAGATTCATTGCTAATTTTTCAAATATAAATAGAGTATCATAATAGGAAGGTTGGTATTGAATTTGGGAAATATTGGTTGAACGGTTTCAATATTACGATTTTTCGAATTTTCCGAAAATCTGAGTTTATTGGAAAATCGTCGAACCGCTCTAATTTCTGCAAATTTTCTAAGATATTGTGAACAAGTCTGTACTCTCTCTTCAATTTCTAGAAGAATTGTCAAGATCAGTTTAAAAAATGCGGATTTAACATTTTGGAATTTTCAAAAAAGACCGTCATCGCTCTAACTTGCCCAAATTTCAAGATTCATTGCTAATTTTTTAAATATAAATAGAGTATCATAATAGGAAGGTTGGTATTGAATTTGGGAAATATTGGTTGAACGGTTTCAATATTACGATTTTTCGAATTTTCCGAAAATCTGAGTTTATTGGAAAATCGTCGAACCGCTCTAATTTCTGCAAATTTTCTAAGATATTGTGTACGAGTCTGTACTTTCTTCATACTTTCTAGAAAAATTGTCAAAATCAGTTTGAAAAATGCGAATTCAACATTTTGAAATTTTCAAAAAAGACCGTCATCGCTCTAACTTGCCCAAATTTCAAGATTCATTGCTAATTTTTTAAATATAAATAGAGTATCATAATAGGAAGGTTGGTATTGAATTTGGGAAATATTGGTTGAACGGTTTCAATATTACGATTTTTCGAATTTTCCGAAAATCTGAGTTTATTGGAAAATCGTCGAACCGCTCTAATTTCTGCAAATTTTCTAAGATATTGTGTACGAGTCTGTACTTTCTTCATACTTTCTAGAAAAATTGTCAAAATCAGTTTGAAAAATGCGAATTCAACATTTTGAAATTTTCAAAAAAGACTGTCATCGCTCTAACTTGCGCAAATTTCAAGATTCATTGCTAATTTTTTAAATATAAATAGAGTATCATAATAGGAAGGTTGGCATTAAATTTGGGAACTATCGGTTGAACGGTTTGAATTTTATGATTTTTCGAATTTTTCAAAAATCTGAGTTTTTTTTTTTTAAATCGTCCAACCGCTCTAACTTCTGCAAATTTTGTAAGACATTGTGCCCGAGTCTTCTTCTTCACCTCCTAAAAAACTTGTCAAAATAATAAATAAATAAAAAAACTAAAAAATCAATAAATGAGTAAAAATTTGAAACGCTGCAAATTGAAAGTTTCAAATAATTTCCTCTATGAAGAAGCCAAAATGGAAAACATAGTTCCTCGTAAAGGAAGATCGACGATCGTGCATCTTGAGGAAGCAATTTATTTTCTTTCAAACTTCAAAATAAATTGCTTCCTCAAGATGCACGATCGTCAATCTTCCTCAATGAGGAACTATGTTTTTCATTTTGGCTTCTCCATAGAGGAAATAATTAGAAACTTTCAATTTGCAACGTTTTTGATAAATTTTTTTATTCATTTATCGATTTTTTAGTTTTTTTTTAATCGATCTGCTGGCGAGCGTATTCACGAGAAAAAACTGCGTGTGATTCGCAGAAAATTAGAAAAGCCGTTCAGGGTGGATTCCAGACTTGCCGTACGACCAGTCAAATAGAAACATTCTTAGCATCCCAAGAATCGTCGGTGCGTCTGTTGGCCGGAGACTCGAGCAGCGTGAAAGAAATATTAGCAATGGCATCGCTCGACCTCGCGCTAACAATGTCGCGGAGCCACCAGGATTCCATAAACTTCAGTGACGTAACGATAAAGTATTTAAAATGTTGTAAAAAATTAAGCAACACGCGTTATCATGCGTTTTTCGAAAGTATTCACAAATTGTTGTACGAGAACGATTTGTCGATTGGAGAAATTCTCTGCGACGCGAGGATCCCGTTGTGCGTGAAGGAAGCTCGTGAGAAAAAAGATTATTGGTCACGTTTGCGAAATAAACTGATGGATCTTCGTCAGTCATTGGTCGAGCAGTACGAGAAAAATTTGGAGGAAACAGCAATAGAAAACTCGATGGAAACGTGTGACGAGAACTTTCAAGACGTAATACGAATTTGCGAAAACGGAGAGTTTTATTTATCCAGAGTTTACGCTCATTTGAAATTGCTGCGAACGATCGTACCCGAGAATTTAGAAAATTTTGGTGAAAATTCACACTTGTTGAAAATTCCTCTCGACACTTATATCGGCGAGCAAATATTTCGCTTGAACGTTGAGCTCGAAGAGGTCGAAGCGATTGCGTCGCAATTGCGAGTCAATCTCGTGCACAGTATTCTCGTTAACTCTTGCCCAAGATTGTCGTATTCCTTGCAAGACGATCGGAGCCTCAATGACACTTGGGGATTCGTCATACTGAACAAACGTCGCGAGAATGATTTATCATCGAGCGTGGCTGCCGACGAGCCTAACGAATGTGTTGGAGAAATTTTGTCAGAGCTCATCGACGCGATACGAAGAGAAATGCCTCCGGGAAGCTGCACGCTGAGCCACAGCGACGCGAGAAAAATCAGAGAAAATGAAGAGATTCGTAAAGTTCTTGGAAAAACTCACCGCCTCGCCACGCTCGATCTGAGCAATCTCTCGTTCGGTCATCACACTCTCTCCTTCTTTATAAATCTCTGGAATCTTTTGGTTATTCATGCTCTCTTGGAAATTTGGTCGAAAGATCGACCGAGCGAGGAGCTGCGCCACGAGATATCGTTGTCGAGCCTCGGCTACAGAATCGGGGACCTCGGGACCGTCAGTCTCGCAGCTCTTCGTTCAAAGCTCCTCGGGGAATCAGATTTTTGGGGAACGGGATATTTCCTTCAAACGGAAGAGCTCAACGAACCCGCTTGGCAAGATTTGGACGTGCCTCACGAGCCCAGAGTCCTATTTGCCATGATAAACGAGCACGAACAAAGTCCGATCGTGGGTGTTTATGGGCTCGGGAAACTGGAGGACGAGCTCGAAACGTCGATGACGAATTACATTCGCGCCAGAGATAAAACTCCGTTTGCATCGCAACTCTTACAGTTGTACGACGATTTACAAGCAAAAAAAACGCATCGATCGATCGACGAGAGTCCCACGAACCCCGACGAAGAAAAAGTCTCAAGGATCGAGCCGAAAGCCCAAAAACAACGTTTTCGCTATTCGTATTGTATCAATTTTTCGTACAACGAAGAATCCTCGGAAATGGGAGATCGCGAGACAAAAGTAACGAGACCCGAAGAATTTCCATGGCAAAGTCGCATCGTAAAGCCCACTTTGTTGCAATATCTCGAAGGACATTGCTGGCTTTTGTCTTATTTGGTGCAAAGGATTCACGAGGAGAGCCCGACGATTCTGGACAGCAATTGCGAGACTCTCGGCCGCACGGCAGCGCTTGAGAATCTCTTAAAATCCTCGTGGATCAACGATCTCAAGTATCTTTACGAAAATAACGAGACTGTCGCGGGTCTGCGTAAAATAACGGCGACGCCAGAGATCTGGAAAGTTTTCGAGTCGCTCCTCGTCAGCGAGGAGTTCGAAAAATGCCTGAAAATTTTGCAAGCACTGCCGGACTCGTTGGTCAGTAAAAACGTCGAGATTCAACGTTTGACCGACAAACTCCTCGTCAAGTTGATAACGAGTCGAAAGAATGGTCGAAAAATCGGTGAGACTATGAAATACGTTTATCGCATCAGGGACGAGCACGTTTTGGCGGAAATGATTCTCGAGAATGCCAACGAGTTGCCGGTCAAAGTTTGCCAACAGTCTCTGCTGCATGTTCTCAGCCATAGAAACAAATCCGAGCTACCGATTCATTGCAAAACACGAATCAACGAAATACTTTGTCGCGTTACGGTTTTTTACAAAATGTTGCCTTACTGTGCAAAGAAAAATGGAGAAGACGACGAGGACTGTTGGCAAGACGTTGTTTGTTACACCGAGAAAACGCAGCCCGTCAGAATCGTCAAGTCTCTCATCGATGCCAATCAGTTCGAACTTTGTCTCGAGTGGCTCGAGTTCCAGGCGCTCTCTTCGGAGATCCATTCGCTCATAACGCAGGATCTTCTCATTGGTTTGCTCAATAATGACGAAACTGATTTTAAAAATAGCCTCAAATTGCTGCGAGCTTTGCCAACGAAAAAATCGGTCAGCCTGTGCCAAAGTGTCCTCGGCAAACTCCAGTCTGTCGAGGCTCTGCGATTCGTCGTTCAATATCTCCAGCAAAATGCTCCGGCCAACGAAACTTTCAAGTATCGTCGAGCCTTGTTCGGAGTCGATATTTTGCAACAGCTCGATGAAAAGGAACGACGTTCTTATCTTCATTTGACCGAACGACCGCTCCTCATGCTCGAACAAATGTTGATGAATTGTCGGCTGGACAGTCTCCAAAAGATCGTACTGGCTGCTCGTGAGAAGCAGCAGCACAAATTCGATCTGTACACTAAACAGTTTGATGAGACTGTCAGATTTTATGCCAAGAAATCTTTGGATTTTCGCGTTGCTGTTCAGGCAGATGCGATCGATAAAATTAAGGACGCCTCTACGTCCAGCAACAGGAGTCAGAATGTTGATTTTGTCATGCCTATTAATATTCCTACTAAAGAAGAATGGGTTCCGAACGACAAGGTTTGCTCATTGGATCATTTAAACATTTATCACGAATTATGTCATTTCATTATTCAGCCCTTGATGGTCACGTGGGTTTCATTTTGAGTGGGCCCGTTGGTTAAATTTTGCGCTGAAATCATGCTATTTTAGAGTTATGAAACGATTTTTTCTATTTTTTTAAATTGAAAATTACAATTTCTGCATCATTTTTAGTAAAAAAAAAAGTCATTTTTGCATAATTTTTTTTTCAACTTTTTTTAATATTCAAAATTGCACGAATTGAATAGAATCGTCATGGTCGTTACTCAAGGGTTGAAAATACATTGTAGTATTTTTATTTTATTTTTTTGAACAATTTTTCAACTATTTATCGCCTTCCAGAGTATACTTTTTGGAACGGTCGCTACTTTAATCAGTTCCACCTGAAATCATGCTATTTTAGAGTTATGAAACGATTTTTTCTCTTTTTAAATCGAAAATTACAGTTTCTGCATCATTTTTTGTAAAAAAAAATAGTCATTTTTGCAGAATTTGTTTTCGACATTTTTTTAATATTAGAAATTGCACGAATTAGATAGAATCGTCATGGTCATTTCTCAAGGGTTGAAAATGCATTGTAGTATTTTTTATAATGATTTTTCAACTATTTATCGCCTTCCGAAGTGTACTTTTTGGAACGGTCGCTAATTTAACGAGTTCCACCTGAGAGCCTGCTATTTCAGACTTATGAAACGGTCTTTATTTTTTTTTAAGTGAACATTACAATTTCTGCATCATTTTTTGTAAAAAAAAAAGTCATTTTTGCAGAATTTTTTTTTCGACATTTTTTTAACATTAAAAATTGCACGAATTAGATGAAATCATCATGGTCGTCTACTCAAGGGTTGAAAATACATTGTAGTATTTTTATTATATTTATTTTAATGATTTTTCAACTATTTATTTGGAAGTGTGATTATCAAGGGTTGAAAATCGATATTGTATAATGTTCAGTGATAATGAATTAACTTTTCGAACTACCACACAGGCAAGAGAATGCAGTTGCTGTCGAGTGGTGATATTCTCAATGTTCAACAGACGTCATCACTGTCGTCGATGTGGTCGAGTAGTTTGCGGAGCTTGTTCGCCGCAGCGTATGAGACTCGCGAGTTATTCGACTTCCGTTCCAGTTCGCGTTTGCAACGATTGCAAGAGTCAGACTCTCGTACAATCGCAGACTACACCATCGACCCCGAGCAGCGACACTTTCGATTGCTGGCGATTGAACGTCGACGAGAACCACAACAAAACTCTCCGGGAAGAATTTTCATTTGAAAATGCTCCCAACATATCCCTATGCCTGGCGATCCTCAATTTGCATTCCGACCACGAAGCATATTCCAAGTAAGTCCACCAAATGGATTAACAATATTTTGGAAAAATTATTTAAAAAAATTAAATTTCAAAAAACAGTAAAAAATAAATATAAAATAATAAATACATAATAAATAAACAATAAATGAATAATAAATAAATAATAAATAAATAATAAATAAATAATAAATAATATGAATATATTAATAAATTTTAATAATTTGTTTGATTGAAACAAAAAAAATGTTTAAATTACAGAAAAAATTAATTTTGTTTCTTGAATTTTTGTTCAGTTTCCTATTCGACAGATGCGACGAGATGAAATGTCTCTTGCGTCCAGACAGTGAGGGACGCATAAATCCCGAGATCGATCATGCTCTGATAATAAAAATGATAAAATCGTTGCTGGTCGCAGCGAAAGTAAAATGTGCGGAGCTCGGTTTGAACACAGGCCTAACCCATTGCGACCGTTTCCTTTCACAAGTCGATTTGATCGCGACGCTCGTTAATTCCGACTGTTCGTACTTGATACCGCGAACGGACAAGGACGATCACTTGGAGGATCACACGTTGCGGAGACTGCGAGACATGCTGACGGAAAAGGAAGAATGGACGATTGCGCTGGACGTCAGTACGAAGGCCGGTCTCGAGACCCAAGGCGTTTGGGCAGCTTGGGGAACGACCTGCCTCAAAGTTGGCAATTACGAACGTGCCCGAGAAAAATTCAGCCATTGTCTTGAAAAAGTATCACGCGAGGATTCCGACGACTGGGTAATGTTGTCCTACCCAGGGGACTCGTCCAGCGCGAGCCAAGACTTTCGGAAAAAAAAAAATCTGCCAAGCCCTAAGCCACACGAAGGCTTGAAAAATCGTCCGAGCAAGGATCCACCTTTGCTTACGGAAATATTACAAATCTTGGAAAAAAGCAATCCCAACGATGCTTACGCTCATCAAATCCCCAGAGGCAAGGCTAACGCCGTTCAAGAAATCTTCAACACTCTGAGCAGCTTGAAAGCAATCAGCCAAGGACATTACGCCATTGGCCAGTCCAACGTTGCCCTGAAAAATGTTCGCTATCAAGAAAGTCTCTATTACCTTTTCACATACGCCAGTTTTAATTCGATTCTTGAATTTTTCATCAAACATGGCGAATACGACAAGTGCCTTTCTTACATTATTGAGAACCAAGTCGAACCCGAACTCTTCGTCAGTTGCTTGTTGTTGCCCTGCCTGAAAAATGGCTCCATGAACAATCTCTGCGAAGCCATGAGATCGAAAGATCCCAGTCTGCTCGTATTCAAAAAATATCTCATGTACGCTTGCCACAGTTTGGAACGAAAAGATTTGCTGCACACGCTCCATCAACTGCAATTGTTCATGAAGGACTACGTCAGAGCAGCGATGACGTGCATACGTTTTTACATCGCCGACGCAACGAGCTACGAAGATGTTTGCTCGCGGACTCGCCTCCTCGTCGAGGCACAAAAACACCTCGAGACCGAATTGCAACTCGAAACGTTCGGCAAAAAACGATCACGCAAGAACAGTCTCACTTCTACACACAGCGGCCAAAATAATCTCACTCTCGAAATGGATCCCATCGATATCGATCGGCACATCAATACCATCTCGAGACAAATGGAAATTGCCAAGTTTCTTGGCAATCGCCAACAGGAAGGCAAATCTGTCAGCGAATTTATCAACAGGCTCTCCTGCATGGACAGCGAAAATTCCAACGCCAGAAACGTTCCAACTCTCTTTGGTAATCAACAAGAAAAAACTCATTTGGCTGTTTTGGCCATTCTTTGCGGACGCGATGTCGAAGAAGGCTTTGGTATTGCTTTTCGAATAATGCAAGGTGAGCCTCTTGAATATGTTTTTTTCGTCTGTAGTTTTCTAGTAATTCAACTAGATGCTCAAAGCATTTCTCTATGGTGGACGATATTTTTTAGTTTTTAGCAATTGGTTGGACGATTTAAAAAAAAACTCAGATTCTCGTTAAATTCGAAAAATCATGAAATTTTAACCGTTCAACCGATTTTTTTCCAAATTCAATACCAAACTTCCTATTATGATACTTTGCTTATAGAAGAAAAAAATTGGTAATGAATCTTAAAATTTGAGCAAGTTAGAGCGGTGACGGACTTTTTTGAAAATTTCAAAATGTCGTAAAATTGGCACTTTTTGAAATAATTCCGACAACTTTTCTAGAAAGTTGAGAGAAAGTACAGATTCGTACAAAATATCTTACAAACTTTGCAGAAAGTAGAGCGGTTGAGCGATTTTTCGAAAAATTCAGATTTTCGTAAAATTCGAAAAATCATAAAATTCAAACCGATTTTTTCCAAATTCAATACCAACCTTCCTATTATGATACTGTATTCATAAAAAAAAATGGGTAATAAAACTCAAAACTTGCGGAAATGAGCGCGTCGACATCCTTTTTTTGAAAATTTCAAAATGCGTCGTAGAATTCTTATTTTTCTTGCAATCCCAACGAAATAAAAAAACAAAACAAAATTACTCTCACACAGCTCCTCTATGAGGAAGCAAAAATGACTTACTTGGCCAACTTTCACGAGGTTATTTGCGATTTCAGACTATAATTTACGTCCCCAAAAAATTTATTCCCTGGTGGGTCACATGTTGGCTCTCGATCGAAACGTCAGTTCGATCGAGCAGTTGATAAAATGCTGTCGCAGTTCGGGAGCTCCGAATTCGGTTGCCATCTCCGATCGTGTTCTTGCTCATTGCGTTAAACTATTGTTGGATCTATCGCGCGCAGATTCGAATCCAAGTCCGAAAGATCAAATCGATGGTCTCATAAGAATCATCACCGACGTCGAGCTCAAGGTAATAAAAATCAAAATAATTTCATCCCCAATAAAAATGCAAATAAATTTTGTCTCAAAATAAAAATCGTGATTCGCAAAATTGCTGAAATATATTTTACACGTGAACTAAATTTCTTTTTCTAATTTCAAAATTTTCGTTATTTCCGCAATATATTTGGTTTTTAATGGAATTGTCAGCAAAATTTACGATTGGAACGACAAAAATTTGCGTCCGAAGAGACTTTATAGAATATTTCTTGCTGCGATGACACAATTTTTGGGTTTATCCAAAAAAACGTTCAGTTTAACGTATCGAACTAAATATCGATCTTTTCCAACAAAATTTTTTTATCAGTGTGAATTCAAACGACGAAGAAGCAAAATGTGCACAAAAATGATAATTATTCATTTTGCTTTTCAGATCGAATCGTACATTGAAAGTCGACAATTGAAAGCCGCCTATTTGTTGGCGGTAAAACACTCGAGAGCTCAGGATATAAAGAAAATATTAAAAGAGGCCGACAGACTGGGACAAATAGCTATTAAGTCGATATGCACAAAGTGGCTGCAGCAGCAGACACAGAAATCGCGAGGCGATCTCTGAATTTTAACGAATGAGCTAAAAATCCTCGCTACTTTTTTACCCTCGATTATTGGTCGCAACACTCGTCGATCGGTCGTGATAATATGCCTTGGAAAACAAGAAGTAACGTTACAGTAACGATATGAAAAAAAAACAAATATATATATATAAATGTTACATATTGCGGCAACACCAATGAAACGAGAAAAGTTTGATTCTCGCGAGATTGAGCTCGGGAATACTAATATAAATTTTATAAGACAAAAATAGTGTAAAATAAAGTTCATTACTTTTAATCTCTTGTTTTTCAATCCAATTCCTAACCCTTAACCCTAAACCGGTAACCTTATTTTTTTTTACCTATTCCGGTAAACAGAGGTCATGAACGACTCCAATTTAAAAAAATCCATATCTCCGGCAAAATTAAACGAAAGAGGTTCAACTTGGGCTCATTTTTTTCGTTTTTTAATGCAGGATCGCGCGAGCCTGGGGCAATTTGGCTTGAAGTAAAAAAATTGGTTAAATTGAGGTAAAAAGATAGGAAATGGGAAAATCAAGGGAGAAACGGCGCAGGATTTGAATTGGTCCGGGGTCGTTTATGAGCCCAGGTTCTAGGGTTAATGGTCACATGGGGTTAATTCTACCCCAGCCGCTTTCGACCGACGAGACTTAATAAAAATTTTGAGAAAATGGGATTTGTGACAGTTGAAAAGATTAAACGTTATTAAAAATTGCGTGAATTTAATACAAACATCATGATCGTTACTCAAGAGTTGAAAATACACTCTAGTATTCTGATTTCTTTTTTTTTTAACGATTTTTCAACTTGAGAGCCTCAAATTAAGGGTCAAATGAATTTTCATTCCTTCGAAAAATTGGGGTGCCAGAAAGGAAAAGAGGATTTTGAAGGCACAGTTTTCACAACAAGTTCACATAATTTCTTCTGTCCAAACAGTCATCATGATTTTTATTGAAAAATGTTGTAAATTCGTGCGTGCAATGGCGAATGATCGTTGACAATAAACAAGTCACTAAAAATCAATAATCCTCGAAAAAAACTAGAAATAAAAAATACAATCATTTGTAAGAGGAATGTAACGAAGCTCGTATCGTAACGAATTGTTTTCCCATAGGAAACAGATCACTTTTTCCATTATTGGAGTATTTTTAGCGAGTCTCACAATGAGTCAATAAAAAAGGATCCGAAGAGCGCGCGCTGCAAAGGAATTTGCTCAATCTACTTGCAGCTCACTTGGTTTTCTACGTTCAGCCTCTGCTCATATTTTTCAGCAAATTTGGCATCTATGTTTTTAATCGAAGAAACAAGCCCGTCTTTCTCTTGCTGTGACCAATTTTGACTCCATTCGTGAAATAATTTCACACGACATTGAAAGAGACTCGGAGGTCGGCTCGACTCCTCCTTGCAGCTCATGCTGTCCACCAACGACGCCAGACCGTTTACCGAACTCGGTTGCCCGCATCTCTCTGCCAGGATTTCCAAAAAATCCGCTCTCTGCATTTCTGACCATTCTTGGAACCATTCCACTACGTAACGCAGTTGCTCTTGATTCGACAGCGTCGACATTTTTCATCTACACAAAATAAATTCTCTTTGAATCTCAAAAAATCAAATCCCAACTTCGAATATTTCATTTTTGGCAAAAAAATTTGTCGCAACATTCCGGACAACCCATGAGCATTTTGGTCCAGCTAACGAACGTCCAATTCGACGCTTTATTAGATTTTCATTCAAACTTCTCGAAGCAACGATGATGTACGCGATTTTCGTAAAAAAAAAGAAAAAGGAAAAGTTGGGAAAATATTTTTTGACGAAAAAAATTCACTTTAAAACTTTCAACGTTGGGAAAATATTTCGTAGCGCGATTCTGGATAACCCATGCGAGCATCGGTCTAGCTAACGAACGTCCAGTTCGACGTTTTGTTCGATTTTCATTCAAATTCCTCGAAGCAACGACCTACAATTTTCATAAAAAAACAAAAAAAAAAAGCGAAAGTTTGAAAAATATTGAAAAGACGAAAATTTCATGGGTTATTCAAAAAATCGACGTATTTCCAACGCACAGGTTAGAAATCTTTGGCTAACGTGGAAAAAGTTGAATGAAATCGAAGTGAAATTGTATGTATTGAGAAATATTGGAATTACCAGTTTGTGATCGTCTGCCAGATGATTTTCGGGAGGTTAGAAACGTCACTTATTTGTGTATATATTTTAATCTCGATTTTGTACTCGCAGTCAGCGGCGAAGCGCCCTGTCTCAGTTCGTCGGGTTGGCCTGTTGTGAAGGTCGCGCAGAGAATTGTCGGGGAAAAAAAAACAAGGTGAAAAAAAAGGTGGAAAAGGGTTTGGGGGATATTTTCGGAATTGCGTGTTGGCAAATAGAAAAAGGCTTTATTCAGAGTCAGTGGGATAATTTACATTTTTTTGGGTTGACTCGTGTCGTCGACTCGGGGTCGTCCTCGTCCGAATCGCTCAATGCATCTTCCCAATCATCTGCTGAAAATAATTGTAACGATAAAGCTGAGGAGGCTCGCGATAAACTTCCGGAATGAATCGAGGACACGGAGAATTTAATTGAATTAATTAATTTATCGTTATCAATTCCTAAGCGTTTTTTACCTTTGGATACGTCGTTCCTCTCTTGCTCAACGAGACTCGTCAGAATGTCGTTTACTTTTTGCCCAGTTATTCGCAAACTTTCGATTAAATTTTTATATTGATTCGTTTCTGGAATTGGCAATTCATTTTTATACAAACAAGTTTCATTTTTTTTTATTTCCACTCGAATGCTCGTGTCATCACCCATGGTGATCGAAAACTAAATAAGTATCAATGGAAAATATGATTCGTATCCCAGGTTTGCAAATCCCTAACGGACACACTAGGGATTCGGAATGGAATTGAATTTTAATGAATGTTATTAATTAATAAGCAATGTCATAACAACGTTAATTGGAAAAATTTCAAAATTAAACATAATTATTAACAAATTAAAAACAAACCGTGGAAAATGCACAACGTGCCATCTGTTGGATCTAAAAAAACGGACGATGTTACCGACACATGACCGGCAGCTGGATCGAACTTTTCCCACAGCCCGAAATTACTATTTTTTATTTTCAGAAATCAATTTTTTCTTCCATCGATATTCATCGTGATAAACGCGAAAAAATGATTTTTCTTTGATTTGACATTGAAAATAAAATTTGCAGGAACTTTAACCCTAGAACGGTAACGTTATTTTTTTTTTACTCGTTCCGGTAACCTCGGGTCATGAATGACTCCAATTTCGAAAAATTCCTATTTCCGGTAAAATTTTAATGCAGAATCACGCGTGAGCTTTTAGTGCAATTTTGTTGGATTTCGAAATTGCGGTAGGATAAAAAATCGGGAGAACGAAGGGAGAAAGGGCGCGGGATTTAAAAAGTCGCCTGGGATTGTTTTTGACCCATTAAGGTAGTACTGTCGGTTTTAGAATTAGTGTTCAGCGTCAAAACTTTACTATTGCTATTACTACCTTAACGGACAAGGATGAAAATGCAGAAATATTAACAATGGAGTAACGCATAGCGTCGCACAATTTTTCCAAAATAAACCGCCAATCCTCATGTTCGTCACTTTTTATTTGTACCCAATAGCTTACTTTACATTTGACATTTGTAACTTGAACAATATCCTTACAAAAACTAGAGGAAAGATTTTACAAAAAGAAGAAAAAAAAGCTGACAAAGCTCGTTTTAAGAATTCTAAAAATTCCAAAATCCTCCATAGGAATGCAGGTACGATGACTGTTTATCATCGATACGTTTTTTTTTCAATTAAGGAGGTTGGCTACATACCACCATATGATAAGAATTTTATAAAATTTGGTGATAAAATTCTTTATCATCAAATACGATGACACAATTTTTTCCGAATTTTTCGTCTACGTGGTTGTCAAATAATTGGAGTTTACAATATGCAGAAGATATATCTATATATATTCGATTTCTAAGCTTATGCGTGTAAACTCTAGTGTTCGGTAACTCGAAAACTATGTAGTAAAAAAATCTTTAAAAATTTGTTTATTCACATTTAACACTAAAGAATATTCTTACGAAATTTCATAAAATTCTTATCATTTCGAATTTTCCTATGTTTTTAACATGGCTACACACGACAACATGATAAGAATTTCATCAAATTTTGTGACGTTCTTTAGCATCAAAACGATGACACAATTTTTTTCTAATTTTTCAAAAGATATATCTATATATATCTGATTCCTATGCTTATGCATGTAAACTTTAGTGTTCAATTACTCAAAAACTATGTAGAAAAAAAATGTTAGAAAATTTGTATATTTATATTTAATAATAAAGAATATACTCACCAAATTTCATTAAAATCTAATCATTTCAAATTTTTCTATGCTTTTAACATGGCAACATTGTTGTGTGTAGCCACCCTCCTTAAAACCGGTCTCGTTGCACACTGAGCTATAAGCTCGTGAAAAATGGTCAACATAATGTAGGAAAAAAAAGATCTCTGTTATATTAATTAATACACTTTTCATCCGTATTTATATTTATATATATATATGTATGTGTTTACATATAACTATTTGTTCAAAAGAACGGTGGAGTTATCAAAAATACATGTACTTTTTATTGTTTATAATTAAATATACTCCGGGATGGTTGCGTCAGCGGAACCTCAAACGTACTCATACTTGCGGTACCGAAATGAGATTTAAATTTGATTTATTTTCAAACGGACTCCGCAGATGATCAAAATTAGATCAATCGGGCTTAATAAAATCTTGAGCATTCTTTTGTGCGATAGTAAAAGGGAGTCTGTGGGTGCGGATTACCACGCGAAAAAGTATGAGAAATGCACGTGCGGTTACCGATTTTCGTTGTAAAACTTTATCAATCTTATTTCTACGCTACATGTAAAGAAAAAAATTAAAAAATAAACACAACTGTACAAACGAGAGCAATAGAACAAACAGCATTTTTAATATATCTGAAAAATAGCGTTTTTAAGCGGATTTATCATTATAACAGGAAAACACTCATTGATTTATATTCCGAGCCTTCATTATCAAATCGAAGCGCCGATTCGTGCGGACACCTTTCAGCAATGTTCGATTCTCGCTCTGCTTCTTTTCACTGCGTAACAAACATTCAATATTCATTATTTACTTTTACTTTGTCGAACCTGATCTTAGTCCTTCGAAGCACACTTTTCATTCATCATTTAATAAGGTCAAAGTTATGCATTGACGAAAATTTGATGCTTTGTCACAATGAAAAGTTTCGCTACATTCAAAATTCCTCGCCAACAAATTATTTCACACATTTTATGAGTCAGAGAAGATTGAAGCCAAACTTTGTTGCATTCTTATGAAATACCATAAGAAGCGGCATTATGTCAGAAAGGTGACAACAAAATGCTGAAGATTCTGCTTCCAAGGACTATGGTGCGTATACATTTGAGGTATTACTATCGCAAAATGGGTTGATTTAGGGTTTTCTTAAAATTTGGCGTAAATGTTGTTGACATTAAAACGAACATATTTATTTACAAAACGAAACATTTTCTAGCGTCTGGAATTCAAGATTTTCAATTCTTCATTTTTTTCCATCTCGAAGCCTGTAAATTCAAGTTTCCTCTGTTTTTTCTTTGCAATTATTAAACGAAGGGTGACTCCAATTTGTTTACATGGGAAAAATAAAAAACTAAATATCTCAAATTCTCAAGGTCAGAAAACTTATCTTCATAGGACTGTTAGTTTTGGTGGCAAGAAGGTTAATACAAAATTTTGAAAGAACCCTAAATAAAGACGATGCTGAAGTTTGCATCGTTGGAATGCAACGAAATTTTGTTTTTTCTTTACGAGATCCCACGATTCTTATTCAATATTTAGTCAAGACAAAGACAAAATCGATACGAAAAATGTCCTGATTTTTCAAATTGAAGAAAATATTAATAGAAATAATGTTTTTCGTTGGAGCCCAACGTTGTAAACTTGAGTGTCATAAATAAGGTCGTTCCGTGATAGTAATACTTTAAGAATTGTATATGATTGATGAATTTTTGTTAATGTGTACGTACGTTTTTACAGTTGGTTGTTTTTGTGAAACAATTTGCATAGCGTCGTTTTTCCTCAGTTTGAATCCATATCGATTGTAAGCGCCGTTAACAGCGGCACCGGCGGCTGGACGCTTGGGTGATACTTTGGTGGTCTTTGATCGAGCGGCCGTGTTTACTGTTGCACACAGATATTAGGATCTCAGTATGTCTATCGAGATTGTGCGAATGGGAGAAAAGAATGAAAATTGATGGGACGAACCTTTGGACATACTTGTCGGTATTTGGGTGCTTATAGCCAAGTGACGTCTTTCAACTCTTTTTTTAGCGTCAACGAGAGATTCCATTTTGGCGAATTTTCTCTGATGGATTTGGGCAAAGTCGGGGGCTTTTCTGGCGAGTGGAGTTTTTGATTCTGTGCCAGAAGATGGACGCGCATGAGGTAATGAATAGCAAAGAAAAATAATGATTTACATACCTGCTCAATAGTTACCTGTTTTTTTGTTTGATTGGTGGATTGAAACTCGGGGTTTGCTGAGTCTGTTGACCGATGCTATTTGGGCGGATCTATTAGCTGACATGAAGTTCGTCTCGGTGGTGGAATTGGATCTTCTCTTTGCACTGGGAATGGGAGTTTTTTGAGTGGAAACATCGGTCAGGGAGTTTGATCTTTTGCGGTTAGCAGTTGTTCGATTGATGACTTTGTTGCTTCCGGGGGTGAAGCGTTTTTCACTGACGCGCTGTCCGGGTGTAGCGGATTTCGCTCTCCCAGTTTCCCCGTGTTTTTCTTCCTCGGGATTGGGTCCTGGACTTGCGAATCGGACACGACAAGCACGTTTGGTTGTTCTCTCTTCGATGCTCGTGTCGAGCTCGGCTATGCTTCGCTTGCCTGCTTTGCGTCTCAAAACTGGTGTTTTTGGCTCGATCAATTCGTACGTTCCATCAGCAGTTTTCTCTGCTTCACCATCCTCGGCGTTGAGGATACTTTTTTTCGCAATTTCGAAAGTTCCGTCCAAACACGTTTCTTCACCGTTTTTCGATGCTTCAACGAGCGAAATTGAATCGTCGTCTTCGCTGATAAGAGGATGTGTTATGTCTTCGATTTGCATAGTACGGCTTGCACGCGCTTCCCCTATCAGTGTGGAACTTCCAACCGGTTGATCATTTATCGGGCTATTGTTTACCACGCTCAAAGGCGTGCCCAGATGTGGCGAGAGATTTAACGATCGGCGAATCCTTTCGCGCGGGGTCGACGACAACATTCTAACGTTATTCTCTTCAATCTTTCCTTTCGTTGTTTTATTATTCTCAATCGGTGTGTTCTTTGCCGATCCGATTGAAAGAGCGATCGACGTCCTTGTCGAACTTGTACGAGGACTTGCGGTCGGTCTTAACGGCGTGCCAGAATCTGTGATCGGTGTACGTTTCTTTACCGCTGATTTCAATCTCCGTGGAC
Organism: Hyposoter didymator; assembly: GCA_037952995.1. Lineage (NCBI taxonomy): Eukaryota > Metazoa > Arthropoda > Insecta > Hymenoptera > Ichneumonidae > Hyposoter > Hyposoter didymator. Next base: position 13,336,413 of record JBAJMU010000003.1, read on the forward strand.
TTTCTCCACCTTGAGAAATGCGTTTCTCGGCACTTGGGGATTTAATTGGCGTTACTTTTAACGAATCGTCAACCGGAGCGTTACTGCTCCTGCGCGGGCAAGTTTTTTTCGCAACTTCCGGTGCCACCGCGACGTTATTTTGGAGTTTGTTGAGTAAGACCATCGGGGAATTAGTTTGATCGCTCGTTTTATCATTTTTAACAGGGCTCGTGTTTCTCGGGGTTCTCGGCGATGCTCTGGTCGATGGATTATCCTCAGGAACTTTGAGCTTTAAGGCACTTGACGGTGTCACGGTTTTCTTTGGACTTGCCGATCTGCTGACCTTCTCCGGGCTCCCTGGGGTAATAACTTTTGCAACAATTGCTTCTTTGTTTGATTCTCTGGGAGATTTTAATTTTGGCGGAGTTTTGGCCAAAGATTTCGGCACAGGTGATTTTTTTGCTTTGCTCGCAACTACTCTGGGACTTTTGCTTTTCGGCGATTTTGCCTTGGGCGTTGCGAGCACGATTTTCGGGGATTTAGAGAATTTTCGCACGACAAGATCCTTCGATGGACTCTTGCGAGGTCTCTTAATGGGCGATTTTTTATTCGGTGAACGTTTTTTCTTCCTCGCGCTATGCTCGTCGGAAGCTTTCGTCACGCTTGAAATATTGGGGGATTTTTTGGGTGTCCCGTTGATCGACGAATCGATTGACTTTTCTGAACCAGCTGGGGATTCCACCACGACCGGTAATTTTCTCGGGGTTTTTGTTAATCGAAGCGGTAGTTCGGCGTGTGACTTTGGCGAACCGAAATTCATCGGTGATTTTCTTGGCGTTTTCGTCGTTCTATGTGGCGTCAAGGTCACCGTTATCGGACTGCTCTCCGGCGTCATGTCTTCCAGCTTTGGTTTGCCTCGACGACCACCTCGTCGTTGCACCGCGGAACGTGGACTCGACGGCGTTGAAACCGCTGATTTTCCTCCCCAAGTTTTGTCCGAAGCGCGTTCAACCTCCACGTCCTCCCTCGACATCGGAACTTGCTCCATCTCCGCGTTCCCAAAAACCTCATTTTCCAGCTCCATCGTCGATGCGTTTTTCCCGATCATGCCGTTCTTCCGTTTTCCTCCGCTCTCGTCCTCGCTCTTCGAATCTTCCTTTTTCGTTGCTCTTTTCCGCGATCTCGTTGCTCGCGCCTTTTCAACTCGCGAATCATTAGCCACCGAATTATCCAGAAGCATCGACTGCTCAGCCGATACCTCGCTATTCTTCACTCTTCTCGTTCGTTTCTTCGCACCTGTTGTCTCGAGCACGCTCGGTGACTCGTCCGCCGCACTTTCCACAGCCGCCGCTTTTCTCGATCGCCCAGCTCTGCTCGTCGGAGTCTCTTGACCCGCTCTCTTTCGTGATTTGTTCATTTGGGGCGATTCCTCCACTTCTGAATCTTGAGATATTGTCTTTGACAATTGACGTCCTTGGTAAATAAACCATTCGTTATTGTTTATTACAATTGCCAATTTTCAAGACATCAACATTTTTTTAAATTGAGTTTTCGCTTTTTTAGTGTAAAAAAGATGTTGATGGAATTTTTAAATTCATGATTTTCGCGTAAAATTTAGAGAAATGTGTTTCGGCCACAAGAAAAATTAACAATTTGACAAATCTGGTGCAAAACCACAAATTTCAATGCAATTTTTGGAAAACCTCTTTTGATTTCTTACGGTTCTTAGTGTGCCGGCGATTGCCATTTTGAAAGACATGCAAATTCAAAAAAATCGAGTTTTTGCTTTTTCAGTGAAAAAAAGATGGTGATGGAATTTTTAAATTCATGATTTTCGCGTAAAATTTAGAGAAATGTGTTTCGGCCACAAGAAAAATTAACAATTTGACAAATCTGGTGCAAAACCACAAATTTCAATGCAATTTTTGGAAAAACTCTATTTATTTCTTACGATTCTTAGTGTGCCGGCGATTGCCATTTTGAAAGACATGCAAATTCGAAAAAAAACGAGTTTTTGCTTTTTCAGTGAAAAAAAGATGGTGATGAAATTTTTAAATTCATGATTTTTGCGTAAAATTTATAGAAAAGTGTTTCGGCGACAAGAAAAATTAACAATTTGACAAATCTGGTGCAAAATCACAAATTTCAATGCAATTTTTGGAAAAATTATCTATTTCTCTCAGTGTGCTGGCGATTGCCATTTTGGAAGACATGCAAATTCAAAAAAATCGAGTTTTTGCTTTTTCAGTGAAAAAAAAATGGTGATGAAATTTCGGCGACAAGAAAAATGAACAATTTGAAAATCTGGTACAAAATAACAAATTTCAATGCAATTTTTAGAAAACTCTATTCATTTCTTACGTGTTCTCAGTGTGCGGGCACTCGTCGGAGGAGAACTTTCAGCAGATTTTTTAATGATTGTTTCTGAAAGAGTTTCATTGACACCGTCAGCCTTGGCGCCTGCGAGAAATGCGAAAAAGCTCAGTATAGTGAAATGTTAGTTCGTGAAGAATCGACAAACGCGGAATATGCATTTTTCGGCAGGGCGAAAAGAAATATTTGGAAGTTTGAAACTTGGAGGTATTTTTCGTGAATCGAAATATTAAGGAAAAAATTACGGTGTCAGGATTTTGTATGAATTGGATTTTTAGCGATCGAGGAGACGTTCGTTTTTCTTGAATCGCTCAAGTCGCAAGATTTTTTTCGATCGAAACAAAGAGTCGTAGTGGAAAAATGAAAATGCGCGAAAAAATGGATTCGGGCGGGAAAATCTAAAATCATAACAAAGCAACAGTTTCATGCGAACCGCCGAATCAGCGGCCATCTTGGAGTTCTCAGCCCGCCCAAATAGAGACCAGATGCAGGCACGCATTGCACGCACATTATATTTATTATCTGTATTTTCGCGGTGTGCCAACTTTCGCAGGATCCGACGATAACTAACTCGGGAATACGAGAAATTTAGAAGCTCACCTCGTCTCGTTTTTCGCGGCGACATTCTTCAGGAATTTTTGAATTTTCCGGTTGTTCGCAATTTTGATCGCGGTTATAAAAAGAAAAACGAGGGCCGGCTCCGATTGAAATCGGCGTTGTACTACACTTTTATTTATTTTATCGCGCACACGGAAAACTATCACGTCACAGCAGGAAACAACCGCGTTGCTTTTGAAACTGCCGTGCACGGCGCTGCTGATAAAATACACGCTAACAAATCGTAACCGTCCGTTTTTTCCCCCCCTCTTTTTCATCGATTCATTTTATTGGTCGCCATTCGCGATATTCGCTATTTCTCATTGGCCCTGTGGATGCCTTGATCATTTTTTTCACCAACGATAACGCTCGAAGTGTACCGCGCCCTGGACAACAATTTACCTTATTATTATTCAATTAATAATTTTCCATTGCATCTCTTCTAATTTATTAGCTCGTCGTTCCGTTATTTGCTATGAATTTCCGGGATTTTAATCCTGGATTAGTGTCTCGAATACTCGAAAGATTGTCCGGCGATCTATGTCGCTTGCTCGGTCGGTAAAACTCCCCTTACGAGACACATTTTAGTTAATTGCTTGAACTCCAGGTAAAGCACAGACCTCCGTGAAGTTAGCCCCCCTGAGTAATTATTTTTAAATTCAATTAATGTAAATCGTTTGAAAATCGTGTGAGAAGATTTGAGAGGAAAGAAAAATTAATTTTAATTTTGGGTATGAAGCTGGCCCCCATATTTTCTATCTCCTCGAAAAATTTACTTAGACGTTTATTTTTTTTCTAATCGTTTGAGAGGATTTGAGAGTTAAAAAAACAGTTGGAAAGTTAATATTTTAATTGATATTAATAATTATTGCGAAAAATTCATCGAGGAACACAATCGACTAGAACTCTTCACGAGGACACGCAGGGAGACTCCCTGCGTCACCTGGAATCACTACGGGGTCGAAATTTTTCATTTTTTTTTCCCGAAAATCGTGGATAAACCCCTTTGTAAACAAAAAAAACCGTACGATTATGTTATTCATATGGCTCGAGGAATAGTTGTAATGACTCAAAAAATCACAAACGAACGCCGAGTAATCTAGTAAAATGAAAAAAAGAGCGGAAGTGGAAATGGTTTATCGTGTTTTTATTATTCTATAGTTCGTCAATGAACATGAAAAGAGTTGAAAATTTTTCAAACTCTCATGAAAGTGACTGTACTGGCCGAGATAGCGCGGGAACTCGTGTGTTGTCAAAAAAATTCAGAAGATGACGCGTAACTCGGATTTACGAAATATCAGACATAACCTCGAAATAAATCTTTCGTAATAAAAAAATAAGAAAGAAAATTTGCCAGTAAACATTAAAGGCGTGAAAATATTCAAGAATATTAAGTGAAAACAAAATCACAAGCAACGATTGGAAAAATCGAGAGGTAAAGTAGTGTTTTTGCCCAAAGTCATCAATCACTTGACCCGCCAGTTCTTTCGTAATTTGATGCAAGATAAAATGTGATTGTCATAAGCGTATATTACTGGAGTCTTAATGTCTGCTTTCAGAAGAATCAGAGGCAGCAAATTGAAAGAAAAGAAAAAACAAACAGAATTTGAAAAATAAATAGAAAGAAAGAAATCATGAATAGTATCGGAGATACGTGCAATGATCTCAAGAAAGATTACGACTCGTGTTTTCACGTGTGGTTCTCTGAGAAATTCCTGAAAGGCGATATGAATGACTCCATGTGCGCTCCTATCTTCAAAGTTTATCAGCAATGCATCAAGGTAAAAAACACTGTGTTCTCCATTTGTTGTAATTAAAGGCAGACGGTGAGCGTTTGAAGGATCGAAAAGAGAATTTGGAATAATGGAAGCTTGCAGCGAGCTCAAACAAAATTACGACGCTTGTTTCAATTATTGGTTCTCCGAGAGATTTCTCAAGGGCGATCATAATGATTCAATTTGCTCTTCGTTACTCAAAGTTTACAAAGAATGCGTTCAGGTAAGTCGATCCATGCTCGGATGGGAAAATCGCGTGTTAAACACCGGTTGACTTTGAAGGAAGTTGTTACAGGAGCTCAGTTAATTTCCTAAATCATTCCAAAGTCTCAAGATGGTTAATGAGGAAAAATCTGACTAATCAATTGTTTTCTCTCCTTTGCTTGCATATAGAAAGCCATAAAGGAGCAAAATATCGAATTGAAGGAAGTAGAGGTCACCCACCTTGGCACCGAAAAGGAAAAAGATCCTCAGAGCTGACGAGCTTTCAGCAATGGAAAGAGCACTGTAAATACAAGAGGAGTAAATTCTTCGCAACTTGGACTATTTCGTCTCGCCCAATGGAAATCGATCTATCTTTATCAATGGGTTCAATTTTTTCTTCGCCATCTCAATGCAGACAATGCAGAATATCACGTCGGGCTGGAGGAAGAGGCTCGAAAATTCCAATACTTAGATACGGGCATGAGAATGTAAATTTTAGACTCTGACACGATTGTATTCGATAGAAATATTAACGATCCGGTAAACTGCACCGATTATCGCTTCGAAAGAACCGGCAAAAATCGCAGCTGTGAGGGGTAAACGCAATGAATGTGCCATTTTGCTTTCGTTATGCTTTGTTTTATAGAAATAATATAATTGTTTCAACCTGTGAAACTCACAAATTCAATTGTTGTGAAATAATCAATGCCGTTGAATTAAAAAGTATAGTAAGAAAATTGATGAAAGAAGAATTGTCTCGGAACAGTTGAGACTAATGGAACATAAAACGAATCGTATAAATTAAGTATGATAATAAATACTCCATCAATCGCTACCGCCTTCACTCGACGAGGGAGTATCTTCGATCTCTTCTTCTTCCTCGCTCGTGGGTGGAGTTGATTTTTTCGACACTTTGGTCTTTTTGTTTTTGCTCTCGTCCTATAAGCAATGACAGTAGATAAATAAATGTGGGATAATTAGGAAAATATTCAAGAGAGAAGGGACAACGTATCTCGTCCGTTTGCACAAACCTCGGGTGGTGGTCTTTTGTCTCCTTTCTTGGCCGGTTTCTTCTTCTCTCCTTCGCTTTCTTCTTCCTCCTCGTCTTCGTCTTCATCCTCATCTTCCTCCTCTTCGGATTCTTTGCCTTTCTTTTTGCTGGCTTCCTTGTTTTTCGCTTTCGATTCTTTTTGTTTGGGTTTCGAATCGCTCTCATTGTCGCTGCTACTCTCGTCGCTGATGTACTCTTTGCTCTTGAAAGACGAGCCGCTCATCAGTTTCGAGGGTGATGCCTCATCTTTTTTCACCTCCTTTTTCTTCCTCTCTGCTTTCTCCGATTTACTCTTTTCCGCTGCACGTTCCTTCGCCTCTTTCGCCCCTCCGCTCTCCTCGTACTCCTTCATCGCCTCCGCGTACTTTTTCTTCAAAACACCTGCTTTCTCCTCCCACTCGGATTTATCTTTCAATTCCTTCCACATCTCACCACCTTTTTTCGCGATTTCAGTCACAGAGATTGATGGATTTTCGGATTTTATCTTTTCGCGATTACTGTTCAACCAAAGCATGAACGCGGTCACCGGCCTCTTTGGTTTATTCTCGTCTCTTTCCTTCTTCTTCTTGCGCGGCTTTCTTGGCTTCTCCGACTACAAATTTCACAGCATTTTAACGCGACGATATTCCTCTAGATAATTTTATAAACAAACAAACTTTTTTCAACTTACCACTGTTTTGGCGCTTTTGTGTTTCTTCTCCTTTTTCTCTTTCTTTTCTTTCTTCTGTCCTTCCGAGGCGTCGGAATCGGCATCGCTGTCGGAAGTGCCAGGGTTGCTATCGTATTCCTCCGCGACATCGCTCTCCTCGACGTTAGGATTGAAGTCTTCATCGGTCGACTCGTCATCCTCGGAATCTTGGTTATCGTCATCGCGTTCTTTCGCCTCGGCTTTGACTCTCGCCAAATAAGCGTCAGGCTCGTCTTCCTGATCGCTGTTTCCAAAGTCATTGTCGTAATTGAGCTTGTCCTGAAAAATGAATAACACAATTTGAAGGAACGACCGAGGAGTCGAGGAAGAAAAAAAACGGGAAAATTGTAATATCCGGTTGAGAAACTCACGCTCTTGCCACGATTTTTGACTCGCAGTTTCTTCGACGATATAAAATCAAACAACTTGTTGTACTCTTCCTTCTCGATGCTGCTGAATGTGTGCATAACGCCGCTCGTTAGTTCAATCTCGAAATCGAAAGATCGCGTTGACCCACCGCCACGCGCGAAATTCACAGATGCTATTTCCTCGAAACGTATGTGAATCGGAGGTTTGTGCACGTACATGAAGCCACGCTCCAAAGGATAGAGGTATCCGGCTGCTGCTTTGAACGAGCAACCAACAGCCGCCGTTCCTGAATGGCTGAAACAACAAATTCCTTAGTGTCCTGAATGTCCTTGAATGGCTTTTTCTTTTTTATTTTATTTTTTTCTATCCAATCCAACAAAAATTTAACGAAAAATTGCTCACCCAAGGAATGCGCCTGCTCCGGTGAGTTTTCTATTGATAATAACCTTCATCACTTTTCCAAGTACTTCAAAAGTTGGTCCCGATATCTCCTTCGACAGTTTATCCTCGTATTTTTCTTTAAGCTCTTTCCTGGAACAATGAATGACAATCGCACAATGTTGGATATGAAAACTGGTGGAAAAAAATGTCGACTTACTCTGAGAAGGGCAGTTCGATGGTCGTTTCTTCTTCCCGATTGAACAAAAGTACGAGATAGTGATAGCGCGTCTGTCCCTGTTTGATCGGTGGATCGAGAGAGACGACAAAGAACATTTGCCTGCCGTCTTTGTGGGGCAACAAGAAGAGCCGAAGGACGGTGGACATGGGGATTTTGTAGTCAAACGTTTTACCGTGGAGTTGGAAAAACGACTGGAATATTTTGATGTCATATCGACCGCTGAGAAGAGAAAAATTAAACGTCAATTTGAAAACTTATTGCGAGTGAATAAATGCAGCAATAACATCCGAATGTGAAAAATTAGACGACGAATTATAAATTATTACCGAGGCGTGAGACAATGGATTTCCCTGAAAATGGCAATGGCATCGCCACTGACGCTGATGACGGACGCTTTTTCCATGACTTGCTGATGGAACGCCTCCACGGAATCTTGGTCCGCTCCGTCGTTGATGGGAATGTGAAATCTCATCTCGAGCAAACTGACCGGTGCGTCGTCGTTTTGATGAAATTCCAAGGTGACTTCGTTCTTGCCCGTTGTACATTGCGAAACGTCTTCCAATGGAATTTCAAACGCCGTGTGGTGACCAACGTCGAAACTCAATACGGAACCATTGAATTTTGCAGTTCCCCAATTCCAACCCTTGAGGCTAAGCTCTTTTTCCAGCATGTCTTTTTTATAATGCGTGCTGAAAAAACTTGCTACTTTTTCTTGCTCCTAATGAGAAAAAAAACATTCTATTGACGACTTTGGTTTCCTCCAATAATATTGATAGCGTAATAATGTTTGTCTTTTTTCACTCAATCCGTTTTAAAAATATTAAAAATAGACAAATCAACTCACAGCTTCCTTGAACCCACGGAACCTGTGGAGCGTTCCATTCTTTAAGAAAATCCTGAGTCCCCAGGTGCCAACGAATTTTTGAAAATTCACCATTTCCATGTCGCTCGAGGATATTTGTTCGACTTTGCCGGTTTTTTGATTTTTGAAAATGAGATGTTGGTCCGTAAGCTTGAGCCGTCCGGGCGTCTTTGTAGATGGAGAAACGAATTAAATTTTTCATTTCTATATTTGAAGCGTATTATTAAATGAAACTTACCATTGCGCCCTTGACTTCGGCCGTGATGTCGGGATATTCGAGGAAATACATTGTTTTCGCTGATTTTTCCTGGTCGTTGAATCGAGGTTATGTTCCTCCTTTTTCGTTGAATATTATCATTCGCGAACGTGCCGGAACATGCAGAATTACTTTGCTTCGTTACCCATCACACTGAGCTCTTGATAATTTCTTATTTCAAAATTTTCCTACAAAATTCTGCAACGGTTTAGAGACACGCTTAGACGAGCGAGGCAGCGAGGAATGAACGTGAAGTGTGAACAGTGAACAGCGTGAACGAACGCGCGGGCAATCGCATGTGTCTTATTTACGGCGTTTTCAATCCACCATTTTGTCATGTCTCGGAATAACCGGTATTATTTCAAAACTGTGATTCCTTGTTTTTTATTAAATTTTATTTTTCCGAAAACATGTCAAGGAGATGAATTCTTGGATAAAAATAGCAATGCATTGGCAATTATTATGATTAAAAAAAAAGAAAATATTATAACCATGTCAACATTGAGGAAAAGTTAATAATTTTATGGATTAACGAGTTTACAAAAATTTCTTCGAGTCTTTTCATAATTAGCAGCCAGCGCTGTCGACGTTTTTTTTTTTACATTTTTCGTGCGTCGGTACTTCTAGTATTTTTTGTTATCCCATGACGAAAACAAAGAAGAAAAAAGTTGGTACTTTCACCGTCCAAGGCGCTCCGGTTGTCTCGTAACCGTTCATTCATCAATTTTTCGGAGTAAAACACAGTAGTGGTAAAATACGAGACTCTCGTACTACACAGCTCGTAACCAGTGCATAATAATTGTTTTTATTTTTTCAAAGTTTCCGCTTACTTTCCCCAATGAAAGTAGAAGAGTCGGTTCCAGCAGTGGAGTTATCGTGAAATACATTTGGTGTTTTTTGTGTGCGGATGTGGGTGGGTCTCGTACTTGGTTGTTCCAACTGCTCTCTCTCTCTCTCTCTCTCTCNCTCTCTCTCTCTCTCTCTCTCTCTCTCTCTCTCTCTCTCTCATCCTCCCTCTCGCTCACTCGTTTCTGCCAACAATCGTTTCACCTGTCAGCTTACGTTCAACGTCTATATATTCTCCGTTAACATAATTAATTGAAAATCCTGTCCAGCCCCTCGAAATTTTGCTATGGAACAAAGCGTTAAATAATAAAATCGCGTGCCCAACTACAAATGTTCAACAACATGCACGCGTGCATGACTCCTTGACCGTTCAAAACAAGTGCGTTATCATAATATATCGCTGCTGTCCAATGTGCCATTTTTTTGTCACTGCTGTTTTCGAAATACGACGAGTAGCGTTGAATTATTCAAACTCTGGTGGAATTTGCCTCGAGAAAAATCTTCGTTAAATTTTCTCTGATCAGTCGTGAAGGAAAATTTTTACGATCCACCAATTATTCCATTTTCTCAAGACAATACTATTATTTTTGAAAACTCGTGTTTTTTAGGCATTCTTAGTTTCGGAAATTTCATTATAATGGCGTCGCTCTCTCTGCCTCGGGTTTTGCAACACAGAAAAACAAGTTTGGACCAGGAACGAGAACACTTTGAGAAATTTCAGGTATGAGTCAAAACAAAAACCTTGTTTCTTTTTCTTTTTCCAATTTTTCGAATAACCTACAATTTCGATCTCCGTTTTTGACACGTTGCATGAAAACATTCGAAATTTGTCAACGTCCGGAGAATTTTCATAGTAATCCTAACCGGCTTGTTTTTTTTTTTTTTTTCAATTTCTCCTTGACAAACCCTTTTCATTTTGGAACTGGCTCTGCAGATGGCTTAACAAATTGTATCCACTAACGCTCTGCCTTGATTATCACGGAACGAGGGAAAAATCGAGAACAAAAATATTGCACGACGTATTTGAGACTTGAAAATTACACATTAAATTTTGCCATCGAACCAAGCACGACTAACAAAATGCCACCGGTCGTACCTCCTCCTGCCAAACAACTCCAACACCAGGTGAGCCTTTTATTTACGCCCTTCAACTCGTCGTTTCATCATTCCAGTCGAATGCATTTTCATTCTGTTTTTTTTTCCAATATTCGTTGCATTTTTTTCCCCAAGCTTGAGTGCGGAGTGGAATAAATTTGCATCGACTCGGCACTTTATCTATTTTACCAACATGTCAACTAGGAGAATGGCATACTAAAAAATCGGAATTTCAATTATTTACGCTTTCATTTTTTGTACACGTGATCAATGTAAAAATCTAGTAAACATTTTGTTTTCCTCCATTTGTCTTCTGCATGGCTGATTCTGAGGATATCAACAATTGCCATCCTCCAGAAGAAACAACAACAGTTTGCATTTTATTTAACACCGCACACTCGCGATTAATGCTGATATTTAATCTTTTGGTGATAATGAAGGAAAATTGGGCTCTGTGAAATGGAAGCTTCGAATATTGTGATAAGGCTTGTTATCATAATATTGGGAGGGTTCGGAATTTCACGCAAACTGCTCTGCAATACTGTCGAGCACGAATCTCAATTGAGATTTTAATCGGAAATACTGGAACGTTAAAAAAATATAATTTATCTAATTTTCAGAGTATAAGCATCAGCAAAGCTGTCCATCCTTCTGAGACTCCCGTGAAAGAAAAACATGTGCGCAGTATCCTTTTAAATTCACGTTTTATTTAACCGGAATTATTCACGAGATGGAGAATGTAGTTTCCTTAAAAAATGAATCAAAGGTGCGATAATCGGAACATATCAAGAAAAAAGCGGCGCAATATTCTGGATGTTCATATTGCGTCAGCCGCTGCAGGAAAATCGCATCGTGGCATGGAAGTTTTGCCACGTTTTGCACAAAGTTCTGAGAGAAGGACATCCCCGGGTGATTCAAGACTCCCAATGTCATCGTAGCAAACTGGAAGATATTGGAAAATTATGGCAACACCTTCGCGAGGGTTACGGCCGCTTGATCCACCTCTACATACGTTTGCTCATTACAAAGCTTGATTTCCACAAAAGAAATCCTGGATTGCCGGGCAATCTTCAAGTCACGAACGAGGAACTCGAGGCAATTGGTGAAAATGACATAAATATTTAGTAAGTTTTATTCCACAAAACCCCCAAGGTCATTGGAATTTATTGTACAATTAGAAAAATGCACAAATTAATTTTTTCTTTACAAATAAACTAATTGTCGTTTTATTTTGTGTTGCAAGTTTTCAAATGTCCGTCGAGATGTTTGATTACATGGACGACATATTGAATCTGCAGGCAGCGGTATACGCGTCCTTGGATCTCGCGCGATCAAATTCCATGACCCCACCGGGTCAATGTCGCTTGGCTCCTCTAATTCCTTGCGTTCAAGATGCCTCGAGATTGTACGACTACTGCGTCAAAATTTTGTTCAAATTGCACGGTGCTTTACCGCCGGATATATTAATCGGTCATCGGGATCGTTTCGTCAAACAATTCCACGATCTCAAAACTTTCTACAGCACCGTTAAACACATGCAATACTTCAAGCATCTAATTACAATACCGTCCTTGCCGGAAGTGAGTTGATAATAAATCATGGCGATTATTTGAATAATTTTCGATAAATCAAAGAATTTTTTTCGGCTCATCGCATTTTCTGTAGAATCCACCAAATTTTCTCATCCAATCGGAACTTCGTACGTACGTGACGCCTGTGGTTGTATTGCCACCGGAAGAACCAATGGATTCGGATGCTGCGGTTGACAGTTTGATCGATACATCGGACACGAGCTCGATGACGAGCGATCAAATGGATGCCGCGAGAAATGGATCCATTTCACCGGACGCTCTGGCCGAGAGGCGAGTTGTGAAAATTTACTCCGATCATGTTTCGTGCAATTTGCCGCCCGATAATCTGACAATTGGTCTTGGTTTTGTTACTTTTTTTTTGCCTCCACAGGGACAGCCTAATCGAACATCTTCATCACGAAAATAGTCGCCAGCGCGAAGAAATGCATCGAATATTGAACGAATACAATCGAATGATAAGCGAAATGAAAACTCGTATCCGTGAATTGGAGCCAGCACTTTTCGCCAAAGAGAACGAGTTGGAGGAAGAAAAAAAGTTGAAAGAAAATTTGACCAAACAGAGCATCGTAATGACCACCAAAGTTCGCGAATTGGAAGGTCGGTGACAAATTTCTCTTCACGTTTTTACACGAGACCCATTTATTGATTCCAATTGAATTTCGATCGTATTAGAAATTTTTGTAATCACTCTTTTTTGTTGATTATAATTTTCAGATAAAAATCGTTGCTTGGACGAAAAATTCCAAAAGTTGAAAGAAGTGTATTCGAAGTTACGCGAGGAACACATTAGTTTGATCAGAAAGGTACGATACGGTATTTTGCAGATAAAAAAAAAACGTATTTCGTTTTCTCTTCCGTTTTATTTAATTCGTTGTGGCGATTGTGAAAACAGAAAGCCGAGGTAGACCGCCAACTCGGTGGAATGAAAATTCTGCAAGAACAAGCGGAACGCAAAACATCGGAAGCCGAGCAACGGTTGCAGGAATTGCAACAAGGCCAAGTGACGTCCGATCAAGAAGCTCAGAGAGTCGCGCAAGCTAGATCCGAGTTGGAGGATGTTAGAAAAGAATTTGATCAATCGAAAACTGAAAATTTGGCTCTTGTCGCCAAAATTGATTTCATCACGTCCGAAAAAGCTATTGCCGAAGGCGATTTGCATGATTTACTCGCCCAAAAAGAAGATCTTGATGTCAGGATAGCCGAACTTGAAGCCGATATTGAGAAAACACGGAAAGAGGCCAAAGCCGATTTCGACGCTGCTTATTACGAATTAATCTGTAATACATCACCAAGTTTCTCATTAACATTGTCCTCATTAATTATTTCAGTTAATCGTCTTCAAATCAATAATTTAATCAAGAAATATATTGATCGATTGAGAATTTGTTACGAAGATAAAGGTTTTCCATCCCCGATTCAACATAATATTTCCTTTTCGTAGTGAATGCCATTTCAACAGCTGAAGGAATAATCGCGAGTGCGGTAAGCGCGATTGGAAATCCAGCAATATCAACACTGACTTGTACGCCCGATTACTTGGAAAGTCTGGTCAAGCCAACCTGCCAAACGCTCGACGATTTCAAAGCAACCTTCGAGATTTACCAGGCGGATACGAAACAAGGAAAATCGCTTGTACGCAGCGCAATAAACGCGGCTCATGCTTTAGCGATTTATCTGACTCATGCGAGGTCGACGTCGAACATATCGACCGATATATCCCTCGGTGATAGTGAGTCATCATGAATCCTTGTCTCGCTTGTCGTAATTTTACATTTTTCCTCATCGGCAAATATTTTCGTAGAAAACTAGAAAAAAAAGAGATTTCCACGTTTTACAAAAAGAAACAAATTTTATCATGCGCTTTGAACTTTATTACAAAGTGAATCGTTTTTTTCCCGATCCGTAGAACTAACTGACGAGTGTAAAAATTTGGGGTCCGAGGCTTCTCTAATGTTTTCTCAAGTCAAGGAGAAATCTTCCAAAACTGCGGAGCAAATCGATCTGGTGAAAAATAATTTGATGAGCGTTTCAAGCACGGCAAACACATTGGCGAAAGCTCGAGGAAATGTGGACGCGATTGGAGATTTAGTGGAGACCGAATTGTTGAATATGGACAAAGCTATCGAGGAGGCAGCTGGAAGAATCCAGGTTAATTAATATTAATCTACACTGAATCGATGGAATGAAATAGTTTGTATAAACCTTTTATACAAATTCAGGAAATGCTGGATAAATCCCGGGCCGCTGATTCGGGCGTGAAACTCGAAGTGAACGGAAAGATTCTCGACTCGTGCACGGATTTGATGAAAAAAATTAGAATATTGGTTCAAAAATCGAGATTTTTGCAAACCGAAATTGTTGCCCAAGGAAAGGTCTGTCGATTTGTAAAAAAGAATGGAAAAAATTATCCATTAATTATGACAATGGGTGATGATAAAATAAGAATCATTTTTTTTTTGCCACAGGGAACTGCATCGGCGACGGAATTTTACAAAAGAAATCATCAATGGTCCGAGGGCTTAATATCAGCTGCAAAAGCCATCGGAATGGGTGCCAATTTTTTGCTGTAAGTCTTTTCCCACCATTCCAATACTTTTGATGGTTTATGCATCACTTGCATTTCCTTGATGAATAATAAATTATAGAGAAGCTGCTGATAAAGTTGTTCTGGGTGACGGAAAGTTTGAACAATTGGTCGTTGCGTCTCAAGGAATCGCAGCATCTACGGCTCAACTAGTAGTCGCGAGTAGAGTCAAAGCTGATCGACACAGCAAGAATCTTGCATGCCTTTCGGAAGCTTCGAGAGACGTTACACATGCGACGGGAAACGTCGTAGCTACTGCTAAGAGTTGTGCCCAACTCGTCGAGGAAAATGGTAAATTGCAACGTTGCTGAACGATATATTTTCAGTTTATAAATTTATCATATTTTTCAGCAACCGATTCTTTACATTCTTTTTATGCAACCGATTCATACTCTATTTTTTGCAGATTTGAACGATCGCTCCTTTTTGCGTGCAGGTTTGACTCTTGAAAATAAGCAAACCTGTATTTCGATTCTTGAGAATGTAGTGCTGATTTCTTCGACAATATTTCCATTCGTAGGAATCGATCGATACTTGACAAATTGAGACTGTACAAAATTGTTTTTGTTTTTTTGTTTGTTTTTAAATCAATTTTCGATTCCGCTCGTAATTTGCCCCAAACCCCATGAAATTATGAATTCGTATATCGTTGCAAATGAGGTCGCTCGTATCACTGTTCCAATTTTATTTACAATTTCCCATAATTGTGATAAAAAAAAATTCAAAGGATATACTTTGTTCTCTAGACGATCTGGACATTTCCGGTTTGACATTGCATCAGGCAAAGAGGCTCGAGATGGAAGCGCAGGTTCGCGTCCTTGAATTGGAGCAGGCTCTAGAGACTGAAAGACTTCGTTTGTCCGCGTTGAGGCGTCACCATTACCAAATGGCTGGCGAATGATGATGCAAACAAAAAAAAAACGAAAAAAAAAGAATTAAATCAAACGTGCAGAAAAATTACCATTGAACGAATTGAAAGTAGTATTCTAAAAAAACGTTTCGGATCATTGAATATACCAGGTACGAAAGCTTCAGTCGAAAGACTTGGCAATACGTCAATTTTCGATTAATTAGAAATCATTTCCCACAATTTGTATGTTTGTTATAAACTCAATCAAATTGGCCAAGACCAAAAAAAAAAAAAATATCGAGACGCTCGTATCTATCGCTAGACCGAAGCTCATTCGTCTTCTATATATACACTACAGTGCATAGAAAAAAGTAATTGTTATTATTATTATTATTATTATTATTATTATTATTATTATTATTATTATTATTAACAATATTAACATTATTAAATTTATAATAATATTATTACGTTCAAATCGAAACTTATTTTATATAAAAATATAGTCTGTATTTATGCCTCATTATAAATTATGTGTACTTTGAATCAACGTAAGCGGTATTTTTTTATCTTCTTTCATTTTCGCGAGACGAAAAAATCAGAATTTTTCTAAATTAGTTTCCTTTCAATTTCTATTATACTTTAATTGAGATATTTAAATTGAGAAAATATGTAAAATTACTGTTTGGTTCTATGAGTATTGTAGTACGAAGTTAATGGGCATTAAAAAGATTTTTCTTTTTTTAATATTTATGCATCATTTGAATTTTTAAGCTCCCACACAAAAAGCAATCGATAACTGGTGATTCTTCTTTTGTTCGCCTTTAGCTTTTTCATTGCTTCGACTCGCAAGATTTGCGACTCCCTTTAGCCATTATCTCGGGAATATTTTCTTTCATGAGGGGGACAACTTGACAAAACGGACGAAAGTTTTATAAAATTTTTCGCTCTTTTATTGTTGCTTGTATAGTACGGACAATGAAACAATTGAATTCGTTTTTGTTTTCTTTACATGGAGTACAGTGGAATACACGTGGATGCACCCAGTATTCTTCTTATCTTCGATGCTCCACATCATCAATAATCTATACATATATACGTATATACAACTATGAAATAAAAGTCAGAGCGAGTTTTTGTTCACTGAACAAGAATTTTTAAAATCGCCAACACCTGCGCTAACCAAAGACATTGGCACGATTCGAATAAACACTCATTCGAGCTTATTATCAATCGAAAAAACGACACCGGCGTATGTTCGTTGAATTACATTCAACAAAAACGACATAATATAAATAACTTAATTTTCCTTATTAATTTTTTTCTTTTTTGAAGTTATAATTTGTTCTGAAAAAAAAGAAATAATAATAAAAGTATCTTTATATACATAATTATATTCGAATTATTCCTAAATAATACAATTTATGGTTTTGGTTTTCACAGCGAAAGTACGGAAATCATTTTCAATTATTATTTTATGTTTTGCCATTCGAATCGTGCTGATTCTTGGTACGTGGTGTTTGCAAAAAGCACGATTGTGGGAGTTTTTTTCAGCCCAAATCACAAACGTCATCGTTCGCAGATTTTTCTGTTTTCCATTCGCAGTTCGTGTCAACACGCAATTTTTTTTCCCTCCTCCCAAAACGCTCGCTCACAAATATATTTGTGTATGTACATTTGCGATCCGAACCTCTTTATATTCCTTATACTCTCACTAATGCAGGCGAGTTTCAAAATCTTCTAAAACATACGCGGCAATCGGTCGACGAATGGGAGAAATTCACAAGAGCAATCCGCTTCTAAAGCTACGAAAAATGTTCTTCTCTCATTCGCGACTTGCCCGATTTAATATTATTTTATTTATATATTTATATACTTCTCTTACCCTCCATTTTTCCTCTAACTTTCAACTTTACACTATTTACATGTGAATTATATTTATTCGCCAAACGTCAAAAGCTGATTTTCCTCACTTACCTCCCTTTTGCGAATATAATTTTTCATTTCTGTTTTGTTTTTTTCTTTTTTTTTTTATGAGGAAAATCTTACCTTGTGATGTTTGTACAAAAACTTGAGAAAGACTCTCGGTCGTTGGATATCCGAGCAAAATACGAGACGTTCGAAATGGTTCATTTGAAATCTTCGTCGAGACCGTATGGACATTTAAAAATCACTGTCGTCTTTCATAATTTGTTTGTTTGTCATCAAAAATATCTCAGGTCAAAACGGGCATAAGAAACTTCCAGTGAATTCTCAAAGCCGTCACCACATTTCTCTGACAATACGAGAGATCAAAAATCGATTAAAACAAAAATCTAAAAAAAACAAAACAAAACATATCCAAAAATTGGTAATCACGGGGAATAAAATTTTGGAAAAATTACTAACCCAGGAAAAGTCTGAAAAAACAGCGCACAATTATTACCCATTGAATTATTTCTTCCTCGTCACATTTTGCTCTTAAAATATTTTCAGACAATTTTTTTTTGTTTTCTTCAATTAGGAATGGCCGGTTTTGCTTGAACCTCCTCCTCGCTCATCTGGCTCTACTCCGTAAATATTGGAACAGTGAAACCATGAACGTCCTAACAATAAAATATTTCGCGCGTAGGCGACAAAGGTGGTCGATAACGATATTTCGTTTTCTTGTGTTGTTTGTTATTGTTTTTATCTATTTACTATTGATTTTCTCTGATTAATTATTAATTATTTCAAATTCTCTTGCACTTATAAACACACATGAATCACGTGATGGTTTCGATACCCATTGGCGTGTGGCGCTCGCAAGAGGAAAAAACAATGAAAATATTCGGCCACCGAGTATCAAGATTTAAATTGATTGCAAGAGGAAATACATTTTTTATCCCATAATCTTTTTCACCAGTTTTCCAAACTTTTTACATTTTTTTTTTTTTTGCATAAAACAAAAGCTGGAAATCTGGTGCAAAGATTGTGCCAATATTTCTTTACGTTGTGTTCTGTAAACCCAACGACTTATCGCCATGTATGTAATATACCTATTATTTGCTTTATATATAATGTTTTTTCTCGAACAAACTATATATATTTACAAACGTTTCGTATTGGCGAAACGTCCGTTGAATATTCATTCCCTTCCCCCAATCCTTCGGTAAGTCTCCAAGCACACTTTCGACAAAAATTCACTTGAAAGAATGTATTATTTTCCGAATAGCTTGCGCATATGTGTATGTGTGTGTTTGTGTGTGTGTGTGTGTGTGTGTGTGTATGTGTGTTTATCTGTAAACTTAACAATCCAAGTACATCCTCACGAATTTTTGCATCTTTTTTCTTTCGTTTCGTTCTTTTTCGTTCACAGGGACATTTTCACACGTCACGAGGAAGTTTCCTCGAGTTCCGAATCTCCTCGTCAATGTAACCGATCGTGTTTCGCGACGTAAATCTTCGCGGTGTTCCGCGGGTCCCTAAAATAAATGAGTTTATGGTTGTCGTCCTTTTTTCTTAGCTCTAGTATTCATTTCTTTCCTTGCCTTTTGTTGCATGCCGAAAGAAATTGCGATTGTTATTTTCTGGTCAAAATAGAGTCCAAAGTTTCAGTTTTGTTTGTTTGTTCGTCTTTTTTTTGTTTTTTTTTTTTAATTTAACCCTCAGTGAAAGAAATGATATTTTGTGGTTATAAAAAATACATCGCTATCTTCAAAGTCGCACCGACCACCGAGGGTTAGGGTCGTGAGAAAAATGATTTTTGTTTTTTTTTTTTTTTTTTTTNTTTTTTTTTTTTTTTTCATTTGTTGTCACGATAATTCAATACGTAAAAAAAAAACACAAAATAAAAATAAAACGGAATACGTACTGGAATAAACGAATCTTTTGAAAATCGTTTTTCTTTTCTTCTTCTTATTTCAATGGGAACAACAAACGACCAAAAAGTAACAATGCCAAAAAATCCCCCTTGAGAAGAAAATATATAATGAAAAAGAAAAACCCCTGGAGATAAAAAAAAGCCTGTTTTCTCAATGTATCTTAACCTTCAGCGAGAATTTCCATGAGAAGTCGTTTGAGGCTGTCAAGCCCAGTGAGGAATCCGCAATCTGGCCCATGGTGTACCGTTGTCGAGTTGGGATTAAAGTTGGAAGAATTGTTGGAGTGGCCAACGGTTGTATGAGCAAAATCGATCATTCTGACATCAACGTGTGGATCGTTTTGTGTGTCACTGCGTGGTAATTCACTTTTGACGCGTAATCTTTTGGAAATGCTGGTAGAATCCTCATCACTGCTTTTGTGCCTTTCGGTATTTTCGTAGATACGAAAATCGCAGGATCTCAAGGGTCGAGTACGTTTGAGGGTGCATTTGGTGCCAATGTCGAGATCGGAGCTTGTGTCGTCGGAATTAGCAATGGTTAATTGTCCACGGCAACAAAAATCATCGTTGCTGGAATCGCTGCTGGTACTGCTACTTCCGTGCGTGCTGTTTGTATTGCTCGTCGCGCTGCTGTAAGTCGAACTGATCCAATTTTCATATGCCGGTGAACTTTGTACAACCGCTGCTTTCAAGAGATCGGTCGGTGGATCCATGAAAACGGTTTCTTCGCTTATGGGATAAAAGCCAGTGGCATGTTTAGCACCGCGAGCGGCTGCTTCGCCAAACGCTCGATGGAGGCTCGATTGATTAACTTCTTCGTGTTCCGAGAGCAAATTGTAGCTGGAAGAATTACCGCACGAATTAGAACGTCCGGGCTCGCAGTAGCACGAATGTGGATGATTATCAACGCCACCGACTTCGTCGTCAACGTCGACGTCCTCGTCGTCGTCGTCATCCTCGTGCGGTAAGTTTTCCATGAAACTGACGTCGTTCGATTCCTCTTCGACGGCGTGGCTGGACAATGGACTTCGTGTACTCGGAGTATAATCCTCGATTTCGTATCCCTCGTAAACGACAAGAAGAGAGCTGAAAGATTGGGTTTTTCACGACCACGAGAACAGTTTTATTAGAAACACGTTTTCTTATAAATTTATCTTTCCAATCCAAATCCATTAAATGCTTATGGTTGTTTCTTTTTTGGTTAAAAAAAAAAGAAAAGGTTTTAGATGATATTTGACTTGACCGTGATAAAAGAGGATGATGACCTCGAGGCCCAGCGAGTCCTTCCCCATTGATGAATTATTAGAGTAATAATTTCCTAGGTGCACGTTCGCGTCGGTTCATAATGTGTGGTCTACTGTGTGCTTTCGTACGAATTTTATGTTAAGGGGACACCAAATGACGAAAGCCTGCGTCGTTTTTCCATTGTTTTTTTTTTTTTGTTTTTTTTTTCTTTTCTTTCTTTCGTTTTTCGTCGTTGGCTTTCTTCTCATTTTTGCAATTGTTTTTCCAGGGGCAAAGAGGATTCTGGTCAACTTACCAGGAATAGAAACGATAACTGCTCTGTCTCTCGATCGCTCGTCTCAGGCTCTCTAATCGTGTTATCACTCTTTGTATCGCTATTGTTCGTAAACAGTAGCCGTTGTGAAAGAAACGATAAAGTGCTGATTTGAAACCTTCCTCGTTCAGTTCCCGACCCCAATATTTATCTCTTTTCACATAATGATCCGTGTCGGATTGGTAAACCTGTGGATTATGAAACAGCGGTCAAAGAATCGTGAGAAACAATTTATTGAACGTGTGCCGAAAATCATCAACTCCGGAGATGATTGGTTACGAGAAAAATATTTGAGGAAAATAGGTCAAATTAGTTTACCTGCATGCCACAGAGCCTGACACCCAACGAGGCTGAAGTGCTTGCCGCACATTTTGCAATTTGTTTACTCCTTTTTTCTGCCGACGCATCATCTCCGTGCTGTCTCGTACCCATTTTAAGGTCCAAGATGCAAGGATGCGTGTAACGTGACGTTATGTTCTCCAACAATAAAAAATCTGTTTCCTCGCGCAGTTAAGAAAATTTACCATTTCCCTTTTACTCTAGTTTTCGTCAAGTTTCTTGCGAAACCAATTCCATTTTTTCAAGGTCACGCTTCGTACCGTAGTTTTTATTTTCCACTTACGGACATAAATTACCGACAGAATTGTGCGAAAACTGATTTATTTTCAAAAGGATACATTGTTTGTTCGAAGCACTATCCAAATGCGTTCCCGGCTTCAAAACATCCACCGTACTGTTTTTACGGTGGATTCTCATTCTGAAAAAGTTAATGTGGGCAAAGATGGTAACAACTTTGAAATTTTCTCCGTAATACGAAAAAAAAAAGAATAAAGTATGATATACTCATTTTATTATAAACAAAAACGACTCTTTCTTGTTAACTACGCATTCACCGTTGCATTTTCTTAACAAATCTTATTATTAATATTGCGATTTCCATGTATACATGTACCCATGTGTATATTCCTTTTTGTAATGGTTTATTTGAGCGTAAAAACACGAGAGAGCTCCAAGAGAAACAACACAAAGGAAGTAAAAATAATAAATATAAAATAGAGTAATCGACATTGCTCGCTTTTCTTAAAATAGAATAAACTTCCGTCGTCCGGTAATACAAAACGTGTGTTATCGAAATGATTGAATGTCGATATACGACGCATCGATTCTATTCTATTGGCCGGGAAAAGGAATGAAGAATATAAATAAAATAAAGAATCACCTTACCTTCGTCGGATGGATTTTCAATCGCTTTTATTCTCGATTAAAACGGTATAATTTACGTAGAAAAATAAAATGATAAATAATAAACTAATTTATTAACAAAATCTATTATTTCCCAGTCTCGGCCATAGCTCAACACAACTTTCATTTATTTATTTATTCATTCATAGAATCAATGGTACACGATCGAATATTTATTTCCAATTTATCCGGCCAATAAAATCGAATAATTGCAACGACGCGGAGAGTTCGTGAAAAGATTTCGCACAACAAAGATGAAAAAAAAAACAACAGCAACAAACATCGAAATTACTAGTTACATGAGAAAGAGATTCGAGGAAGAATGGAAAATATATATAAAAACAAACAAAACGCGATAAGAGTACTATTTTAGAATGCAATTGTGTTTTTTGTACCAAAGGTACGGCCCTTTGCGTTTATTGCAGCAGGATTTATTCGCCATTCTCAGCACACTGGTCTGTGGGGGTGACCATACACGACTCGGTTGAAGGGCCCAACCCCCGAACGTGTGTAACGAGCACATTTTTCAAGGGCCCCCAAGGAAGATGGTCGGTAGAGAACTCTAATCGTTGCCCTACTGCAAGTTGATGTTAAATCCTGAACTCACACAGAATTCATCGTATTCCACGACGAAATCTCAATGCATTTTTGTGTCAAATTTTTCTTCATCCACTTCATTTTAAAAAATTAAATAAAAAATGAGAAATCCAAAAAAAAAACGATAAAAAAAATAACAAACACACACACACAATGGAAATGTGAGGTTGGATGATTTCTTGTCTTGTTCAATGCATTCGTTTTTCTACACAATTTTTCATCGCCTCCAGGTTCCATTGTGAATTTAATTACCTCAGCACGTCGTCGCGTTTACGTTTCGTCGAGCCTTTCGTTACCGGACCCTGCTGATGCGACGAACTTTCCGTATCCCGAAAACTCGGACTGTAACGCTTATCCAACGTCATCTCACCTCCGCTACTCGACGCTTGGATTACACCTGGAACATCACCATTTCTCGTAATTCAAAGCATCTCTTTTCCCACATACAAACGTCCAAATTACGACAAGTCGTTTTTTCCCCAAATCTGGCCACATTTTGTGTCCTTGAGAAATGGATTTATTTTTAATTGAAATTTGTACCCACATAACCAACATTGCTTTTCCAACTTTTGGCAGAATGAACAAAAAAAATGGTTATTTTTATAATTTTATTCGTACATTCGCTTTTCCTTCACTCGATTCCATTTTCAAATTCAGCGCAATATTTTTCCAAATTATTATCATTATTATTCTTAACAGAAACGAAAGTAGGAATTAGCATGTTCGTTTCGTTTCATTACACTTAAATTTTTTTTCATGCTTTGACCAGACACTGTGTCATCGAATGCAAATTTCATTGACGTCATATTTTCATTTCGAAGATGACGCGCATAAGCAATTTCATTCGATCTCGTAGAATCTTGATTCACAATCGAATGAAATTCGTGGTTCAATAATTTACAATTTTGTTCGGCAGGAGTGGAAGGGGGCAGGGGGGTGGGGAGGAGAAACGTAACTCGTGAGATTTTGATTGAGGGGCGTGTGACGTCGAGCCACAAGGGCACGACGTGATAATTCAAGAGAACGTCTAAGCCAAGTTGTGACCAAGTTGATCGGATAAATAAATCCAGGAGCTGGACTAGACAGTCCTAAAAATAATAGCAAAAACATCAAAAACAATAATAATAAAGAAAATATACTTTGGATACGAAAAACTTAGCGCTCAAAATTTAAGCCCGAAAACAAAGATAAAAATAGCTCGTCACCATCAGTATTAATCCGAAAATAAAATTCGCCAAATATAAAATATAAAGAAAGGAATAAAAAACATAAGCAATACTTACCGGCTCTGCTCAAATTGATTTATCAAACTCGCCTATTTACCCAACACATTTTTCTCCAATTTTAATTTCGGCACAACAATTATTATTGTTTTTTTTTTTGCAATACACTCAGGCTGGGGAAGTTTTATCTTTGAGGTTCAGGATTAACTTTGGAATTTCGATGCGACATAACTCAAAGTCTAATAAAAATGAATATCATCTTTTTTTATGCCTTTATTTATTCCATTTCTCCTTTTAATCGACCGTTTATTATGGAATTAAAAATGCTAAATAAATACAGTTTAAAACTACAAGAGATTTTCATTAAACGAGCATTGACTTGGAAATTTCCAGTTATCTGGCTTTGGCAAATACACGAGAGCACGAAATATATGTCGCGCCACTTTGTCATCTCTTTCACGAGTTAGGTCGTGCATTACGTAACAAAAGACGTTCGTGAGTGGGAGAATGTTTCATTGTTTTTATTCATCACGAATTTGACGATTTTTTTTGCTATAAAACTTAAGACTATTTCATAACCTAACGCCAAATGTTTATTTTTTTTACGATATCCTACAAATTTACCTACAAATTTCCTTCGTTTTAGTTGAACAAGTAAATTGAATAGAAATTTTTTGCGCGTAGAGGTTCGAGCGAGATAATAAATAATGGTGATTTTGTATGGAGTAGCTCGTATATTCGCGCGATCGCAACCGAAATTTTGCGTCGATATCCTATCGATGGATTACACATTTTTTTTCTTTCTTTTTTATCGATAAATAGACACAAATTTTTTTTTTCTCTTTTATTGCTTTTAATCGCCGATGATCAACAATTAAGGGAAGATAAGAATCGTGCAGAGATTGTCATTTGGACAATCTCGTAAACCCTGAAAAAAAAATCAAAGGGCAAACGGAGCGTCTGCCACTGACAGAAAATCTCCTTGAGAAATTCCTGCCATGAGGCGGATAAAAATAAGTCTTGATTTTAGCAAACATTGACTCGTCTTGTTGTCCCATTTAGTTTGACAAAGAAGGAGCGTAGGTGTATATAAACAACACCAAACATTTTTTTACCGCACTTTTTTTCTTCTCTTTTCTCTCAAGAATGATAAAACATGGTTTGTTTGTGAGTTTTATTAATTTTTGAGATTTGCATTTTAAATTCTTACCTTTAAATTGTGGAACAAACATTTGTATGTCCTGCGGAATGTTTCTGTAAAAGTCGAGCTCTCTACGGTTCAGTGGCTTGCAGATTGTGTTCTGATTGAGGAGTAACAGCCTCGTGTGACCGCCAACCTGCAAATATTGCGTTGATGCATTAGCTTTAATAATAATAATAATAAAATAATAATAATTCTCACGGGCGATGCAATACACGTGATAATTTATATAAAAGGCATAATTCGATCAACATTTTATCAGTAATGTATGGGTTATAGATTTTGAACAAAATAAGCTTCGAAAAAGTCGGCTCGGTTTTTTTTTTCTTCGAGAAATTTGATTTTTATAAAAAAAGGAAAAAAAAACAATAATTCCGAAATGGTGATTTCTACTAGCACGTGGAATCGTAAGTCATAGAGGCCAGTCGTAAGCCTCGACAATGTTCCGTCATTATACTATATAAATATCAGATTGAGTAAATATCAAACGAGGAAATTGTTAAGAATTAAGACTTGGAGAGACAGAAAGAGAGAGAGAGAAGAAGAAAAAGGAATTCTCATGGAGTTGAAAGACCAAACGCCGAGGATGCGATTGTAACGTGAATCTTGTACTTAAAATAAAAATCTAGGTCAAGAGAGAAAAGTAACGCTTCAGAGACGCTGGGCCACGGGCACAACTGGAGGACAAAGGGGCAATTCTTTCAAGAACGATAGGGATACAAAAAGACCAATTTTACGATAATAAATCTTTTTTTCTTCAACTGAAAACACATGTTTGACAAATGTGAGAAAACCCACTCGAGTTTGATTGATTCCATTTTTTTCACTGTTTTGTAATCGCTGTTTTTTTTTGTTTTTTTTCCAAGAAATCCTATTCTTCCATCATCACAATAAAATAACTCGGAACTTTCGATTTCAACAACAGTTTGATGCTGTAGATATAAATATTTCCGATTTCGAATGCTGTTTTCTTTTTTTTCTTTTCGTATTTCCTCTCAATTTCAGCATAAATTAAATTCCACGTTTCTCGTAATGTGTGAAGAGCTTGGGATTCAGCTGAGAGAATTTCCAATGAGTCAGAGACCTCCGATATTTCTTGGAACACATTTCGTTACAAAGAACTTTCGAGAAAACAAAGAATGACCAAAAATGTTCAAGTCTGTTGCAAAAACCCTGCTTCGAAAGTAAACGAACGGCAGCCCGAGAAATCTGAATATGCTCCAGTGCAAAAAACTGGGCCTCCGTATTTAAAACATCAATGTGAATCGTTCGAAAAGAAGAAAAACAAAAGACACAATTTTAGAGTCAATTCCCCATTGATTCAAGCGGTCAAAATATTTCCTTCCACAATTACTATTTCCATATCCCAACCGGATGACAACATTTAATTTTTCTGCATCGCTAGATGCAGAAGCTCTGCTATCAAAATAATTCAAGCATTTCATTGACGCGTCGCTGGATCTTATCACAGTTTGCCAATATCGAGCTTTGAGATTTTTCCATCAAAACAAAATTCCGTCTGGATAGTACTGGGCAATTTAATCAAGAAGATAAATCTTTTGGACGGAAGAATAACAGTGACGTTGGTTGAATGCTCGTCGTTGCGTCATGACAGCTGCGAATCGTTGGAGCATCGACTTATCTTTACCAATAAATGAAAAACATAATTTTTTGCTAAATGTATAAATACAAAAACAAAAGATACCAAATTGAGCAACTTTGGAAAAATCTACACGTCATTGGCAAATGAAAAATGCGACAAATGGCAGAAAATTTCTTTCGACGATTCGACAACTTTTTTCATCTGCAAAAAAACAAGTTCATTCCTGACAGCGATACAAAAATGATATGTTGGATCTTTTGAAAAGGAGGGACAAAGCATTTGTGAATTTTTGGGTTAAGACGAAAATTAACGAGGAGAGGTAGGAAAAAAATTCATCAAGGATTTATCATAGTGTCCACAACTGGACGAATCACGATAAACGATCAACATTTATCGTGGGAAAGTTGTTGGACGATATGCACGAGAGAAAGTGAATTTTTTGGTTATGTCATAAATAAATAAAAGTAGGTGGAAGCAAAGATCAACGATTTTGTAGTTTTTGTCGAACCGGAAGTTACTTGGACGAGTTTTAAAAACGAGTGTAAACGTTTTGTTGTTCGTCGAATGAAAATATAGAAACGAGGACGGAGTCTTTTGTTTTGCTTGGAAAAACGAACGGAAATAAAAAGAAGGAAAAAGCCAGAATAAAAAGGTGAATGTTTGTTGTTGTTATGCACCTGATTGTTGAGAGGATGTAGAGCGACCTCTTCGTCATGATCCTGTAGAAACGTAGCTGTCGTTGCTGACGACGTTGAAGACGACGATGTTATTGTACTTGTGCTGTAGCACCGAGGTTCAGTCTCTCCCATACCCCAAGAACTCGTCAGGTATACCATGCCCAACGTACACCACCAACTTTAGATTATTTATTATTATGAATAATAAATTATAAATCGTTATAAATATAAATAAATATCTATTTATATATATTATACAATATATATATATAAATAGGGATCGGAAAAGGCCGTGATGTAAAATATCCCGCCAGAGTGCACGAATTTCCGAACAGCCACAATTTTTATTGTCCCAATCCTCTCGTAATTGTTCCCTAACCTCGTTTTTCCTCAATTTCTCCCTCCCTGCGCCCGCGCATTAATTTTTCATCGACAGTAATCACCAATGTCTCGTCAAACTTTTCCTCTCGTGTACTGATTTTTCTTGTTTTTTTATTTTTCTTCAATTTCTTTCACAATTCCGCTCGTCTTTAAAAGAGAGAGAGAGAGAGAGAGAGAGGCCTCGAGTTTATCGACGATTCGTATTGGTATATATGATGGTACACGGATAAGCTCCTGTACACACAATCACAAACACGCGCGCTCGCAACCCACTCGGTGGGAGTCACGTATACAGATCGAAGGACAGGAGGGGAGGCGAACAAAAAAAAATGGAAAAAAACGTAAAATAACCGTGCGAAAGAATCTCTCAACCGCTTTTAGACATCGCTTTTATATGTGCGCGCATATTCACTGGGTCGAAAGTTTTAGGAATATTATTTTTGGATTGGAAAACACACACGCACTCTCATATACGCGTCACTGAAGTGCCAGTATACGACTTTTGTTCTTCTACTTCCCTGCTTTCTTTCTCTCTTTTTCTCACACATACACACACGCGAGCACTGGCTGCGATGATTATCCGAATGAAACGAATTTTGTTGAACGTCAATCGAGACGTGATGCGAACCGTTTGAGAAACTACGGGCGAGAATCGTTCGATCGTTGCCTGTGTCAAACAGACTGACTGACTCGTCGCGTATTATTTTACAGAGGCTGAAAGAGGGAGAGAGGGAGGCGTAGGAGGATTTCTCTGTGCACAACCACGACAGTTATCACATCAGCTGTAGAACGGAACAAAGGGGGGAGCTCCGCAGACTCGCCACCACACGAATAATTATTAGGACATAGGGAATTTTCAGCATGAAAATCCCCAGATTATAGCCTCTCGATCCTCTCGATTGATATTTCGTGGCTCTTGTTTCATACGCCTCGCCATAACCTCCTTGATGACTTTTGATTTGTCGCGTTGTTTCTTCATACACCATAAATGTTCGAGTTTACGAAGTTAATTAAAAATAAATGTTGGTTCGTAACGCGGCGGTAAAGTAACCCCGTCATGGCTAGGTGAAACATTTCCGTTGATCGAGGTCATATGACCAACTTAAAATGGTCGTCGTCGTCGCCTCGATCGAATCCAGTTTCTTTCTCACATTTTCGTGCAAATGTCAAACTCCTACTGACAGTTGCATCAAAAAATTCTCTTTTCCAAATAGTATTTAAATTTCATCTTTAATATTGACTTAACATGGCGGATCCTAAATACGCCGATTTACCGGGAATCGTAAGTATTCGTTACTTTTCTCTCCAACATATTTGTGCAAACATTTTTGGTTGTAGGTGTGGTTACAATTCATCGTTAAGGTTATCCTATCGTTTTTGAGTTTCGTCTGTTCTCGTTATTGTTAAAAATTCCCTCAGTAAAACCTGCACTGCTCTTAACATTAAATTGAATAGTAACAATTGCCATTGCACCATTCGATCTGCATTAGGGGGAATCTGGATTTTTCTTAATGACAATCAATGAGAATTTCCGTCGTGATTTTGTTCACAAAAATAACGCAAAAAACACCATGAACAATGATCCCAGCACGAATAGGTGTTGTCGTGTGATTTGTATGAATGAACGTCAACATTTGACGATTATTTTGACGAATATTACAATTTTAGGCATACGACCAGGCTGACATTTATGAGACTTCAGACTTGCCGGAATCGGAGCAGCTTCCCATCTATACGGAGGTAGGAAAGGATTCATATCCAGCCATAAGAAATTAATTCCAAGCGGAATTTTAATAATAAAAATTGCAATGTTTTTTTTTTGCAATTAAAACTCCCAAGGATGAAACAGATTCTATCGAACGTTTGCACACGAGCGCTACCGAAGCCTTCAACAAATTCAAAGGAAAACGTGTTCTTAGCCAAGGCGTTGATTTTTCTGACAGAATCTCAAGGAAACCAAGGACCGGCTACAATTCTGTGTAATTTTTAAATCACTCTTTCTCAATTAGTCGATATAAAACGTTTCCAAGTCAAATAATTGATTTTTTCAAAATTGTATTAGTTTGTAAAGTGAAGAATTTTGGATTTACAGTATAATGGAGAAAATAATTGTCATTTTGTGCTTTGATGTTGATTGTTGTTCAATGTTAATAAGATTCGGAGACTGGGAATTGCCAGGGGAAGGGGAGCAAGAGACGGCGGTCCAGAAATCGGAGAGATTACAATTTGAGCTGAAAGAACTTTTGGAAGAAGTTAGCAGACTGAAAGAGAAGGCCAACGACGAAGCGGAACACAAAAGCATGGTGGAAATTTTGTCTCAGGTTGAGACAATGGGGAAACAATTAAATTGTCTCAAGTTGGAAGAAACACTCGGCAGCAGTCTCGTCGCGACTCTTGCTGATCCTCAAGGTGCCAGTCTGAAGTAAGAGCAAAGGGATATTTAATCATTTTACATTTCTTTGTTGGAAATTGATGATTCAATGAGTAAGAATGTCCGTTTGGTATCAGGCAATTGACGTCGCAGATCGAGCTGTTCAAGCAAACGGGCTCGACGAAAGTCGAGGAAACTAAAACGGAAGCTGGAAAAACAACGGATCATTCACCAACGGAGCCTGGAGTATTAAAGTACCAAATGATGTATTTGCCGGAAAAGGCTCGGCTCCAAGAAGCTCAAAGGATAGCGGAAGCGGAGCAGAGAATTGCTCGTTTGGAAAATGTTTTGGGCGCGAGTAACGAGAAGCTCGGAAAATTTTCGCAGAGCCTGAAAACCCAGGGGATCGTAGAGGCCGTTCAACAGTTGAGCGCGAAATCTGCGTTGCTCGACACCGCGCAGCTCGAAGCAATGGCCAGCAGACTCTCGACACTTTCCCATAGAATGGACAATTTGGCACAGAAAAAATCGGCCGCTCAACAAGACACGGAAAGAGAACAAAAGATTCTCGAGATGTACGAAATTATGAAAAAAATCGAAGCTTCCTCGGACGTAGTGCCACAAACTATCAATCGCATGTTGGCTCTCAGCTCTGTCCACCAGCAAGGTAATCTTCGTCGCAGAAACCATTTCAGTTGAACGATAAATACATGAAAATCGAGGAAATACATAGTCCCACTTGACCAGCAAATTTCTTGAATTTTCAATCGAATTTCGAGCATCAAATTCGATTGCTGTATCGAGAGATATTTTTAGCAAATGTTGTCAATTATTTTCTTCAAGGCTTTGTTCTCATGGAGTAAAAACTGATTTCAGCTGCCGAATTTGGAAAATCGTTGGCGCAACTGGAGCTCTTGCAAACCGACATAACCAACGGTCTCGACAGCAACAAAGTGCTGCTCAAAGGAGTACAAGAAAGTTTTGCTTCGAATCTGGAATCCATACGCAACAATATAGCAGCTTTGGACGAGAGAGTGAAAAAACTTAACAAATGAAAAGTCACGAAAATTCAATACTTAACGAATGATGAACAAAAATGAGAATTAATAGAGGAATGCACTCGCTTATCACCCATGAGATAATTATTATCATGCTTATTATTTATGGAGCTTCTTGATCTTGTACGTCGAGGTGTTGTATCAATAAATATTGGGAATATCTCGAAATAAATCAAATTCACGTTTCATTTTTTTCTTCGTTTTTTTCAGTGTTTTAATGTTTATTTTTTATTTAAATCGCTTAGAAACGGAGCTTCTGGAAGAACCATTTGTTCTTGCCGGACTTGTACCTGAAATCAAAAGGAAATCATTTTTTTTTTTTTCAAGTTGTTCCGAATAAAAATTTCAACGCTGATTTTGGAATTTAGATTCAACGCCAGTGTTTAATTTTATGAAAAATTCATCGACTTACCTTTCCTCGAGCTTCACGCGGGTCTGGAATCTGACCTTTTTCCTCTTCATCGGATCTTTCAAATCCTTAGGGGCAACTTTGTCGAGTGGCAAATCAACCGTGTATCTCGTTGGCATCAAGTGATTGTAGTTCAAAATCTGAAATTGTAATTTTATCAAGTGAACTGTGGTAACTTTGGGAAAAGCGACATTCGTCTCTCTTTTTATATTTACTGATCAACGAATCAACATTCAGCCAGTCAATTTTCAAGTTCGAAAAATACTTTTTTGTTGATGTAATAAACGGAAATAAAAGTTACGAACATTCTCATGATTAAGTTGAAAAAATCGAGTAATCTAAATGATTGCAAATCTACCACAAAGAAATGTTCCATGTTCTTTCTACTGCAATCATGGATGATTAATTTTTCAGAAGTCCTCTAAATTGGCGATTCCATTCAAACATTTTTTTATTATTCGCTTCGAGTTAGTTTTTTTTTTTTTCATTCGAAAGCTCATCGAATGTAACTAATTGAATTACTGACAAAGCATTTCCATCGATACCAGTGGAAATTTTCGTCTTATCAGCAATAAAAACCACCAAAATGTGAAGTTGGAATAAATTTTGTTCTCTCGCATCAGGGTCAACTTTTTCCTCCATCTACGCGCAATTTGATTGATAAATCTCGGGAATGTGCTAATGTAGAAATGAAAATTGCTCCGAGGTGAAAAAAACATTGTAGACAGTTTGAGCTTTTGCTTTTTTATATCGATCCCAACCAAAATTTGATGAATTTTTATCGGTTCATTACGTTATTCCACTAAACGGTGAATGCAACGTATATAGCATTGGAATTTCCTTTTTTTGTTGAAAATTTTGGCAAATATACTGACCTTGACGAAAGGCTTGATTTTGGAGCGCTTGTGAAGTTTTCCCTTGCCCATACGTTTATGAACTTTGCGGGGATAACGGTCGATGCCTGCGACAAGAGCGTGTCCGTACTGCTTTTCCGTAGTGCCATCGTCAAAGTTGCGCATGACAATGGCTTTGCGTCCTGCGTACCGGCCACTAAGGACCAGCACGACTTTTCCTGTTTTCATAATCTTCACCATTTTGGCGAACTGCACATGAAAGAAACAAACAAAAGAAAATGAACGATTTGTCAGACATGAGTGACGAGAAAGAGAGGTCAGAAGATTAGAACAATGCGGAAAATGAATGGCTGAGAATTTTCAACAGAAATAAACAAAACACGCCACGAATAAGAGACGCGAGCGAAATGAATTAATCACGAGTTTAACCCCCAGATCTTGGAATCCGATGACGTTCGAATTACGAGAAAAAAATCAACTCCTCGAAACCACTTTCACGATCGATATTTAAAAAAAAATTGGCCAAAATTGAATTAACTACGAAAGCACTCGATTGGAGAACAATAATTGTGCAAAGTCTGTCTCTGCCACGATAACATGTTGACAGAGCGAGAGGAATATCTCATCGTGTTTCTCTCGGGGTAAACACAATAATAAAAACGTTATTTTTGAAAAATTTCAGCACCCAACGATCCGCTAATGTTCGAGCTTCTCAACAACGATCAAACGATGCTTGTAACATTAATTAATATTTGGATGTTTTAAGATTACTATGACGAACTTCAGATTCAACGCACCTCACGGCTATGGTAACCGGAAAAAAGAGCCTAACCTAACTTTCTCGTCAACTAGCGAGCTTGGTTTTTTCCCAAAGTGGCCAACAGAGCGCACCACTTTCCAGTTGTAACATCAACTTCCGGTCAAATGCGTGATTTATATTTTTTGAATCGATCTTTCGAATTCAAAATATATTTGCGCAATTCTGTAATATATATTGTATCTTTATAAAAATTTTGGTTTTTCGAACTCCGTAAACTGCTTCAGACTCTTTGGAAACGTTGATTTGGGGAAAAAAAATCGAACTTCTGTACGTTTTCGGAATAACATCGAGCCAACTTTTGCATTACAGAAACGCCATGACAAGACCGCTCCGTATTCTCAATTCCCTCTTATAAAAGGCATTTTGCGTAACGACCTAGAGAACACACATTCAAAAGTCGGAGTAGGAGTTATAGGGCTCGAGTGGTTCCATGCAAAGTGGCGCTTTTTCGTAACGGTGAATCGGTGAAGCTGCCGTAGACGTTTGTTGCTCGGTCGTGCTTGCAGAAGTCCATCTTGCTCGACAAAGCGCTGGCATACTTAACATACCATACCGCAGCAGTGTGTGTCGGCTGGCTGGCCGCTGACTGAATCGTACGGATCGTACGTTCGCAAAATCGTGTGTCCGTCCGCGTTTATCCTTTGACTTACAGCCGCCCGGGTGAGCTCGATAAAATGCCAAACAGGCTGAAAAAGGACAAGGTGCGTCAATAACGATAATAAAATCGGGATTCGATATAACGGTTACGGTCGGTGGTTCGTACGAGATTTGAAAGAAAAGAAAAGCAAAAAAAGGAGTAAAAATTATAAAAATCGTCTTGCTCCCTCTTTTCGTGCGGGACGTGTATATTTTTATTTCCTTTTCATTTTCCCTCTTCTTCATGTATAGCGTATACGGCGGGCTTTGTATACATGTATATTATACACACGTACTCGGTATCCTTTCGTTGGTGTTACTAACACGCACACACGCATACACACATATACGCTGCTAAAATATACGCGTATATATACAAATATATATACGGCCAGTAGAGAAGACTTCGAATCCCACGAGCGGGGGAACAACCCCGTGGCAGCTTGACAAACGTGTGTGTATGAGCCTCGATCTCTCGAATGCCTCTCGAACGAGCCGAGGATATGTTTGATCGAGACTCCTGAGTGTGTTTTACCAAAGAAAAATAAGAAATATTTTTCTAAATATTATTACGGAGCCCCGACGAGCCGTTGAATAAAGAGATCTTCGCGAATCTTATACTTCTTGCTCTCGATTTCCTCGCAGTTTGTTATACCGCGACGACAATGGTACTATCCTCTCTTCTCTCTTACTCTTCAATTCTTTCTACATACACATATAGCTATATATCGCTCTATCGGTCTCTTTTTCGCTTCAATAGTTTTACGAGCCGACCTCGTAACGTCCAGCCAGTGCTTTTGCTTTATTATCTGTGATCTCTTCCGTTTCTGTGTTCTAGGAGTCCGCCAAAGGCAAGGATAAAGGCAAAAACGGCAAGGACGCCGAAACTGTCGACGAGGTGAGGTTATACTTTTAGTTTTATCGTTCGACCCTAGCATTTGACAAACCGTTCCCTCTTTTTTCATTGACAACTCCAATTCCACTCTAGTTTTTATTTTATTTTTTCACTTCTGACACTTTTTACTATTTTATTATTATTTGAAAACGACCAATCGATGCAATTCTTTCGTTGACAATTCGGGTTCACCCCGTTTTTTCTCCTTCGAAATATTTAAAATTACAAATATTTTTAAATCTCCAATTTGAGTCTTGTTTTTATCAATTTTTTTCGCCAACCATTGACGTCACTGAGAAACTAAAACGATAACTTTCAATGTTTCAAGTTCAAGGTTTTTCTTCTAACTGTCAATTTTTCATGTCTGCCTATTTTTCTGCGAACACTCGTTTCTCGCAGAGCAATGCAGATCAATTCGTGATCCTGTTCCTCGCTAAAGGAAGTTATTTGCTGGAGCACGATCAATCCATAAAGCAAACTGTCCCGATGATCTTGATCTGTCAAAAAAAGTATTTTGCGCAGAGACCTGAGCTTCGGCGTATGATTTCGGACTATTGATAACTTGTCGCAAGAAATTTCAACTTTTCGATAAGAGTATTTGACTCGAAAGCTTCTCCACACAAATCGAACAAATCTTAACAAACGAATTCTCTATTTTTTTATTTTGAAGACTTTGGACGATTGCGAATCACATTTGTAGATGACAAACTAGTTTTTCTCACCAATCTTATCGACGTTATCGATCCTCCGTAAGGAGGCGATCGATCAATATAGTCGTCGGATCGTCTGAACAGTTAGAAACATGCACTCTCTTGGTATACCGTGTTTCGGGTCGATCCTTGAAGCATCTGTGAGCACAACGCTGTTGCTGATGCCGCTGGTAATATTGAAATCGTAACATCTTCATGGTATATTTAAAAATTGAGTACTTTTCCCTAAAAAAGGGAAAAATCCTTTGGGTATTGTTCCTTCTGTTTTTTGGAGCCTCTAGTAACAAAAAAGTCAGACTTGATCAAAAGGCTGACAATATTTGAAGATTTTTCAATCATTTCTTCTCACAATGAGGACTTGCACAGATTGGGTAATGATTCCGCTAACAAAACTTGGAATCAATGAATATTTTTGTCCCCGTTAAGTTGAGCATTGACGAGACATTTTGCTTGTAAGGTTTACGGAGACAAAGACGTTCCGCTAAAGTATGAAGCAGGTTTTTGAGACTATCTAGCTAATTGAAACCAACTTTGAATTAGAAAACTGTACACGACGTATGAATAGTCACTTTGCAGTAAAAATGACGGTAATTGTAATTTTTTGTACGTATGATCGACACAATGAATTTTCTGTTTTTCTAATCGATTGAAAAATTTTGCGATGCCACTGCAATCAACCAAACCACGATTTTTTGAGAGTGAATCTCTAGAGGTTTTATATTTATTGTGTTGAGAACCGTGGCAGGGTTTTGATCGTTATTACTTTATACCGGACAATGAAAAAGAGCAGCAGTTTATACTCCATGGATTCGAGAAAGAGAGAGAGAGAGAGAGAGAGAGAGGAAGAGAGAAAGGGAGAGAGAACAATCAGCGAGTAATTACCAGATTAGATTTCATCTCATTGAAACAACGCAGCGATAATATTTCGCTCAACAAGATGCAAGTAATTTGCCGCAGCTTGTGTGCTGTTGAACGAATCCCGTGAGTTATTCATCGATGTTTTGTTACACACACTTATGAGGAACTTCGAGATACACGTAGATATTTGTGCACGTATGAATATCGTTGCCTGGCACTTCTTTTTCGGAGTTTGTTGTTTTTTCAGAAGATTTCAGTTCTATCGCCAGAGTTTATCGATTATGAGCACTCTTGGTACATTTTATTCGCGTCAGCTCCTGTAATAGACGGAGAAGCAAAAATTTCATCACTTCCTTGGGTCGAGCCTGCACGCAAATAAACAATATAAAATCAATACAATTTTCATTTCGAACATCGAGATTCTTCGTTACTTTTATATGGTGAACGGTTTCGAAAGTTGAAACTTGCTTTGCAATTGGTTTCGATATTTGCTGATAAAAATTGAAATTGAATACATTTCATTTCCATAACACGCAAGATAACGACACAGAGACTTGCTCTTTCCATGCACAGCTTCGACATTAACGTAATGAAAAAAGAATACAGAATTCAATGCTGGGCTAAGACAAACGATAAAAAATATATGCACCAAGTTATCTCGTGAATGCCTTCATTTGAAAATATCGTCAAACATAATTGTGACTTTTCTAGAATTAGTTATCTCGCACTATTATGTAACAGCGTTTGTAATACCTCTTTGTATATAGGAATATCGTGTCCTGCGATGGACAACTTGACGAGAGAGTGGGCAAAGAGAAAAAAAACGTACCTACAAATGTATCGCCCAACAAGTATAGCGAATCGACATCTGTGCAATTGGAGTAACGCACGTAAACGAAGGAATAGCACGATCGCGACGTTGTGCTCACAGTTACGTCAATCGCGTTTCATGTGCAAAACAACGTTTTGATCCAGGCCTCTCGCGAGACAAACTGCTTATCGAGTGATGGGAGCAACATTAGAAAATACGAAAAGCACCACAGATGAATTTACAAGAAGACGATGACATCGAACGTGTCAGCGACGTTCAAGTTCGCAAGGAAAAATCTTCAAGAGTGGTGAAGCGAGTCAAAAACCGTAAACCGAACCGACAAGCGTCGAGGCTCAATCAGTGCGGGAAATTCGTAAGAAACTTTGCGTCGTTACAGAGTTCAATTGCGATCTTATCTGTGCGCATTGACCATTCATTTCGTACACAAATTTGGGGAAACTCTGGGAGGACACCGAAGGCAATGATCGGTGAGAGAGGAACGAATAATAACGATTGAAAATCTGTTTCGTGGCTACAAAAAGTTTCTTAGACAAGCCATCGCGATATCGCGTGGCTTATCCGTCAATTCCATCATTCGATCGATCGAATTTACCCACGAAATCCGAAATTCTTTACTCAATTCCATCGAAACAAACGTTGGCAACTCTCGTCTTGAGAGAAAATTCAAACAATGGCAATCATTTCTATTTCCATTCTCCATCCTTCTGATAGAGATGCACAGAAATTTTAAAATCTTTTCTCTTCTGGCTCAACGTTAGAAAATTCGTGCAAGATTTTTTGCGATTAAAAAAATTTACAAGTCGCTTAATCCAGCGAAAGAATTCAAGTTTTGTTCCGACAGTTGAAACTTTCAATCTACATTACCGGTCGTAATCACTGTCCCCAATATCGCTCTTGTTGATTTTTCGTTACAAGATTTTTTATATCGTCCACCTGTTGGCAAGGGAGAAATTATTCTCGTTTAGCTTGTCGCTCTTTTTGGAGCTCGAATGTTTCGCATGTCGTCAAGTTTCGGTACGGACAAGGGAGTATTAGAAAAATTTGGCACGAACCTCAAGTCCGGGAAAGAGAATTCAAAGATTTAGTCCTGACAAATTATTTTCAACTGTCTCCCCTTCAGGCTTTTTCGTACATTGACTTCTGCGGAGTTGAGCAGATTCTCAAGTTGCGCCTTTAAGAAACGAAATTACGTTTGAAACATTCAACTT
The DNA here is from genome assembly GCA_037952995.1 of Hyposoter didymator. Classification (NCBI taxonomy): domain Eukaryota; kingdom Metazoa; phylum Arthropoda; class Insecta; order Hymenoptera; family Ichneumonidae; genus Hyposoter; species Hyposoter didymator. The sequence goes on from JBAJMU010000003.1 coordinate 13,375,127, forward strand.
GGCTAAAGTTTCAGTAACGGAATAAAAAACAATTAATCATCAAGGAGCTTCTAAAGGATCGAAAATGAATAATCAATTAAGATAACAATCATAAAAATGAGAAAATTCTTCTAGATTATTAAAATCCTCATAAAATTTCTACGACGACTAGACAAACATTTTAATTACCTTTTTTATCGTTGCAAACATGAAATTCGTAACTGCTCGTTTGATAATATTCAGATTTCCAGTCAAACTCCAAACTAAAAAATTCTCTTGCTCGTCCGGTGCATTCTCGTTGTCCCGAAGCCAAAAACACGATTCGGTGAAATGTTTTAATTTCTCAATAATGAACGATACCGACTCGTACTAGTTTTTCCAACGATTATTCGCACGTCGCGATTGATCGAATAAAATTTCCTTAATCAAGCAAATTTTGAAAACAAGTTTTCGACCAGTAAGTCTCTTTCCGAAAGCATAGTACGTGCCCGTCCTTGAGGTATATACGAAACGAAGGAGAGCACGAATAATATCTGCAGAATACTAAAAATATATTTCTGATATTCAAATGTAAGCTCCAGACACCGTTGCAAATTTTCGAAAGAATTTCGCAACGATTCCGAACGCGCTATTGTCATAACAAGGACCTTGATGAAAATTATTGCGATCAACGTTGAAAAAATTGCATTTTTCTTCTCAAAGTAAATTCTCGTGATATATGAATCGTTTATTTTTCAAAGTTATCACAAAATATGTTGCTATATCAAAACTGAATTGAAGCAATTACGAATAAATTTGAAGGAGAAAAAATGGTTGAAATTCACAAGAAATCATGTTCAAATAAACGAATGATTGATTTTTCTCGTCAAGAGCTTAATCGGACGCCTTTTGTTTACGTTTTATTGAACGATCAGTCTTATATATCGAGAATGCCTTGCCAATACCGGAACAAAATCGTTCGAGTTCCATTCGAAGTGTCCAAGTGCCATTCGCTGTCTCTCTTGCCCCTAATCTTGCCTCGGCTATATGCAAATTCATGTGCAACGATTGCGAAAAGTTAAAAGGAAAAAAAACGAGGAAGGAATTGTAGGTGTGAATAGCAGGTACACGAGAGAGAGAGAGAGAAGGGGGGGGGGGG
>JBAJMU010000003.1:13376305-13390195 GCA_037952995.1 Hyposoter didymator
CACCCCCGTCGTCTCCCTCGCGAAACCGTGAGATTCTATTTTGAGTCGGGTGCAAATAGAAAGCACGCTAATAATATATGCCAGTGCATTCCGGGCCGAGTGGAATAAAACGAAGCAATCTCGACTCTTTTTTTTATTATCGATATTGCTCCGGGTGATATTGAAAGAAAAAAAAACGTTTCTGCGATTAATCACGATCGAACGTTCATATCTGGCTGTTTTTGTTATCGTGTCCGATGATGACCGGGGATGGGGTAGGTCGGGTTTTCTAACTTTGCAAATATCCCTGAACAACACTCAGTCGTTCGGTGTCCTACGAACTCCAAGCCTGCTCGAGCTAACGTGACCGTCTGTAAAAAATTTACCATTTTCATTGTTTTCGTTTCAACGATTTAAGGTATAACTATCGCAGAATGGGTTGATTTAGGATTTTCTTGAAATTTAGTGTAAATATTCTTGACATTAAAACGAACAACTTTCCTATGAGACGAAACATTTTCTGCCGTCTAGAATTTGAGATATTTCATTTCCAATTTTATATTTTTCCCATCTAAACGCATGTAAATTGAAGTGACGTTTCGTTAAAAAAGGTGCAAGAAAAAACAAAAGAAACGCGACTTCAATTTACATGCGTTTAGATGGGAAAAATATAAAATTGGAAATGAAATATCTCAAATTCTAGACGGCAGAAAATGTTTCGTCTCATAGGAAAGTTGTTCGTTTTAATGTCAAGAATATTTACACTAAATTTTAAGAAAATCCTAAATCAACCCATTCTGCGATAGTTATACCTTAAATGAAAAGTAAATTTCGGAGCACAATTTAAAAAAAAAATTCAAGTTCTGAAGAAAAATATTGCTAAAATGCTCGATTCTTGAGACAAAAGCTTTTTTTCTTTAATTTGCCAAATTTTAAACACATCGAACGATCGTTCGGAATTTTCGGTTTTCGAAAAGGAATCATGCGCGTACGAGGTTGGAACGGACTCGGGAAAAGGGAAATTCTATCTTCAAAAAAAAATATAAACACTAAGTATGAAAATTTTGAATGAAATATATTCGACGATCTCGCAGTCCGGATTACGAGTAGTGATCGAGGGTTTTATGTAATGATCTCCGGTTTAAACTCGTCCAATGTCGTATATAGACGTCATATCATATCCCCCGTGCGTAATTCTTCGTCTGCTGTACTTTACAGCTGTACAGATACGTCAATCATGTTAAGCTTTGCATCGTTGGTATGCAATGGAATTAATCCAGCATTGCTGGACTCGTTTTCCAAGATTTTTCATCGACAATTTCGGCGAGTTTCCTTCATTTTATTATCCGATTGAAAAGCACAAAATACATCTTGCGGGCGAACACGTGGAAACATCGACAAAGTTCGGAGTAACGATAAATTACGAAAAAAAAGGAACGTAATGATTGCGAAGTGTTGATAGCACAAATAAATAAATATACGAAAACCTTAGCCAATGATACGCATCTGATTCTCGTGGACACGCGATCGCCAACGTCAACTTTCGCGTCATAAAGCACAATCTGCCAAATAACTATAAAGTCTCATTTTCTCTCTCTCTCTCTCTCTCTCTCGCTCTCTTGGTTGCTTCCCCTCTTTTTTCCATTTTTCCCCAAGCGCGTCTAGCGAACTGGACAAAACATTGACCAACGTTAGCTAAAAATACGAGTTTCCTATCCAACGAAAATTATTTATATATTTACATGCTCTGACTGATACACAGTTCTTCGTATAGCCCAAGAACTGTGTATCAAAAATGTCTACGAGCAGCTTGACACGTGCACGAGGTGAATAACGTTCTGGGCTGTCTGGAATTCTCGAGATTTCAGATATTTTCGATCATTCGTTTCATGTATACTGCTTCCTTGCGTTTCAACCGGTCGCAACATTATTTCCGAGTGGCATAGTCACGCTTTTTTATTTTTATTTCATCCGGTTCTATAAACTGAAAGTTTTGTCTCATTCGTCGATACGCCGAGCATAAAAGCGATTAGTATGAAAATGGCAACATTTCAATAGCACAAGATTTCTAATCGATAGCGAATCGAAATGTTTTTGTAGTTTTATTTCAAAATAATCAGCGTCTAGATCGAAATTTGAATCAAACAATCCAAAGTAAAATCTTTGAATTTTTGCAAATAATTAGTTTGTGTCAATGGAAATTGATTTTGATGGGATTCCCGAAGTTTGTGAACGATAAGAAAATTTCGGAGTGCGTTCGAACTGTTCAGAATGAACGTTTGACATTAGTAAAAAAAAATTTGTCATGTGACACCTTGAAAGAAAAAAACGAGTACAAAAAAGCAGTGGAACACGTGTGTGTGCGAAGAGAATAGGAGGGCGAAGGGGAGAACGCCGATTGACAAGAAGAAAAACAAATGAAAAAATCAGTGAATGTGATTACAACATGGATATGGAAGAGGAATGACCACGCGAAGGCCCACGAGGGACGAGTTCGTTACGAAGATGACGACGTGTTGGAAACGTACGACAGAGAAAAGAGAAACGAGATGAAAAACATCGGGGGATTGGTTCTCTCTCTTTCTCTGTCTTTCTCTCTACCGCTCACGACGCAATAACGCTTTCAGGGACACGTACCAGCACCAGTCGACATTCAGCGGGCTTTAGCTCTCGATCCCAACTGTGTATATCATCCAATCCTATTGGCGAAAGATCGAGCGAGCTAGTGAATCTAATAGAACCGACGTACGAATCCTCTCCAACTTGACGTTTTCGTTCTTCAATCTTTCTCTCTCTCTCTCTCTCTCTTTCTCTCTCTGCCCTCTCTCCTTTTTCATAACGAGGGATCTTGCGGTTCTTCGATCCTTGGCGTGTCCGAGCGCTAACGAATGCGTTCCGATTGACGACAATTATCAAAACACCTCTCGTGATTAGCGTCGACGCCTACGATGCGTTTAGAAGTAATACACGATAAATAAGACTCGATCGATTTGTCGTGGTCAAATATTCAAACACCAATATATACTGCACAAGTATATATGCAATTCGGTGTATTACGTGCGTCGAGTAATCACTCAAACGTGAATCCACTCTGATAAACGCTGCTGAGTGATTGACAAAATCGTTTCTTCGTTTATTTTTCCATTACTCCATTCTTACTGCTCCTGCTTAATGAGTCGAACAGTTGATTTGCACGTCGAGTCTCTATTTCGTAATTCTCCTTATCGAATTTTCTATTATTTTTATTTTGAAATTATAAATTCGAAATTCAGCATTTTCGTCAGTTTCGAGTGTTTATTTTTTCGATAACTCGTGTGTCTATTATGCGGAGAGTTATTCTTTTTCTTAACCTTACGTAGAGTACAAAGTTCCGGTCGAAGAACAACGTATCCATAGGATTAGCTGCTATCAATGCGGACACTTGAGAGTCGCGAGAAAATGTGAGAAACCTTTAAAGTGATGAGTAAACGAATTTTAATCTCAGCATTTCTGTCTGTGTCACGGCGAGAGTTTCGTTTATTTCGTATATTTCCTCCACGCCATAAATCTATGGGGGGAAAAAAACGTCGTTTTCAAAGTTTGAAATTAAAAAAAAAAATGATCGAACAATATTGTTGCGGAGTAATAATGTCGAAGAGGTCTGATAAAATTTTCGAGAAGCCATTAGAACGATGAATGTCTCTGGAATATATGTGAACCGTCGAAAAAGGTGGGGGCTGAGGAGGATAACGTGAAAGAATGATTCATTACTTTTATCAAGTTCGTTCCGATTTACGGTAGTAAGACTTTTTCGTACCTCTTTACGTATACGCGGATATCTCTTGAGATAATCGGCCGAGTAGCTAGATTATTGGAAAAATATTACGACTCGATTCCTTACGAATGCAAGAAATCTCACGATACGAATTTCTAATAAATAAGCAGCCTGCTCTCTTTCTCTCTTTCTCTCTCTCTCTCTCTCTCTCATTTTTTTTTATTTCTTTCCATTCGCTGGCCAATAATTCTCTCCTCACGAGCTTTGTCCGTCTGTGCGTATATTTTTAACGTCAATCCTACGTACGAGGGTTTGAACGTCTCTTCTGTTGAGCAGCGTTAGCACAGTCGCAGTCGCTAAAACTCGAGCAGAAGAGCCACCCGAGATTCAACTTGGACTGGTATAAGCGATCTTCGCAATTGCTTCGAGAGAAAGAGGCCCGAGACGAAGAAAAAAACTAGCCAGAGAAAGAGGAAGGAAGGGAGAGAAAGAGAAAAAGAGAGAGAGCGAGAGAGGAAAGAAGATTCGAAAGAGCAACACTAGGATAGCCGGGGCGTCGTGCCACCACCGGCAGCCACCACCGATCTGTCGCCAAAACGTGTCGCAAGTAATTCGATTCTCGGTCACGAGCGTGATAGTCACTTTTATTATCGGCAGTGCCACCCAACGACCTTGTCTCAGCGTCGACTCACCCGCGAAGGAAACAAGTATCCGTTCTATCGATGACACGATAGACGAGTCTTCGATCGACGATTATACCTCGCGGATCGATCATTTAAACTTTCTTTATTTCTCTTTTTTTTTAGTTACGAGATTACGAGAGATAACATTGTTATTGTTGTTGTTGTTCTCGGTGTCTTTCAAATTGTGTGTGAGCGTGTGTTTTTATTTTGTTATCGAGTTCGAGACTGTGACGTTTTGTGTGTGCGATTTCAACGTGTGCGTTTTGTACGAAATCGACGACGATACTTCCGGATTCAAGTTTTAAAAAAATCGCTCCGTTCGACGCGAGCCTAATTTCTGTGTCAGCCGGAATCCGCAATATTGACGAGCGCAAAGTGCAGTTGGGTTTTGTTAAAAAAGTAAAGAAAACTCTCACTACTGACCAATGGACGTAAATTCGAAATATTTCGTCACCGTGCTCTCAAAACTCTTACGTTGTCACCATGTTAATCGTCCAACCGGAAATCGGTTCGCAGTCACGAAGAACCCATTGATATCGATGTTGTAGCATCGAGCTGGATAAAAAAAAAAGCAAATGTTGGTTTCGAGCCTGCGGACACAAGAGTGAGAATTTCCGTTTGGGCAGTGCCCTCGATCAATGTTTTTAATCGATTGGTCTCGACGAAGAGATCACAGGAGCGAAATCCTGCATCGAGGGGGTGGAGAATAAAATGCAGGGATTCAGCAGTCTCGGCTTGAGCAACGTCTTCAAGAAGAAGGCAGGTTTTACTCCGACGCGAAAACCGTCGGGTAGACAGAAAATTGAGTAGCGATTGGGCTCAACGTTTTACGACGAAAAATCATTTCTATCTCGGGTGTATAAGTGCTCTAATCTCCCTCGAAGCAAAAGTACAAAAATTCTTCGGAAATATTAAAGACGCCACAATATTACTGATGTCCTGATAAGATACAAGAAAACAGTTCGTGACTTCTTTTCTCTCGCTTTTTTTCTCCGACGTTTTTTCCTCCTTCAACGCGTTCTATCTCCTTGACGACAAATCCAACTTATCTCGATAATCGAGCGGATAGTTCTCTCTCCGTAGTTCTCTATCTATGTGGAACGAGCAATCGGCTTTGCGTTCTCACGAACATGTTTTTTTCCTCAGCGAATTAGCGGCCATTAATAACAATTCAGTCCAATTATTTATTAAGATTTAAACTGGAAAAAGAAAAAACAAGAGAATGTTGTGGCTGGTGAAAAATTCGCAATGACCATTCGAACGATTTTTGAACGCGATAGGAAAATGTTGAATGTTTATTTTTTACGAAGTATCATTAATTTGTTGTTTATTTATTTGCAGACAAACAAAGTAGCAGGTGGACCACCGGGAGCCAACGCACCGCCTCCACCGACTCTGATTAACAAAATCAAGTATCAACCTGGTGGGCCGGTTATCAAAAAGGACAAACGACAGAGTAGTTCGAGATTCAACATTTCCAAGAACCGAGAACTTCAGAAACTGCCTTTATTGTCTGGTAAGGAAAACAAACAACGAAACTGAACGAAAACAACATTTAGCCGAGGAGAAGGAAACTTGGTGAAGCTCCTTCCAAGCTAAACGAGAATTGTGACCATACCCAGAGTACAGTCGCATGGAAAAGTTTCCCGTCGCTCATATTCATCACACTCGATTAGCAAACAATCGTTATTATTCGCAACTCAGCCCAAGATTCACGGCAAACTTTTTTTCATTCACGAACCCATCCCCACCACTTCCCCTTCATAGTTCCGGTGCCCACGAGGACTCTCAGAGCGTTGCCCACGGTCACTCTTTCCTATTGCACTCCCGCATTTGCACAAGAACCAAAGAAAACTTTAAAAAACGGTGGTAGGAACAGAAACTAAGAAAAACTCCCTCCCGCTGGTCGCAAAGTCGAGCGGTCACCCAACCAACTGTCGTTTAAGATTCACGACGAACTAACTCAACATTAAAAACCGAATTTCGTCCAAAAGCTCCATACCTCGTAGAATACCGTAAATATTCATGGGAAATATCAAAATTTTCGTAATTTCAACAACAGATTCAGTCTCTAAAAAAACTGTAAGCACGCTTCAAGACTTTCTGACAAATTTACTGTTGAAACGACAAAAATTGGGTTATCCGTCGAAAGGAAATTAGTCGAGCGTTATCCCGAAAATGTCGATCCTTTTCAACAATATTTGGTTTAGAGTGAAGCACAAACAACCGACGACCTCAAGCTCACACCGGGTCCATTGCGATCTCAGCTAAAAAAAAAAAATATTGACAATGTTAATCGAAATTTGTTCACAGTGGTTAATCGGAATTTGCCGAAATTGAAATTATCGGAAATTGTAAGGAAATTCGAAACAAGTAGTGAAAATTGTTGATTCTGCTTGAATCAGATGAAAAGCCCACTCTGTGCCTTTTGGAATAAATTTTCAGTCGAGTAATATTCACATTATGAATTGTTGAATTTCGTAGAAATGAAATAATGAAAATGGAAAATTTCCTAATGTGTCTGTACGAGCGTGTAGATGGATGTGAGTTAGTGAGAGACGAAAAAAGGAATGATCGAGTGGATCAAGGCATTAGAAAACATATGTGGTCAGCCTAGATTCGACATAAAAGTCCGGCAACATAATTTGCCCGGAGAGTCTCTCCCGTGGTTCGATTAATGGAGTTGGACATTGGAAGTACGTCATTCGTTTGGGTATCGGATCGATATCGATGTTGGAATTAATTACGACTTTTCCACCACCGAATGGCTCGTTTGGTCGTCACGGAGAGTTCCGTCCCTGTTTCTCAGTGGCCGAGTGACCAGTTGACTCTTCAGCGGTATCGTAGAATCTCGCGTGGAAGGAGCAAAAAAAAAGGAGGATAAAAGAACAGAAATTCATTACTGTTTTCCTGTGTCACGCGAGGCTTTTTTTCGCTCCTTCTCATCCGAAACGTGGTGTGCAAAGTGAATGGCCCCCAACGGTACAATGAGTACGCGAGAGACGGGTGACCCTGCTTCGTGCCCCGACACAGTGTCCCACCTTCTCGTTCAACACTCGCTTCTCTCTCTCTCTCTCTCTCTCTTTCTCTCTCTCTCTATCTCTCTCTCTCTCTTCTTTCCGGCATTCCATTCATTTATCTCTCAAACACAACGCATCCTTCTGAACCAACGCGTTTCATTTTCCTCCCTTAATTTTCTCTCCTCGGATCCATTAGATTCTATTTTTGATCCACCATCTGGAAGCTGCGCGGAAAAAATGTTTCAATTTTAATGGAAAGACTAATATTTAATCCGTAAAGAGAGAGAGAGAGAGAGGGATGAAACGGGGATATCCTGGCCTTCCCCAACGCTCGTGGGATCGCCGAATCACCGGTTAAGGATGAAAGAGAATAAGAGAAAGAGAGAGAGCGGGAGAGAAAAAAACGAATGCTCTCCGTCGAGCAAGCAATCTCCTCGAGTTCTCCTCCGCCTACGTCAGAGGATATCGATTGTCCTTTGGGTCGCGCACGCGCTCCCCTATCATTTTATATATGCTTCGGGTGCTTCTTCTCCCTTCTCATCCCTACCAGCTCGCAACGGGAGGTCGACGGCGTATATCACGACGTAAACAGTAACCACCGAGTGCGCCGTCCTTTTGCCCTGTCGAGCACACGCTCGGCCGCTCTCCGACTCCCTAATACGTCGAAATATTCGCCGGTTACAAGCAAATCTCAATCGAGTCCTTTTCTTCCTCGATTTTCAATAACTCACTCCCTCCTCGTCCCATTTTTACGCCTTTTTCAAAACCACATGCAAAGATATTGCTTTTTTATTTATCGTGAGTGAACGCACGGAATACATTGACTCTCCCGGTGAAGTGAAATCTTCCGGTTGTTGGATACACAGTGATCGCACCAGTGGCTATTGGGGTGGTTTGCAAATGCCACAGGTGTAACGCAATACAGGAAAAGAAAAGGAAACCAAGAAAAATAATAATAAACAAATATCAACCAGTTTTTACAATTTTTTTTATACGTTGAATTTTTTAAACGACAAATAACGAAGTAATAAAATATTTTCATTCATATATGAATGTATTAATGTGAATATGTAAATATAAATGAACAAGTGGGACTTTTTAATCGGTCGTTGACCGAAAGCTCTCTCGGTGACTTGCCCCTGTCTATTTCAACGAATCTTCCGACAGGTGCGCCCCTCGAGCTCGTTCGATCCCACTGCAGATGCTTCCCGCACACCCCTTAACACCCAAACTCTTGTCCGCCTATTTCCTTTTCTTCGAATATCCACTATATTGATCTAAAACGTTGACCAAAAATCAAATATTGCGAGAAAAAACGAGCGAAAAATTTGACGTTGACTCGCTGTCCTCCATTCATTGGGATTTACAATCCTGCCGAAGCAACAGATTGCCCGGGAAAGATCGTTCCACATATCGTGTACCCTTACGACCAACCTACGAGAGCTTTACTTTTATACAAGCGTTTTAACGAATTTTCGTGAACTTTTGACCCTTATCGATCGACCACGAAATCAACCGGTGATAAAATTCAAAAAAAAGATCCTTTGACCTCTACACACATGCGAAATGGTCCACGTTGGTGAAATGAGCCCGTCGTTGGGTAGCGGGCTACCGAAGAGTCCCAGCTTTCATCAGGGTCTCGCTTTTGCTACTGTTATGAGAAAATTTGACAACAACAAACCTTGCCCGTCCGCTTCGGTTCTCCAAAATCAACCTCTTCAACCTTTGCTCATCGGTAAATTGAGCCTCCGTTTCAATCCTTTTTTTTATTTCTTAACGAACTATAATGGTTCTCCTCTAATTGTCTTTTTATTGTTTCAATTTTTGATGAAAATAATTTCACAAGGAACACAACTTCGATATCGCATGTAACTGATTCTTATTTTGAGGCCAAAGTTTGCTTTTTTTTTATCGTTAATTGGAAGAAAAAATGCTTGTCTAATTCTTCGGGACGTGTTCCCGGTGGAAAAAACTAAATTCCGACAGTTCACTTCTTTCTGAAAGTCATAATTTATAAAATAGAAATTTCATCAGAAAATATTTATAAATTTGTGAGGAATTATATTTGATCTAGTAAAGGCATATTTTGCCATTGGGACGACGGTGTATTTACGAGAATCACCCAACAGCAGGTACTTTTTGAAATTGATTTTTTTTCGAAGGGTACACTGTTGTCGTCCTGCGATTTTCCATCATTTTATTTTGCCCGTACAAGCCTTTATACAAAGTTTCAAAAAATCGCTCATCGCCAGTCGTTTCAAACATTTTTTGCTGTCATATTTATTTTCACTCAATTGGGACTTTTTAAAATTACAGATACTGAACAAGGCAACGAGCGGGAAGAACTTTTCATACAGAAACTCCGACAATGCTGCGTCCTGTTCGATTTCGAGTCAGATCCTTTGTCGGACCTAAAATGGAAGGAAGTCAAGCGCGGCGCACTTTCCGAGATGGTCGAGTACGTGACCAAAAACAGAAACGTCATTACCGAGGCTGTATACCCCGAGGCAGTGAATATGGTAAAAAAAAAAATTTCTCCCATCAAAATTACTTGATTACGTTTTTCCACGATGAGAGAACACTTTTCATATTCATTTGGCCTTTGTTCCAACCATTTCATATCCTTTGAGTTTTATACTCGGCAAATGTGTTCGGAAGAAAGTTTCTTTTTGCGCCCACCGCCCTAATTTTTCTCACACAACTTTATATTTGTTTTTGTACATCGAAACGGAAATTTTTTGAAATTTTTCCTCATTGGCATGCTGCGGGAGAGCGACCTCTGTTCTTTTTGCACTGTTTGACCCTCACTTGCCACACTGGGGTACAAACTACCCCAGGCCTATTAAGCAAGTCATTTTTTCACTTTCTTTTGTTTTTGCATTTTTTTTTAGTGCACTCAAATTCAATTTTTGGCTATATAAAGTAAACAATCTTGGAAAAAAGCTTTAAATATGTTCTCCAACAATTTTCAAGTCGAAATATTCAGTAGCTCATTTTTAATAACAATTTTTGTCACCGGAGTACAAATCTACCACATGGTGGCAAGTACGTAATTCTGCAGAGGTGTAGCGAGTAAGGGAAAGGAAAGGGGAGTTGGTTTTTTTTCTCTATTTTACATGAAAATAGGAAAAATATGTAAACCGAACGATGAAGTTTTCTTTGAATTCTGGACTCATTGCTGGTGCTGGTAAAACAGTTTGTTAATCGATTCGATGTGTATTACAGTTCGCAGTAAATTTGTTCCGTACTCTGCCGCCATCGTCGAATCCGAACGGTGCCGAGTTCGACCCGGAGGAGGATGAGCCAACGTTGGAAGCTGCATGGCCCCATTTGCAGCTCGTTTACGAATTTTTCTTGCGCCTATTGGAATCACAAGATTTTCAACCTACTATAGCAAAACGCTACATCGACCACAAATTTGTTCTGCAATTACTCGAGTTATTTGACTCCGAAGATCCTCGTGAGAGAGATTTTTTGAAGACGACTCTCCACAGGATCTATGGAAAATTTCTCGGTCTCAGGGCTTACATAAGGAAACAAATAAATAATGTTTTCTATCGATTTATATACGAGACTGAGCATCACAATGGAATTGCGGAACTGTTGGAGATTCTCGGGAGGTAAGCTCATGGCGATGTTGCGATAAACACAATTTTCCTCGCAGACAATAACGAAGGACGAAGGAGCAACAAACAAATATTAATTCATGACAAATCGCCCTTGGTATCTTTTTTCGGTTTCAGCATCATCAATGGATTTGCTTTGCCGCTGAAAGAGGAACACAAAATATTTCTATTGAAAGTGCTGTTGCCGTTGCACAAGGCAAAATCGCTATCCGTCTATCACCCACAACTGGCTTACTGCGTTGTTCAATTTCTCGAGAAAGATCCGAATCTTACGGAGCCTGTTATCAAGAATTTACTGAAATTTTGGCCAAAGACTCACTCGCCGAAGGAGGTAATGTTTCTCAACGAACTCGAAGAAATATTGGACGTTATCGAACCGGCTGAATTCCAAAAAGTCATGGATCCGTTATTTCGACAACTAGCCAAGTGTGTCTCGTCGCCACACTTTCAGGTGATTTTTTATCTTTCCTTTCAACGTTTTTCTAAGAATTTCGATGACCCAACAAAAAATTGCCATTGTCATGCTTTTTTTCACGCGCCCATTTTCATGCAACGTTGATCTTTTTAATTATAAATAATTTTCATGCAAACAGGTGGCTGAGAGAACGCTCTATTATTGGAACAACGACTACATAATGTCTCTTATTGCTGATAATTATTCGTTCATCCTGCCGATAATGTATCCGGCGTTGTACAGAAATTCGCGAAACCATTGGAACAAAACGATTCACGGCTTGATTTATAACGCTCTGAAACGTTTGATGGAGATGAATCAAAAAGTTTTCGACGAATGTACACAGCAGTACGTTCAGGTATGTCACGCTCGGCCGTAATGAAAAAAAAAAAAACAAACAAATAAACACGCGATAATTGTCTATTTCCACAACGATCCGTCTACCAAAGTGTGATTCCTGTTTGACAGGATCGACAGAAAGAGAAACGAATGCTCAAGGACCGCGACGAAGCGTGGAATCGCGTTGAGGCACTTGCGATGAGACATCCCAATTACAAAATAATCGCCAAAGGTACGACGAACAGTCCTTACACTCTGCCGCAACATTTAGACAGTCCGCCACCGGACGAGGATGTCGAGAATGACCAAATTCCCCTCACGTTGGAAAAAATCGAAGCTAAAGCGAATGAGGTACATTTGTTACGGAATTGACTGATCAAATAACTAACAACGTTACTTAAATTTAAGCAAACAGACTGATCCGAACATTCAAACGTTCATTATCGTTAAATTTTCAAATTACACTTATCGTCGATATACCTTAAGATAACTATTATTTCGCACGGACCCCAATTCAAAGTCCATTATTTTTATAAAAACACATTATTCCTCTCGGGGCATACGCTTTGTTATTTACAATTTATTATGTTTTATTTCAAATATTTTAAAGAATAAACGCATAATATTCGTTAACGACTTCCACAATCACTTGGCCCGACTAGCAATCTTGTCATCGACTTCGAATTCAGCAAATATGAATAAAACCAAATACCGAAAAACTGAGTTCCTTCCGAACGAATGATTCATCATAAATTAACGACCGCATGCTTCAATATGAATCTGAGGAACTCCGGTCAACGATTAGTGTCAGAATTTTTTAATTTTTTTTTATCACTTCCTATTTTTCAATTTTGTAGTTTTTTTTTCTCGATACCAATAAAGAACAGAATTTGTGTGAAGTTTTCAATGGGAACTACGTTGACAGCACCGCATACGACAATTACAAAAGAAACAGTTGCTCCATGGGGAGTGCAGTCGAATCGCTATTCTTTTTTTTTTCTACATTCAAATGCTCGAGTCTAAACAAGCATGCAGAAAAGTTGGAGCAGTTTTCACAGCTTGAAACTGCTTAAAAGATAATTTAAAGAAAAAGGTGGTCGATCCGAACACTGCAATATTAAAGAAAGTCATCGGTTCGCTTGACAAAGATCGAGGAAACACTCGAAGCACGATGAAGCAAGATGCAATATTGTTCGGATCTGTACGGGTTCACGTTTTTGAGAAAGTCGTAGCGATAGGCTCATCATTAGACAGAGTTATAGATTCAAACAGTCGATTTCGAAAAGAACAAATTTGCAAACACTTTACCCAGCTGTTGAGCTGCAATTCGATAACTCGTAATTTCTCTTTCGCGGTATTCATTAATGAACAATCACGAAGCACCGAAGCGACTCCCTTCTGGTGATCGATCAGTCGTAGATTCGGTAAAAAATCAGCTGTACATTTTTCACGAGGAGGTTTGATATTTCAGGAGAAAGAATTGTAATACCTCGGGCTTCGGTGGTCAGAGGCCAAGGTGAAACTTTGATTTATCTCGAAATATTAAGCGTATTTGAGAAAAACGTGCATTTTCAGATTTTTTTCTCGCACTCACACGATCGAAAAAGCACAAAAAATCAAAAGTACTAAAGGTGATAAATTATGTTGCACAGGTTAAAATGTCAAGCGTGAACAAGGGGAAGCCACTATTGCGAAGAAAGAGTGAATTGCCGCAGGATTCGTACACGATGCGAGCGCTTTCCGACCACAAGAGAGCCGACGAGTATCTCGTGACGCCCCCGGATCCGAACAACTGCTAGTCCCTGCCCAATTCCCTTCCGATTTATCCACTGTTCTGCTGCAGAAACGTCAGAACTTAGCTGTCTCGTTCCATCCGTAAGGTACAACGATGCGAAACGTTGCTACAAGGAAAATAACGGGATAGACCGATGAAACAAACAAAAAAGCAAAGAATTGGAGAAAGGGATAGTGAGAGGGAGAGAGAGAGAGAGAGAGAGAGAGAGAGAGAGAGAGAGAGAGAGAGAGAGAGAGAGAG
>JBAJMU010000003.1:13390210-13403259 GCA_037952995.1 Hyposoter didymator
GAGAGAGAGAGAGAGAGAGGAAGCGATAAAGGAAAAAGGAGACGTCCAAGTGACGAGTAAAATGAATAACCGTGAAAAAATGACCAGAGCCGCAGGTACAGGATATCTGCGTCTGAAAGAAAAGTATTTCGCGCGATATTCCGTCATGCAATTACGCTAATAAGCAACAAAAAATATAATTAGAAAAAGTCGATAAGTATGAAAAAAGAAAAATTAATTGAAGCGTAAAATACGAAAAATGAAAGAAAACCGTGAAAATTCGTCCAAATATCAAAGAAAAAAACTCGCACGACTCTCTGGTGTCCGAACGGATGGGACGAAGATCGATACGATCCTTCTTTATTTTCTCCCTTCACACAAAAAGACGATTCCGTCGATGCCGTTTATAGCAAACGAACCAATAAAGGCGGCGAAGAAAACAGATAACGCGAAATTCCCACAACAGACAGTTTTTGTACGAGAAACGGTTGGGACAAGAGAAGCAAAAACTAATCTGCCGCGCGCGATGTTAAAACGTGATAATGGATCGTTGCAAAACAGAGAAGCGCAAAGCGAATTAATGACACGATCTTCATAATCGTAACACGATACATCGGATCGTACCCATTCGCAAATAACCCGCAAACAAAAAAAAACGAACAAATACATCAGAAGCAAACAAACAAACTGAACAGAAAAATGACAAGTTTTGCAGATTCGCAGAGCACGGCGCTTGGCTTTCGTCCTTAGCTCGTACGAGATGTAGATTTATCAAAGCCACTTCAATGGTAGTTTCGGTTATAGTCTCTAGACGTCTAAGAAAACAAATTAATAATAAAAAATAAAAAAAACACTTTCAAAAATCAGAGGGATGAAGAATTACATATATGTATATATATATATACATATTTATTTATATATAAATATATATGTAAAGCCCGCATCGTACGGCAGGATTACTTTCCACTAGATGCCTTCTGTGAGCAACATCAGGTATTATTCGACAATTTACACATTGTATCGTCAACTATAATCACCGTTCATGAACTTTAGAACCGCTCGCATTGTCAATCAATCGGTCCTAAGGTCGAAAAGAGAAATAACTGTGCTATCGCGAACAAAATTAGTATTGAAACAAAAAATAAAGGAAAAGGTGTAAAGAAGAGAGTAACGAAATAAACAAACAGGAAATAAGTAAAACAGGCGAAAAAAAATGAAATATTAATACAAAAAAAGGGGAAAAACCAAGTGAGACACGTGAGTCTTTGCGCTGCTGGCAGGCTGTTATGTTAATATTAACGATATACCTTGTTGAAGATAAATATAGTAAGCTCTTATATTGAATATTACAAATGAAAGCTAAAAAAGAACAAAAAAACAGACAAAAAAGAATGAAATATGAACGAAATTGATTTAATTACTAATTAAAGCGATAAAAGGGAGGGGATGGTGAAGATATGAAAGAGAATGGTCACCTCTGCTGAACGTTGATTATTGGTAGTAAGCATGATTATAAATATTATCGTGAATAAATGTAACTGTGAATAAATTGAAATGCAAAAATTCAATAAAAAGGACATCCGGAAGCTTGCAGCGGTTCGGTTAAAAGTTGGTCATGAATTTTGAAGGTTCGAGTGGGGGGTTGGATATTCGGAGGTAGGCGAAAACTTGCAAGTATTTTGCAACTGTAGGGGAAAAGAGTCTCGATCGTTAATGTAGCATTATTATTCGAAGAAAATAAAATAAAATGAGAGTATGAACAAAAAGCGAAGGAGAGAAAATACGGAAACTAAAGAATCGAAGAAAAATAACGAAAACCCGACTAATTTCTACGAAACCCGTCGACCGCGTGAACAAGTCGAAATCGACGTCGAACGAGTGTCGACCAGACGTTGCAATCTGGTTGAGCAGAGTGTATAGCGTCCGTCAAAACAAGTGAAAAAAAAAAACAACAACAACAACAAAGAGCCAGACCATTCATACGAAAACCTTCGTTGCACGATATCCGTTTGCCGGAATGAGGAAGTACGACAGAGTGTGAGAGAATGTATGTGCGAGAGAGAGAGAGAGAGAGAGAGAGAGAGAGAGGTCTGCTCGTCATTTTATATTTACTAAATACTGATGTATGATTGTATACCGCGGGAGTTTTTTTCATACGTAGCTTTACGTTCAAGTGCAGATAAGAAGAACATTATTCCGAGGCCAAGATGATCGTTCAGTAAAAAAAAAAAAATTTAAACCATAGAGGGCCCCAACGTTATGTTGCAAAAAAAAAATATATATATGGAAAAAGCACAGAGCTGCTTCGATGACGATGAACTCTGAGGCTTTGCCAACTCTGTACTATGAGTGATTAATAAAGGAACAAAAGCCGTAGTCGTTTACGCAACTGTAAATATTACATGTAAATAATATTATTGTTCGATGAAAAACGCCGTACACGTTCGAGTCCTGCAAGAAACTTTTACTCAATTCGTATTCGCACTCTTTACGATTTATTTCATTACTTTTGTCTGAACTGTCCTGCGAATCTACACTGCCAATTTTCCCTTTTTTTTTTAGATTTCGTGAAAACAGACACTTAAAAAAATCACGCGATTAATTCGAATTAAATTATTTAAGCTGGTGCAATAATGGGAGTGCAACGGAAAGATCAATCTGCTTACCACGATTATGATCGAAATTCGTACAATTCTGTCTGTAAAATATTGTCGTTGCTCGTCTTTAAACAAAATAGTTTAACAATCTTTGTTTAAACCAACAAACCGACATTTACATGAATAAATAGTCATTGATTCCATGTAGGGTGTTGTAACTTCTCGGGGCCTCTTGATGTTCCAGGAAAAAAAGCCGTAGAGATAATTTTGGTTCATAAAAATGTCACTGCAATGTTTTTTTTTTCATCCGCGGGACTGGGTCCTTGATAATCCACCACTTGCTCATGCTTCATCGGTTTCCTCTTCAGATCACAGTGTTCGAGTAGAAAAAAATGTGAAAGCGAAAACGAACTTGCAAGAACACTACAAAAGTTGAAATTGGCTATGAGATGCTCGTAGAGGGTCGGGAACGGATGCTCGGGAAGACGGAGTGCTGCTGCTTGTATATAATTCCAGGGATTGTATGACGTTTTCAAACTTTAACTAGAGATCTCCCAGAAAATCTACAAAAGAGTTCTGGTCTTTGAAACATCATTAAAAATTGACTCATTGCGATGATCAAATTAGTTGTACAAAAGATGCTGCATGTATAAATGTGAGTTCTCGCTAAATATGAAGCTTCGAAACACACGAACTGCAGCAGGGAGGAAAATATCTGAGAAAGAATTAAACTTTTTTCTTAGTCAGAACTCTCAATAGTAATAAAGCTGGCATCTCATTATAAACGAGATTTTCTAAAGGCTGTGGCTACTCGTCCGGACATTTCCTACCCTAAAAGCATGTCCGGACGAATAAGCAACCCTTAATCGTCCGGATGAAGCGGGAAATCATTGGATAAAGCGTATACGGACGAATATTATTCGTCCGGCTATCCGGACGACTAGCCACTGCGTTTTCTAAAATACAAAAATATTTCCAAACTATGAAAAACATGCTAGAGGCCAGAACTGTGCTGCTTTCCATACCAAGAGATACTGCCATCATCTAGAATTGCGGGATTGATCGGTAAGGTAATTTTCTTAGTTGCCGAACTAGGAAAACAACGCCAAAATGTCAGTTGCATGTCGCAATTCGTCGATAATGCAGAAAATCTTTATTACTCGTCTACGTGCAATTTTTTTTTAATCGTATGACCGATTATTGGTAAAAAAATGAATTAAAAGAAAGTAGAGTTTTTCTTTGTGTTCCTGATGTATAATATTTTTTTACTCGATCCAAAGTATGACGGTGACGCATTTTTCTTCATTTATGCGGTTGCTAACACACGATGTCGATGTGTTTTATGTATGCAGTGATATGACCAGGCTAGTTTAGGGCACCATTTCCTAGAGTTGGGTTTGGGATGTTTTGTTTTTGTCTGTATGGCTCAGACCGAAGCTCCCGTTGTTAACTGTATATCTGTATATAATATCGTTTACCTCAATTTATATATCTACGAGTTTCTCCATCTGTACACAAAAATGACAACTATTCATACATTGAGGTTAGCGAGTGAGTGTAGACGTGACAAGAAAATTTCCCCTACAACGGTGCACAGAGTGCGCTCTGTGTCGGCTCTGGTGGGGTGTAGACAGTGGGGAAAACTATAATAAACTCTCAAAAAGCCAAAAAATATACATTCAAATTTCTCGCGATAATTTTGATATTCCCGGCTGAGAATAAATAAATATTCACACAACTTAAACAAGCCACGGAGGATTAGTTAGTTAGGCCATAATTTCGAAGATCACACGAAAAGTTGGGTTATGTTCCGGAAACAGTGAAAATTCGGTAAGGCGAGGTGCAAAAAATGTGAGGCTGACTGACACTCGTGTGCAATTCGTTGTTTTTTTTTTAATCCTGAAAAAAATTGGATTTTCGGTAAGCGGAAAAGTCAACACGTCATCGAAACGTCAACTGTCAAAAAAAAAAAAGAAAAGATAAACTTGAGTGAAATGAAATGCGAAAGTAAATAGTCGTAATAATCCGGAAACGAAAATATGCGGAGGGAGATCGGTGAAAAACGAGGATACTGATCGTGCAAGGAAAGAGTTGAAATTGCGAATTTTCGTTGATTTGTCGCGGCGAGGCGGGGGCCGGAGGGGGTGGCGAAAGGGGCAAGTCCGGCGCGTCACTCAATCGCTCGACGACGGCCGAGCCGACGACGTCGGACACGGCGTGACAATGATGCGGGACTGTGACCGACCAACGACGCCGCGCCGTTCATTTAATTATTGTCCCGAGAGTGGCGTACTCGCGATTATTTAATCATGAGCAATTCGCGAGTTGACCGTCTCCATAACTCGTGAGACATTTCGTCCTCCGAGATAGATAAAAACGTGAAAAAAATTGTGGAATGTAGATGAAAAGTTGTGCATTAAGAGAGAGAGCGAGAGCGCGAGCAAAAAAAAAAAGAAGTTACTACGGATAGTGAGGTGAAAAGTGTTCTTCTCGTTTTTTTTTTTTTTTATTATCGTGAAAGTGACTAAACACCTACGCATGTTTGACACGGATTGCGTGCGCTGGAAAGTTTCATACTGCGGTGACTTATCAATTGTTCGCGAATAACCAACTACACATATATGTATATTCATCATATACATATATATCGATAGATATACGTACACATATATACTTATATGGACGTTACTTGGTAATAGTAATTATTATTTTAATATATAGGTGTATATACAGTGTCTAGTGTCGTTGGTATAGATATACACGGGTGATACAAAAGATTCCGGGCGAGTTTTCACGCCCAGGTGAGACAAATATGCGGCGATCGGTCTACGCCTCCCCGCCGTTTTTCGCGGCTCACTGACGCCCGCCGCTCGTCTCTCTCTCTCTCTCAATCATTTTCCCATAATTTTCCCCCGTCGGTTCTCAACGATTTCGCGATAAAAAGACTGAGAGCATTGAATAGCCATTCATCATTCGATACTTCCGGTCGGGAAAAAAACATCGCCATTATTTTGAGGTTAGGAAAAAAAAATCTGGCCTCTGATCGCAGTGTACAGGACGTTCGATCCTGTGGCAAACACGTTCGAAAAGAAAAAATAACAATCGCGGACTATTTTCGCTTCTAGTTTTAGTTAAAAAAGTGGGGCGGGTGGGGGAGGGGGTGGAAAATAATCAAGATGGCGGGTTCTTTAACGTGGTCGTGCACTTGTTGCCTGAGATTCAAATTCAGCCCCGAAGAGATCGAGCAACGTTACAAGAGCCAAGAAATCGACAGGATGCTCGAAAAAGACAGGCAAGCTTTCAGACGACAAGTCAAACTTTTGCTACTCGGTGCTGGCGAGAGTGGAAAATCTACTTTTCTTAAACAGATGCGAATTATTCACGGTATCAAGTTCGAGGTTCGTACCAAAAATTCTTATATATTTTTTGTCTTTTCGCAATATTCTACTTCGTTGTCTCATAATCTTCCTTCAGCTTTTCCTTTGTCCAAGTGCCCTCCTTTCTCTCGCAATTTGTACCTGTCTTTTTGCATTTTCGACATTTTCAATACAATACTTTTGCTTGAAAGTCAATGATGATGGTTCAAACTCGAATTTTACAAATTTTATGCAAGCTAATGCATCATTTTTCCATCATTCGGTTTATTCAATTATTTCATATTTATCTTGAACTTTTGTATTCTCATCACAGTTAACTTGTCACATTCGTGCCTCTGACACACTTTTCCAAACTAGTAAAGATTTAAAAAGCTCTACAAAAGTGCACATTTTTCAAAAAAATCAACAAATTTTCCATTCATTTTCCCCTTTCTTTTTATGATGATAAAATAGTGTCTGGAAAAAAGTGGATTTTGAACATAATACATATCACCAATGCAGAGATTTTTGCTTGTAACTCATTGACATTCATTGCTCATGGATTATGATCTGTATTGGGCAATTTTGGAAGCAGCTTATTGCGCGCAAATATGTGTCTCTCGCTGTTCGATCGGCAAATCAGTTCTGTGATTGTCGGAAAGGGCGGATCACAATTTTTCATCGTTAATTTTGAATTTTTCCTTCCAGCCTGA
The DNA here is from genome assembly GCA_037952995.1 of Hyposoter didymator. NCBI lineage: Eukaryota > Metazoa > Arthropoda > Insecta > Hymenoptera > Ichneumonidae > Hyposoter > Hyposoter didymator. The sequence continues at coordinate 13,396,856 of JBAJMU010000003.1, forward strand.
ATTGATAAAGGAATATCAGCATGTAATTTACCAGAACATAATAAAAGGTATGAAAGTTTTGGTGGACGCGAGAGACAAGCTCAACATACCTTGGGAAAATCCAAAGAATTACGATATCGGTTATCAGTTGTTGAAATTCGAGAATACTATGATTTTGGACGCCAGACTGTTTTTGCATTACGTGCCGTCTCTCCAAAGCCTATGGAGAGACGCTTCGATCCGAAAAGCTTTCGACAGACGAAGGGAATTTCAGTTGGTAATGTATTCTTCAAATTGATTCTTCCAATGCCGTAAAAAGAAAAACAAAAACATTGCATTGATTAGGAACATGAATCGTCGTGATTCATGGCATAATACTGAAAATTTAGAGGCATAACTAAAAATGCAGAAGTTCGAAAAAAAAAACTGTGCGATCGAACCTCGTCTCTGAATTAATTGTATCCGTGGCATAAAAAGACATTCGGTTAGATTACAAAATATCGTAAATTGTGAAAATTTTCTTTCTGCCGTCTGAACGTGGTTTTTAAAATTTTACATTCCGTTACAGAGTGACTCGGTGCAATATTTTTTGGACAGTCTCGACAGGATTGCGAGAGTTGTGAGTACATTTATTAAAAATACTGAATCAAATCTGTCAAAATTTGAAGAAAAGATGGCGATTATTTTACACCGTTGATAATTAATTTATTTCTCTTCAGGAATATGTACCAACGCATCAAGATATCTTGCACTGTAGGAAAGCGACAAAAGGAATTTCAGAATTCGTTATACCGATAAACAACATACCATTTTTGTTTGTGGACGTTGGTGGGCAACGATCGCAGCGACAAAAATGGTACCAATGCTTCGATTGCGTCACGTCGATATTGTTTCTCGTCTCGTCTTCCGAATTCGATCAGGTTTTGCTAGAAGACAGGTAAAAAAAAATCACTACACTAATTTCTTTTCCCCGTAAATTGCTCAAAATTTTCAAGAGCTTTCAAGTTTCATCATGTTTTTTTTTGCAAAATTTTCAAAAGCCTCTCAATTTTGATCCAGCCTGATCGAGTTGCATATTCAAAATGATGCAATCAACAAAAAATACTTAATTTTTCGGTCCGTATTCGCAGGAGAACCAACAGACTTGAGGAATCAAGAAACATTTTCGACACGATAGTGAACAACATGATATTCGGTGGTGTGTCGATAATCCTTTTTCTCAACAAGACGGATTTGCTAGAGAGAAAGGTATCTTCACCGGACACGAACGTCAGTTGGTATTTTCCGCAATTCACTGGTGATTCACATTCCATGAAGGACGTACAGAGTTTCATACTCGATATGTTTGTATCGGTAAAGAGGGATCCAAGGAAGCCCTTGTTCCATCATTTCACGACGGCGGTGGACACTGAGAACATTAAGGTCGTATTCAACGCGGTCAAAGACACAATATTGCATCGAAATTTGGAGTCGCTAATGCTCCAGTAAGTGAAAAATCTCCGAAATTATAACCGAAAAATAAACGTCAAAGCACGAGGAGCGTAAACGCGATTTCGTAGTGGTAGAATTTACACTTTTCTATGGACAATATTTAGAAAGAAAAAAGTATCTGTAAACAAAAACTTTGGTCAAGTAAGAGGGAGAAGAGCATAGTGAAAAAAAAACAACAAAAAAACGAATGCATTTATTTAGCCGGCAAAAATATACACTGAATTTTCTACCGCCCCAGCAGAATCGCCAACAATTTTCTATCGTTTTTTCGTCTTCTTCGTTCTCGTTCTTCCCCGCCACATTTTGATAAAAATATTGATAGAGTTGAGAATTTTTCAATTTATACGAACGCAAACAATAATAATAATAATATATTGTGTAAATAGCGACTTGTATTCTATACATAAATATATATATATATACACATACATGCACCGCTATTTAAATGTATGTGTATATGTATAAATGTAAGGATTTATATTTATGCGTTGTCCATAATCTCTACGATGATGAATTTATATATTTATATAAAAAAAAAATATATATACACACACACACACACACACAGTAAAGAAAAAATGAGACAAAAAAGTATGCGCGCCATCTGAAAAACGCCAGCGTTGAATTTTTCATACTTTGTACAGATTGGTTCGTCCAAAAGCTTGTTTTTTACAATATCATTATTATTATCAATTATTAAATATTATTACGCGAGAAAAACGGAGAAAATGAAAGAGAGAAGATCTTAAAATGGTGAGAACTGAATTCTATGTGTTGATAAACGAGATTTAATTTATTTTCTTGATCGATTATTTACTGCATCGTGTCCTTAGCAAAAAAGAATTGAAATGATAATTGATTGATTACAACTGATACTTAGACCTTTAGGTTGTTATATCGTATTGTTAATTATCAACGTTGCGATGATAATTGAGCTGCGAAATGATAAAAAGTAAATGAAACACTGGATAGGAAATTTGTTTGTCATTTTTTTGCCGATTCGGTCCGTTTTGCATTGGAATCTCAACGTATACGAAAAATATATGTAATCCGGTTTTGTTTATCGGGTATTTTGCATTTCTCTCAAACGGCCCAGAGTTCACGCTTTTCAGAGCAGCTAAAAGTGTTTTGTTCACTTGGTTCAGCGGTGTTTGGCATCGGTGTAAACTGATGGAATTATTATTGATAAAGGCGAATCAAGCTTTTGACATATTCGTCCTCGTAAACAGAACCGGAGCCAATAAATATTTATACTCATAAATATACGTTAAAGTATAGAAGGAGAAGAGAGAGAGAGAGAGAGAGAGAGAGAAAGTAAGAGATCGAAAAGAAATGAAGAGAAGCAAAAAATACAGATTAAACCAAATACTAGATCCATGCCATAAGAGCCAAATGAAACTTGCAACCGTTTTGTGTTCAAGAGCCGCTGTGGATAAACAAAATTAAGTTTAATAATTGTGCTGCCACATTACGTGGTAGGTACTAAAAGGAAAAAAAAAAAAAGTAATACAAAATGGGAGAAAAACAACAACTTTTTGTGAAAATTGACCAGCATGCGTGTTCGAAAATCACTTTTGTTTTTTTCATATTTTCGTTCAAATCACCGATTCCATCTTTTTTCGTTCTTCCTTTTTAAAAAATCAGTATTAAGTTACCCTTAATTCGTTGGTTATTTTTTTCCCTCCAGACTCATCGAGTGTGAGTAGGAAAGTTTGTTTTGCATGTTTTATCTTTATCGTTATTCAGCTTCGACTTTTGTTCACGCTTTTTCGTTTCGGACGTTATAGAAAAAAAATAAATGCATGACAAAAAATTCATTTACAGTCTTTTTTCAACCAAATTAATCGTTATCACTCTCAATCTCCCGCATTTGAAATTCTTATGATTTTTCTTGAAAACAACCTCGAAACGTGTTTCCAATAAACGTAAAAAATCAAGTTTTATTATTTTATTTTATTTTTTTCTTCCCTCGCACGAGACACGTGGAAAATGGCTGAAATTTATAGACATTCCTATATTTACATTGAATTAGGTTCAGTCAAACGATCGGAACGTATTTTTACGAACGTGCGATGAAAAAAAATGGGTTTTTTTCTTTTTTAATGACAGTGGCAAGTGAAACACTTCGTTGGCTGATTTTCCACGCAGCTACGTATAAATAATTAGAGAATGAGAGAGCGAAATAAAAATACGCTAATTAAGACTGTGTCGATGGTTAAACGTAGAAAATAGAAATCATACTGTCATCGAAAATTTCTTCTCTTTTTAATACGCGGCGTCGTGTCGGGTTTTTCCATTGCTGGAAAAATAGGCATGGCAAGATTTTGGGCGCTCGATTAAGGTGTGTCGAATATTAAAAATGCTCGAACCGTTGTATACGCAAACTAATTTTGCTGCTCAGGCCGTCCCTGTGCTCAAAGCCAAGAAGTTATTAAAAAATTGTGTTTTCCTTTTATATGAATAAATAAAAATCGGAAACAACTTTTTACACGAAAATAATGGCCGATTATTTGAATCGCGATTGTTAGATTGAGTAGGAGATTGATCCTGAGGTGCATTTATTCAATCGAAAAGCTTCAAGGCTCACTTTTCAACATTTTTCTAAGCGAATATGGCAGCAATAAACTATAAACATACACATACTCACGTATAAACGAAAGTAAGCAATTGTACTATGAAGGCGGAAATGAAAATGCTACCAACCTGATATTCAGATCCTCCAGACACCATCTCCGTTCAGCTCCAAAACCAAATGGAAATCCAGGTTCGAAGAAGGTTGAAAGAATCGAAAAAAAATCTTCGTTAAATTCATACAGTCCCTCACGTATAAATAGCGACATGTGTTTTTTTCTTTTTTTCCATCGAAATATCGATTTTGAGGAGATCAGAAGAAATTAGCTGAATATCAAACGTCATTTTTGCTATTCTACGATCTTTCCACTTTTGCGGGTGAAATAAAATAGAAAAAAAAAAATCAACGCAACAAGAGTTTGATATAGGGGAAAGCCGGGCAAAGCGGAACACCCGGGCAAAGCGGAACACCCCCCCGAAAAACGTAAATTTTTTTTTTTTTAGCAAAATATTCAGAACTCTGATTGTCCGTCACAAAATATTCATGATGATCGCACGATAAATTGAGACAACCAATTTTTTGAGTAAAAAAAAAAAATTTCACAAAAATAAAAAAATAAGAATCCGGCTGAAATTTTTATCTTCAATAGTGTTTTTTATCGACAAAGCATCATTGTTGGAATCATGAACGATGTTTTCAGTGAATCGATACATTTTTTTCAACGAGCAAAGAATATACACTGATTGATCGTAAATTTTGCTAACAATTTCATTAGAAACCAAATATGCTGCCAAAATAAGGAAAATTTTGCGATTATTCAAAAATATTAAGTTCACCGTATTCAACGAAATATCGACGATTTTTAACATTTCATTTTCAGTGTATATTCTGTGCTCGTTGAAAAAAATGTATCGATTTACTGAAAACATCGTTCATGATTCCAACAATGATGCTTTGTCGATAAAAAACACTATTGAAGATAAAAATTTTAGCCGGATTCTTATTTTTTTATTTTTGTGAATTTTTTTTTTTTACTCAAAAAATTTGTTGTCTCAATTTATCGTGCGATCATCATGAATATTTTGTGACGGACANATATCAAACGTCATTTTTGCTATTCTACGATCTTTCCACTTTTGCGGGTGAAATAAAATAGAAAAAAAAAAATCAACGCAACAAGAGTTTGATATACATCGAAGGAGTTTTTTAAAAATAAATGTTTGCCTACTTTAAACAACAGCTTTTTTATAACCATTTATATATATATATTTATATATATATTTTTTAGAAATATTTTTATCGCACTTTCTTTTTTTTATCCCTTTATGCGAACTGAAGTATATGTAGATATACCGTGCCTTTTTGTATATTGTATATTTGTATATAAAAACAATATGTTACACGAATTATGGTATAAATGTAGATTGGTCGTATCGAACGATTGAATAATAAAAGAAATCGACGAAAAATATCAATTATTTTCATTACCTTTTACTACTTTATTTCCCATCATTATCTTCTGTTCCTTGAAGATACTGAAAGGTGCATCAGCAAAGATGTTCAAACGAAACTAGTTATCGCGAGTCGTTTTCATAGAAAAAGGAAGATAATTCGTTAGATCAAATTCCCTAAAAACGAGGAATTGAAAAAAAAAAAATATTCCACATCTGCAAATTCGAAAAACCACGAAGATACGTAATTTTCTTCCTGTTCTCGCGATTGAAATATTCTAATGGGCAGTAATAGACACTATTAGTAATTGACAAGTGGTATCAATATCGATAAGTCTCGTATCGATTGGCCGACAAGATCTGTGTATCAGTGACAAGTAATAACTTCTGGTATTGATAAAAATTGATAGTGGCTAAAGGAAAGACATCGTGGCCCAAAATGATGAGGGAAAACTGACAAAATTTGACGGAATATTTTTCCTTCTGTGACTTTTTTGAAATCGTTCCTGCAATCTGATTTTTTCAACATGCTTCATGACTTGAAAACACATTGAGTAGTACTTAATTGTCATGAAATGAGTATACAGGAATCGGTGTTCACAAATCGGTAATGAGATCACTGAAGATATGACTATTGGCATTGCCAGTGACATCACTGATAAAATCACTGGAAATACTAATGGTGCAAATCAATTAGTAATCGAAATTTCACATTAGCATCATGAGAGTTTTTTTAAGGTATAACTATCGCAGAATGGGTTGATTTAGGATTTTCTTGAAATTTAGTGTAAATATTCTTGACATTAAAACGAACAACTTTCCTATGAGACGAAACATTTTCTGCCGTCTAGAATTTGAGATATTTCATTTCCAATTTTATATTTTTCCCATCTAAACGCATGTAAATTGAA
>JBAJMU010000003.1:13403306-13570490 GCA_037952995.1 Hyposoter didymator
AATTCCGTATATTCGAGTACAGCGTTTTGAGAAAATGTTGGTTCCTTGTCACCGAATATATCGCTATGAAATAGTAGAAAAACATTCAAATCAATGATTAATTGGCAGCGACAGATTGGCACCAATCAGTGTCAATCGTGTTCTCTATTTATTTGTTTTCTTTTCTGTATACAAAAATGCGAAACATTTTCCCTCCATCCGGGTATTTCCGTAACGAACTTCTTCCATTTTTTTCTCTTCTCTATATACAACGTTGGCAACGAAATTCGTGTGAATTTCACAAATCGTGTTTCTCGTTTCTTCATCAATGATAATTTACCAATTTCATTATGATCATTGAATCGTAATTTCACAATTCATCATTTAAATGACAAACTTTTTTTTTTCTTTCTTTCTTCCTTCTCATTTTTATTCCTACATCGGATTTCGATAATATTGCTAAGATATTGTATTTGCTTTTCTCGAACTACTATAATAGATATTTCTTTTTTTTTTATCTAAACATCACATTGGCAAATTAATAATAAACGGTAAATATAATAATAATAATAATAATAATAATAATTACACACTATTTTATAGTTGTTGAACGTTCTCAAATATAGATATGCTACAACGATATTTACAAGTATTTGTCATTTCTCGCTTTTCTTGCCTATCGATTATTCGTGTTCTTTGTCTATCAATGTTGTTTTTTTTGGTCGGCTATAAATGCTTGGCTATTGTATCATCGTAGGACGTATAAAAAGTGAAAAATTCGTCGGATCGTACTCGGCTAAATTTGTGCGTTGTTGCATCCACGTTTTATGGTGAATTTAAAGGAGCGTACAAAAAATACAAGTGTATCAAAAAAGTGTGTTTTTTTGTTTGTTGTTGTCGCTTTTTGAAAATTTATCCGGAAAAAATGGCTACCGCTACCATGGAGCTATTTATTATTTCGGGTAAATTGCGATGGAAAAAATCACGAGATTCTCGACGGAATGTAGCGTTTGATTTTTCATTAATATGGCAACTTTTGTTTGTTTGCTTAAACTTTTGAAGGACAGAAAAATATCACTCGTGTGTTTTTTTTTTTTTTAGTTTGTTTAAATGCTTAATCGTATTATATTAATCGTATTTAAATATAAATGTATGTTCGTATAAATGTATTCAGGCAAAAGTGTGCGTCGAAAATGGATTTTTGTACGATTGTTTAGTGATCGGCATTGAATTGTTTATCTCACTCTTTGAATTTGTCTCGAAGGATGAATAGAAAAAAACACAAATGACGATTGGTAAGTAGTGAAGTTTCCTGCTATTTCTCCAACGGAATGTCACCAAGGAAAGAAAAAATTAAAAAATAAATGGCAAATTCGAGAAACGAGTGAAGAAAAATGAAAGCACGCATTCAGCATTTTGCGATGACGGCTAAAAACAATAATATATCTTCTGCGCGGTTCTCTTAGCACCGACGACACGTGACTTATGTGTGAGGTGAAAAAAAAAACTAATGACCACTCTGGAGACTCGTTCCAGGGTGGCATCTTTTTTTTTCTCCCCGCAACTGGACTGTTCGGACGATAATTCGTCGTGTTTTTTTTTCTCTAATTTTATCTTCCATTTTAAAGTTCGAGCTCTTCGGCGGTGCGCGATAATCGATGATTGTCAATTCTGCGACGTTGGCTCCGTCTGACTGCGTCGGCACGACGATAAGGCTCTGACCTTAGACCCAATAGTATATCCTCGAGGGCACCATTGTAAACTTCGTCCTGTTGCAGCAGTTTCTTCTCCTGAACCATACGAGTTTTGTTCTTCAATTCATTTATCACCGCGTCCTTGACGTAGGCGTCCAAGTTAAATTTCCAACAGAAAATCCCCAAAGAAAAGGCAACGAAAAAAAAGAACAAAACAAAACAAAAGATTAACTAAATAAACAAAACGATAATCAATTGCTAATTAATAAAATAAAGAAACACGTTTTCGTTGTTTAGGAATGAAGATAATGACAGATCTTGACAGTCTCGATCTTGGTAGAGGTAACGAACGTGAATCTCATTGGACAGGCGCTTTGCATTACAACATGCTTTAGTAATCCAGGAGATTTTAATTATGATGGAAATGCAAAACCTCGAGCAGTTAAGTGCAAATTTCTACGATGGCATGACATCGAAACTTTTGAAAAAATTTAACCAACTTTCAAACTGATTTCAATAAACTGCGGCTTGTTCCATTCCCCGAGGGATCCTCCCCGAATTGCCACATTAAATTCCGTCTAAGTTAGTTTGTCTAAAAATTCCGTAATCGTGTAAATTTGCTTTTACCCTCCAATTATTTTGCAAAACCATTGTCATAAATATTTCTCCAAATTAATAAAACAGAGGTCAATAGAAATCCACTTCCAATTCGTTAGACTGGGGTCGAGCAGGTTAGTCGTCACAACTAATTTGGGGTTTCGATTAGTATGCAAAAAAAATACATGGATGGTAAAAACTTGGATGAAAAATGAAGAGATCATTGAAATCAAGTACTTACAAAAACAAGGGTCTCATAAAAAATAGCAAAGGTCGATGATGATTACTTGTAATGAATTGAAAATGTGTGAGCTCAGCGAATGAAATGATTTCGTGGCTTTTGGGAATGAAAATGGGAGTACAAGCGAGTGCAGAGTGGATTGTCTTTCTTTTTCTCAAGCAATATCAGCACAAGCTTCACCATTTCATGGCGCATTATTGATTGTGAAGAGTATTTTTTGTTTTATGTGGAAAATATAAAATTGCCAAATATTTTGTAAGCTAACGTATTTTTGAGCGGAGCTAAAACGAAACAAAAAGAGCTCGTTTATTTTGATGAGTTTGAAAATGCTCAAATTTGAATTTCTCTTCGATTATCGAATCTGTTGATAGATTTTAGAAAAGATGGAAAAAAAATGATGTTCGAGGCAGCGAGAACGAGAGAAAGAAAGACCGAGAGAGAGAGAGAGAGCGAGAAAGATGAAAACAAAGAGAGGCGAGTGAGGGATAGAAGACTTACATGTTGCGAATCGGTATTTTTTTTGTCTCTAACAAATGTTACGTTCTGAGCTCCAGTTCGTTAAGATGCCGGTGTAACAACAGGCTCTTGTTCGTGTTACAGCAAAATTTCGGTGTCTTTACAATCCCCAAATAAATATGTAACAAATAAGAAACAAATAAGAACGATTGACATGAGGTTTTGTTTTGTTTTTTATATTCATTATTATTTTTCCAAAATGAATGTCCTTCTCTTTAGAAACGAGAAGAAAATCAATAAAACATTTATCAACAATTGTGTGCAACAATACAGAGAGTATTTCCCAGTTTAACAAAGAAAAACAACAACACTAGGGCAATCAAGAAAGAATTTTTTCCCAAATCCAATTTCTCGTCGAATAAAAAAACAGTCACGGAAATGATAAAGAAATTTCGAGACAATCGTAAATTTCGGAAGTGACGTTTCAATAACGTTAAAAATTTGATAATTACAATTGTCCATTTGTTTTTTTTATTTTTTTATCAATTCCGTGGATTTCTGTTCTTCGAATTGAAAAACGAATTGGAAAAGTTTTTTTTTCTCCATCATCCCATTAGAACAATCTCGAAATTGAGTCCCGACTCGATTGACGACACATCCGGCCTTTTTTCAACACCATGCTGTTTCTCACGACATGCAATATTTTCCCCATTTTTAAAAAAATCATTGTTTCCAATACGTCACACGAGAAATTTAAAGAACCGTATTTTCTTTATGTACATTTTCCTTCTAGGCGTGATGAATTTTGTTGTAGCACAAACAAAAATTTGAGCACGTTGATGTTGAGAGAGAAAGAGAGAGGCAGATGAAGAGAGAGGGAGAGAGATAGAAAGACCCGTGTGATTGGTGACGTTGTGTAGTGATTATAAAAAAATGAAAAATCGAAACGTTCATTAGCGAGTTTATTTCCATGGAAAAAAAAATCAAATTTAATAGCGAATAAAATTTTAAAAATTATACACGATAATGAACGTTTCGATTACAACGGAAATCAATCGATTTGTGGCAGATGGTTAGTTACGAGAAAAATTGAGTCGAATTAGTAACGAAAAATTTGCAAATCATAAATAAAAAATTCTTATTCGTAACAATGAAGTTGGGGCATGCTCAGAAAAAATATGGCCGAAAGCGATAGACGCCAATCTCGCTTACATGAAAATCACAAACGAAAAAAATAATATTCACCAAAAAAAAAAAATGGAAAAACGAAAATTTACACGTACCTGCTGTTTCTTTTGGTTGAGCTTGTTTCGTTTGATCACTTCTTCGGAGGTGTTGAGAGCTTCCGCGGCGGCTGCTTCGAGCCTGCGACGTTGTTCGTTCTCCTGATCCGCAGCCTGTACAAAAAAGCATGGTGTTTGAAATTTTTTGTTTATAAATAACTCAAGAAATCGTAGTGAAATTTTTGCAAAGAATTCGAAAAACATTATCAAGAAATCAAACAAATAATTTAATTTGAAAAGGGTTAGAACCTTAAATGCTCGCGCGAATCTGACGAGGAGGGAGAAGAATGTATTGGCGTCGGCTTGTCGTGGGCTTTCGCCGAAGAATTCGACGCATTCGCGAAAAGCCTCGCCAGCGGTTCTCGCGTCCGATTTCAATCTCCGCAATTTCTCTTCGGAATTGTTCAAAAAGTCGCGTAACACGGTGTTGTGTTTCTCTTTGCCTCTCAGCTCAAATTCCTTGCGCACCTGATCCATGCCTTTCTCGAGTTCGTGCACGTCGGTCGTAATATTTTCGATCGAGACTATAAAATCGAGCAAAACGAAAAAAAATCGAGTAAAACACGAAAATTTCGCTTATCATTTTTGACAATAATTTTTTTTTTTTAATATGAAATAGAAAATTACCAGTTGCTGCTTTGTCGATGTACATAAGCTCGCTCTCAAAGTTAATAATTTCGGGAAATTTGAGTCTAACCGTTGCGACGATATAATGCAAAAGACACATTCGTTTGTCAGTTGATTTCGTGTCTAGAAGGGTGTCTAAACTTTGTAATTTGAATCCATAAGCAGGCCCGCGTTTGCTGCTGTTCAAATAATTCCCAAATGCCAATATGATTTCGAGAACGGCGCGCAATTTTTTCGAACTCTTGACCGAACTTGCGGCTGATATAACGGCGTGTATTTGCGGCGTAATCAGATGCAAATTGTCGAAGAAATTACCGATATAATTCATTATCGATAATTTCGTTGATATTCTTTCGACTTTGCCGAGTTGCATCAAAAATTTGTCCTCTTCCGTCAATAAATTCACATTCTTCTTTTCGATTATATACTCGCGGTACGCTTTTATCTGTAAAAAGGATAGAAAAGCATCCAACATTGAAAACCAATCAAAATAAACAACGAAAAATTTGACGTTTCAAACATTTTTCACATTTATTCCAACCGAATTTTCTTCTTCAATTTTTTTTTTTCATTTTCATCATAATTATTTATGAATAGAATTTTTTTGATCGTGCTAATTTTGTCGTTATCGAAATAGCTCTGTCAATCATCATAATTTCGATGTTGTGAATGTAAAGTGTACAAGATGGATCGAATGTTTTTTGTTTGCTCGTTACCTCTTGATCCGTAGGCACCATACGTTGCAACAATTCGACATTCTCGAGTGAAAGTACTTTGAGATCGAGTGCGTTGACCGCCGTTATGACTTTTTCTACCGGCATTTCCATCTTTCTTCGTGATATGGCTGAAAAAAAACGTGGCAGCAAGCAGTGAAGCATTTTTGTAAAAGGAGAATGTAAACGATGACAAAAAATAATGATAAATATATACAAATTTGTTGTAAGTGGAGGAATAATTTGATTTTTACAATTACCGATATTTCGTAGCCTCGTATGTTCGAGGAGGGAGACATTCTCAGGCTTTTTGAATCTTTTGCTTGGGAAGCTTTGCAAACCATCGATCTCATTCGTTCCATTAGCGACGTGACCTCCAATTCCGATTTTGAATCTTTCCTCAAAGTCCGAAAAGTCGATATAATTGTGGAGACGATCGTCGTCCAACTCGTTGAATATCGTTCCTCGTACTTGGTTTGGTTTCAGAGCGATCCAATTGAGCGTTGGTAGTTTGTACTTGGTTTGCACCTATTTTCACACAAAATCCCATTAAAATAATCATGATCACTCAAATCTTTCCTATCGTTCGAAAATCACTAAACTGATTTCGATGAATCTCTCACGGACATAGGAAGCTCACGATTGACACTACGACGAATCGTTTCTTACGAAATTAAACGAAAGAAAGACATTTTTGCGATATCAAGTACAATTTTTAAAATATTCGCGACTCAAGAAATGCAGATTCACAAAAAATCGCCATTGCTAGTCGAAAAATAATTAGGAAACGAGGAGAATAAGAAATTCTGTGATTAAATACAAAATTTTTACAAGTCCGTCGTTTTTTAATTTAATTTTTTTCAAACGTTCGTTCCTTCGGCTTGGCATTTTTTTTTATTTTGTTTATTTTTTGACAACAGGCGGAAAAAACTGGTAGAACGAAAAAAGGAGATGCACAATTAGGATACGAACCTTTCGTTTGATGGTCATAGCACCATCGGGAGCTTGCATCATGCCTGCAGGCGGTGGTGGTATAGGAGCTGACGGAGGAGCTTTGAAGTCTCCTGTTGAGTGAGAGTTCATCGGCGGTGGAGGTGGACAAGGAGGTGGAGGTGGTGGTGGCGGAGCAGGGGCAGGAGGAGGTGGATTTTGTGGACTCGGGGATGGCAAGTTGGGGATGGTTGTCGAGGAAACGAAATTTTCGGACGTGGGTGAATTGGCCGGCGAGCCATTTCGAAGACCAGAAATGCTCGTGCCTTTTGTCAAAGTACCGGTGAGTGTCTCAAGCTCAATGATCTTACTCTCGAGAACGCTCTGTCTTCTCGCCGAATCTTGTCTCTGACGTTTCAGAGCGGTTAATTCATCCTCGACCATACGACGAGCTTCGAGAGCCTCCACGTATTCGATCTTAATCGCCCCTAATTCAGTCTCGAGCTCCGCCAATTTCGCCAACGATTCTCGCTCCAATTCACCCATTCGATCGTGAGCCTACAACCAAAAAAAAATTCATTTTCCTACGCCGTTAAAAAATTCATTTAAAAATTCCAAGATAAAGTTCGAGCTCATTTTTCCCATTTTATTCTATGGACACAAACTTTTCTATTTCCATCGAGCACCATCTGTCAAAAAATGGCACATTCGAAAATCCAAGTTGGATCAGAGGCCTGATCCATACCCTTAAAACTTTTCATTCCTTCCAATGAGACTGATAAATTAAAAATGACAAAAATATTTCACTCACGTGTCCTAGCTCGTCCTCCAGTTCGGCAACTTTTTCAAGAGCCGCAGTCTTGGTCTCACTGTCCTCCATGAGGGCAGCAACGTCGAACACATTATCCAGATACGCTGAGATTTGTACCTGTGAATAACGGGGCGCGAATAAATTTACAAACCTTGAAAGAAACGAGTGCATTAGCATATTAACGGGTTTCCAAAATTCATAATAAGACATCGCGAGATTATCGTAAAAGTGTCAAAATTCAAACAAATGAGGGTCGAAAAAAAACATAAGCCTCGAAGGAACTTGTTATTTTGAAAAATGAAACTTGCATTTCACCGATGCGCCTTTTTTTCTCAACGGGACCTCAAAAATAATGGACAATAAAAAATGAATTGAAAAAAAAAAAAACAAAAACAAAAACGGACGATTACGAACCTGCAAATCTTCGCTCTCGGTGTGTCGTAATTTTTCGAGATACTCGTCGAGTCCCAATTTCGTAAATTCGTACTGCAGGTGTACACGAAAATTCATGTCCTCGACGGAGTGAACGACGATGTTTACGAATTGCATACACGCAACCATAAATTCGATATGGAAATTGTCATATTGAGTGAAATATGCCATGAGGGTTGTAAATCTCCGTCTTTCTGAGCAGACTTCTTTGAAATTATCAAAAGCTGAGAGAATGATTTCGTGACCACCCTTAACGAGGCAAATCGCAGCGAGAAGTTCCAGAACCAGAGCTTTCGTTCTGAAATGCAAAAAAACCAAATCAAGTGTCAAAAACAATTAGAATAATCAACTATAATTGAAATAAAGAAAATAATAAAAGCACAAGTAAATTTTTCTTCAAAAGAAAAAAATAGAAAAACGAAATACCTCAAACTTTTGTGTATCAGGCTGAGAGCGATGCAATTTATCGCTTCTCTGTGTTGAATTACCATGTTGAATCCGTACTGCAAGTAAAACAACAAAATTATTCGTTTTCAAAGTAAAAAGTAAAAAAGAAACAAACGAAAAAATGGGCAAACGAGAGGATTTCTTCGGAGAATAGATTTTTTAGACTTTCTTCTTTTTACCTTGTTATTCATGATGGCGCGCATGCACAGTATGCAAACGTGAATGTCGTCTTTAGCTTCGCCCATGTTTAAACGAGCTACGTGTCTCGATCGTCGTTTAACGCCTGGACTGTCTTTAAGCTCGTGCAGAGGTGGCCTCAGGCATCCGTTGTTCAACGATGAATTATCCGTTGCGGTACCACCTTAACGACAAAATAGAAACAATTTTCAATCTAAATATCGACAACATTTATCGAGAATCGAATAAAACTCAGTCACGTCTGCAACCATTAATAATATAACAACAATAACGTTTATTATCGTCGTAATTATTTCTTGAGGAGTGAAAAAAAAAAGAAAAAATTGGAGCAAACGATTAAGAATGAACATTTCGAAGTTTTTTCGTTTCGAAACTCTTCTCCATTCCCGCCTTGAGAATAAAATCAGTTTCCGCTTACTCGTTTGTAATTTTTCTTCGGAATTCGTTCGCGACTCGAGCAAGCGTTGCTCGTGTCGCATCATGAGTAATCTGAAGCTCAGATAATCTATAAGCGCATCAAGACCCTGATTCTCGTCGTCCAAGAACTCTCTCACCCATCTGAAATTCAACAGGGAATATAGTTCAAATTTTCAAAAGCTTATCGGCCATTTGAACGACATTTTTCTTATACGATATTCGTTCAATTAGTTTGATTTTTTATTTTTTTTTCAAATTTTATATCGTGGATTTTCGACGAATATCGAACGAAAAGGATTTCAATCCTTATTTCGAGAAGATTGAGAACAAAAAATAACGGCGTAAGAATTGACTATTGTAACTTACTCGATATGATTGGTACGAAGTGAAATTTCCAAATCTCGTAAGACCTGAGTCGAGGTCGACTCCCCGACCATTTTTCTCTTCTGAAAGAACGTAAAGAAACGATACGACTGTGTAATGGATTAGTATCGGTCTTTTTATATCTTTCCTTTTCTCAGAATAAAAAATCAAAAAAATACGTGCAAGGAACTGCGACAAAAATGGAAGGTTTCAGAACCGGAAATACCAAAATTCGTAAAAAAAAACGTTACGATGCAAAAGTGGAGGTTCGTTTTCGACGACGATTATCATTTTTAATTTTTGTCATTTGTACGAAAAATGAGGCGTGAATAATAAAAAAAGAAACGAAAAAGATTGTAAATTATTTCGAGAGTCAAGGACTCGAGGTTTATAAATACTACAAACTGGGCAGGAAATACTCGATGAATACATTTCCTGCATTAAGAATGAGCAACAGTCTACACACAGGCGGGCACACATGTGCACACACAGGAACTGCTAAGCGTCAGAAATGAACGAACTGTCGCGATAATTATTGAATTGAATTTTTTTTTCATTGTACTGCCTATGGTTGAAAAAAAAAAACACACAATTATTTTCCATAGGAAATGCGGATCGTTTTCTCGTTTTGAAGATTGATCATTGAGTGTAATAAAGCGGAGTGGCTCATCAATCACGATCTTCGTAAGATTTTCTCCAACTTACCCGATGGCTTCGCGAGGCTTTTGGATCGAGATAAGTCCGTAACTTAGTGAGATAGTGAGAGGGCGGATCCTTCGCCTGAACTCGTTCCTGTAATGACAAATATTTATCAGCTGTGGGGTATTTTTTTTGTTGTTGTTTTTTATGCTCCAATGAATGCGTTGGAGTAACGATCGATTTTTATTTTATTTGTATCAGCACTCTCGCTGATGGAATTTCATCGTTTG
Organism: Hyposoter didymator; assembly: GCA_037952995.1. Classification (NCBI taxonomy): domain Eukaryota; kingdom Metazoa; phylum Arthropoda; class Insecta; order Hymenoptera; family Ichneumonidae; genus Hyposoter; species Hyposoter didymator. The sequence goes on from JBAJMU010000003.1 coordinate 13,413,424, forward strand.
CAAAATCGAACGATAGTGAATAAGTAACAGGAAACTTCAATTTCGAGAATCTAGTTGATTAAAAAAAAAAATGCAATCGTAACTTTTTTGGAAATATTGAGAAAAATAATTCAAATTTGTTCCACATGATTTTTTCATAAACGTTTAGAATCCTTTGCTCGGCTAATCAAAGGGTCGAGAGGGAAGAGGGAAGTTTTTTTGGAGGGGGAAACCCTTCTCTACAGAAGCGAGTCTGCGTCACCCTGAATCCTCCGTTCAAGTCTTCTTTCTTCTATCCACACACAGGCATATATTATTTGTGGTTTCTTAGAAGCCTCGATTTATTCCGAGCCTCCAAAACGAAAAGAAGAGGAAAGAGAGGAAGGAGGGGTCTGTTTTTTTAATTTGCACATCCGACAAGTTTTCGTGGATCTCAAAAATGAATTACAAAAACTTTTCGCGTCGTATGAAAAATTGCAATTGCACGATTTCGTCATGGTATAAATTTGTTCATTGATTCATTCAGCCTGAGAATAAATGTCTATTGAAAACTCTGTTTCATAGTAAATCTTAATAAACATTAAAAAAAAGAAAACAATTCATATATTTACGGACCAAGAAATGCTGCAATAAAAATCGAAAATTCGAAAACACTACGTAATTGCTATAATTATTATTCATTAATTTCAATTTTCTGAATAATAATAACGAGAGCGTTCGTAAAAAAAGGGATGAAAAAAAATCAGTCAGGAGGGAAAGGGGAAGCAAATTTAACTGTTTACAGCTTAATCACGATGAACTCTCCCGACGAGCGTGTAATTGAAACGAGTGAAAGTGCAATTCTTAAGGCTTGGCCGAGGCGGTGTAACGCCTTTTTCCTCCGATCGATGAAAATAAAAAAGGAGAAAAAAAAACATTAGATAATCGAAATACCAAAGGAAAATTAGGAATATAATTTGATATTAATTGAGGTTGATTTAAAAATTACTGGAAAGGATAATCCATGATGAATGATTCATCGATATATACGAGTACAAACAAAAAGTTGATACTTTTTGTTGAAATATAATTAACAAAGTAACTACAAAATCATAACTTCGAGAATGCTAAAAGGAAACGTTTATTTTTGCCAAAAATTGAAGCATCAAAGCCTCGAATCTTGCAATTTCATAAATAAATTATAAATTTTCAGCAGCGATTTTCAATCACGATAACAAAAAAGTCAATTGTGCATGGAACGACTCGTAGAAATTTTTTCAAGTGAGTCCCATCCTCGTATGACTCACGATCTCGTTCGTGACGCCTCTGCGAAAGTGTGAGAGACTGAGGAGATGAAAAGTTAAATCTCGTTTTCGCATATTCGTTACATATATGCATCGAAAAAGCGCGATAATAACAATTAAAAAAAGGAATAACGAGAGAAAAGGAAATAAAAAATAAATACATTTTTTATTGTCACTCCAGTCGATACGTTGAAGAAAATTGAAAAAATAATTGTGTTCCACTGCAATGATCGGTCAATGAAAAAATCATAAAAGTTTCTTCATCAACAACAGCGCGGAGGAGAGTTTCCAAGCCCTCGACTCTCCAGCCCCTGGGCGTTTATTCAAGAAAATTTTCGAGTCAAACATCTCTCGTAGTCCTTTGTACTTTTGCCTTACGAGAGACGAAAGACTTTCCATTCGTTCGCGAAGACTCTCGACATAATTCTCCATACATAAACATTGTACATATATGTGTAAAATCACGATTGCACGATTGCATTCGACGACTACACGCAGATGACGATCAGCCCTCGTCGATATGGCATATTCAACAACACTCGACGAGAGAATCGTGGCACCCATAACTTCGCGTATAATACATTCAGAGCATCGAACTCTTCGGGATTGAAAGAGAAATCTCTTATATGCTAATAATACAATTTGAAAAAAAAAAAGAAAAAAAAAATCAAACAAAATAAAATACTGAAAATAAAAATCTATCGTGTTGGCATCTCTTCAAATTTCGTAGTTATTTTTGGACTCCTTCATGTGTTGAGACTTCATCATTGTTGTAAGAAATTTATTGTAGAAAATTCAACACCATTCGGGCGAGCTTCACGAGAGAGTGAGCGAATTTTTTCGCAGGTTGTGATTTTATTTCCAAATTTCATTGATGACAATTGTCATTGTTATACTCAAATTAAGATAGATGAAGATTAATGGCAACGTTCTCGGAAGTCTCGAGGTTCCACTAATGGACCACTTCGTGATAAAAAGCCGTTGGGAATTAATTTGTCACAAGATCATTGTGTTTATCGATTTTACGCTGTTGAAAACCTTTTTGGATACTTGACAATGCGGGTCCTCCCCTTTCGTTTTTCTCATGCTCGTTCTGTTCTCGTTATTGGCCAAGTTTAATTATACAAAAATAATTCCAACAATGACAAAGCTGAATGAAATATTGGAGCAAAGATTTGCTTGGCCAGGATAAAAATATCAGAATTCATAAATTCCAAAAATCTGTCAAAATATTTGTCGGCATCTCGGTATAATTTTTCGATTGCGACGCGGTTCTGGTAGCTCGAAGTTTCGAATTTTTTTATCCCGAGTACCAAAGTGGCGCGTCCTTCTTTAGCAAATTAATTTTCATAAATTATGAGCTTTCTGGCTCCGAAAACAAAAAGGATAATCGCGGATGGAAATTGGAACAAAGTTTGAGCGTAAAATCGCCCGTATGTGTGTTTAGCCCTGAGGAAATTTAATCCACATCTTTGACCGAGTGTGCTCTTTTGTATATTATCGACGTATGGCCCAACATGGTCCGGGTGTTTTTAATCGAGACGTTTGAAGGGTCCTGTAGCGAAAGGAGGAGAAAGAGAGGGAGAGGGAAAAGAGCATGTGCTCGGGTGTAGATTTTTTTTCATTCGTTTTTTTTTTGGCATCATGTAAAAGCCCAAAAGGACCAGAAGGAAAAGAGGGGGGTAACGCGAGACGGATGTAATGCAAGCCGCGCTATTATACGTTACAATAAACGATGCCAAAAGAAAGAGACCGAGACTCCCTTTCCTTCATTCTGCGATGATGAAGCAGAGAAAAAAGTACGTATCCAGCATCCCTTTTCCTTCATATTTTTTTAAACATTTTTTTTAATCACTTTCTCTCCTTTTTTTCCCCACTCTGAATGAAAAATTTGAGGGGCTTCGAGCTTTTTCCACTAAATACGAACGGACAAGAGCGAGCAAGGAAAGAAACAAGTCAAGATTCTGCCTTTCATTAGCCTCCAGTTTTAGTCTAATCGAACGTGACGTCCCAGCTAATTAGTCTGGCTTCCTTGGGCATTCGAGGAAAAAAACTGGATACCACAAAGTTTATTCATTGCCAATTTTATGGAATAAACAAGGATTCTTGCGAGGAGAAAACGTGATCGAGAAAAATTCGTACTAAATGAAACATCAAGTTGGAAAATTGACGAAATAATTGAAAAGTTTTATGAATGAACGACGAAAAAAAAAAATGATGTTACGAACGGACAAAAAAAATGAGTGAGACGTTTCAATGAAACGACGGAGTATCGAGATTATGGAAAAAGGAGGAGGGGCGCGCGATTGCGAACTCGTGTAAACGATAATCGACAAGTATTACGTCATTCATTATTCCGCTCGGGATGAAATGATATCTTTTCTATGTATTTTTTCTTTTTTTTCTTTTCAATTCATTATGCTTCGTGAATGGCGGAATAACGTCTGCTGGTTCACGAGAGCGTTGATCCCACCATTTTGTTCCCTCGCATTTTGCGCGTTTACGTTCGACTCAACAGTTTAGTAAATCTATACACATGTTTATATGTTTCTACAGGGTGAGACAAGATTCCATAATTCCTATTCCGATCGAATTGACCTGAATGTTGAAAGGTCTTAGGAATAGAGATTCAAAAAAATCACTCACTTGATCACAAATGATGTCCCACTTTTTCTCGTTGTCGTATTGTTTGAGAAGCTTCGCTTTGTCCGGAGGCAAATCCATGGAGGCCTTTAAAAAGATAAAAACAAAGTATTGAATTTCGATTTTGAATAGACACATTTTTTTGTTCGATTCTTCTGATCGATAACGTCTCATTATTACCCTGCACTCTTTAAGATAACGAGCCGCTATCGCACGATGACACGAATAATAATTATGAGGAAAAAATATTTTAGTAGAAAACCGAATTTTGATCGAATTCTCTTCGTTCAATTGCCACGATCGAATCAAACGTTTCGGAGAACAATTCCTCCAATTGCTCAAATTGGCTTTTATATTGTTTAGGGAAAAATGGCGAAACGAGTAAAGGGAGAATTTGATACTCTTTTTGAGAGAGAGAGAGAGAGAGAGAGAGAGAGAGAGAGAGAGAGAGAGAGAGAGAGATAAGTCTGTCAAGTTGCACTTAGGGAAGCAAACAGTGCGAATGGGAGAAAGTCATTTGATGGAAAAGAGAGAAGCGAATATAAAGGACCGAAAGAAGATGAGATAAGTGCGAGGGTGTCGTCTCGCCTTTTTGGAGCAAGAAAAGTCGTCGAGATAGGAAATAACGTAGAAGAGTGGTTGACGTGAATATAGTCGAGTATAAAGTAGCGCGAGTTAAAATGGACGTTAAGTGGTCCTTTTTGTTACTTATGAATATATATCAACGTTTCTTCATTGCTTTTGGCTTTTTTTCTTCACAGAATTCAAATCACACTGTGAGCATGAAAAATGACAATATTTCGCAACATTTCAAAGGTGGAAATACAAAAAGCAAATGTCCAGCTTGGCGTGTCTGAAAAATTAGACTTACCAACTGTTCAAGATCGAGAATGATTGATTGATTATTAAAGAGCTTCGTGAGATCTAATTGAGTGCTCCGGAAATGAGTGAAAACATGACATGGCCACAATTACAAAAAAGTTGGAGCCACTGTAATATTTTTACGATTAATCATAATTTTTTGGTGCCGAAATGAAAAGCTTCTTAAGGACAAACTTTTCGGAAGCTTGGGAACGCAGCCATATGAGCAAAAGATCAATAAATAATGAGAGCAGCTATATGGAAGTTTTGCAGTTTTTAAATAAAAAATGATGTATGATACCGATCGATGGAGGGAGTGAGGAAGAAGAAAAATGTTTTCCCGCCAAGCACATATTGTCGAAAGTCCGTGGTCGTGTGAGGCCTCGTCGGAAGAGACAGGAAGAGTAAAAAACGTGACTTGGAATAAATATGTGTCCGTGATAAATGATTAACGAGGATTTCGATACGATAGACAAAAGCATAATGGCCAAAAGACAGTCTCGAAAAATGATCCTCGGTGAGATCGAATCGAGGCTCGCTATTGATTGCAATTCATTGTTATAGTTGAATTCGCCACGAAGCAATCAAAATTTTTCATGAAAATTCAAAAATTTCCTATTTTTCGAAAAGTTTACGAAACGGTATCAAGTCTGAGGTGATTATTTTCGAATTTGCGAGCACTTGACAGATTTTTGAATGGAAAAAAAAAATCGAAATTGTGGTGAGGTAAACAGTGTGCAAAGGCCGAATTGCCAACAGAAAAATAAAGCGCACAGAACGGTTAACGATGTAGTGCTCACAAAGTTGAAAACAAATTGGTAAGTCAGCGATAAATTCAAAAGAAATTGAATGATTTGCGATTTTATCAAAACGGCGTTTCGTTTCGATAAAATTATTCGAGTGTGTGCGTTTGTGTGTGTGTATGTAGAGTCTGTGAGTATATTCGTATACATGAATGGGAGGGTGAGGAAAAAGAGCTTTCGGATGTACGTGTGCGTTTGAGCAATCGAGAGAAGAGGGAGCCAGACAGGCTGGCAGAGGCAAATAGAGGAGGAAGGCAGGCAGCCAGGAACAATCGATAGCGCCAGAGTCCGCAGGGTCGAGGGCCCTGGCCGTGGCCGTTTCCCTCTTCTATACATACAGCACACACACACACACACGTATAAAAATATCCGTACATGCACGCCTATATAAAACAACACGTGTGTAAAATCAAGTACATAATATACTCATCATTCCCTTTCTTCCATTAGCGCGATCAACAAAACTCTAAATTAAATATTATACTAACGAAAAAAACGAAAAACAAACGACAATTCGACTCAATTAACCGAGTGTTGTTTTTTTTAATTATAATCAACACAATTATCATTATTATTATTATTACCATTATTATCATCAACATTGTTATTGTTGTTGTGGGAAAATAGAGATAGCGGAAGTAGAGAACGTGCCACGTTGACGTTCTCGTCGCGCGCCTATCTCGTGTGTATGTTCAATTTCACTTTCGCGTGAATTTACGAAGCTTTGCCTCATCATCACGATCGACGAGAGTACATGGCGAATACTGGACGTCGAGGGTGTGGTGAACATTTTACACATCAACGAACATTCGTAAATTCACATACATATATATTTAGTGTATATGTATGTGTAAGTAGAGAAAAAGCGAATACGTAATTGTAATGAAAAAAGCGTAAAGTAACGTATTTAATCGGAAACGTAATAATTATTTGATTAATTACTCGATCCTGGTGGGAAAAAATAGTGACAATATTAATAATAACGTTAGTAATTGGAATAATTTTCATTAATAATAATCGTAGTGGCAAATGACGTTTATTTTATGAATTATACTTTCATTATTTTTGTTATTTCGCATGATTATATTATTGTTATTATTTAATTCATCTTTAAGAGTATAGTACAAAGTTCATGAACCGCAGAGCTCGATCTAAAATTAAGTATGATAAATTCACGTCACGCACCGAGAATGACTCTTTGCTTGAACGATCGACTGAGAATGACATCATCGTGCACATTTTCTATATATCGTGTATTATCTCGCTTCTCTCTCATTCTCTTTCTTTCGACATCATCCGCATGCTGCTGTGTTTGTTCGCAAGAGTTTATTTGCTCTCTCCGGTGACCCTCGATTTCACACATGTCGAATTTTTACTATTTGTTTTTTATCCTTCTTTTCGTTTCACCATAAATTAGTACGAGACTGGTGAGGACAACAATTGTTTAATGAATATTTTGCTCTGTTTCTATGTCTCTTGGGGAAGGACTTTATTTTATTCCATTTCGTGCTGTTGCGGGAGAAAAAAGAAAAGCGTAACAGCTATTTTCATGGTTTTATGAAAACCGCAAATTTCATCGCTTCGTTAACATTTTTCGAAAGTCCTTCAGGAACAAAGTTCGAGATGATATTTCTCACCGGGAGTGCAGAATTGGAGGCTGGAGGGTTTTTTTTTTTTAATGGTGAAACAAGAATCGAGTATTTCGAGGTCGCCTGTAACGAAATTCGTTACGAGAACCATTAGTCCGATTTCCATCGAAAAAAAAAGCAGCTAAAGCCTCTAAAATTCAAGAGTCCTTGATAGTGTTTTTGTTAACGTTTTTGTTATTCCACGATGCACCTGTTATACGAGCTGAACGAATTCGTATACAAAGTACGAATAAGAGGGCAGGGGGCTCGTTATTTCGACGCGATAATCGATCTGGCGTAGTAAACGGGGGGTGAACTCCCCATTAATTTCTCCTTTCGTCCGTATATATACAAGATTTGCTTGGAAAGACAGAGTAGAGGGAGGGGTGGCGGAGAATCTGAAAGAGAGAGAGAGAGAGAGAGAGAGAGAGAGAGAGAGAGAGAGAGAGAGGGAGAGAGAGAGACAGTCAAGGACGTTGAGCTTCCAAAGGATTTCGAGATCCATAAAACTTTTATACCCGAAACTACATACACATAGGGAAGATCCGAAAAAAGGGAGACATGTCTGGGGATCGGTTAAATTAAGGGTCGTAGGTTGGGGTTGGTTATGGCAGTCTGTTCGAGAGGGTAGATTCATCATCAGAACGTAACCTGCACAAGTGTTTCTCGTATTTACGATTTTTCTCATTAAAAAAAAAAGCAAAAAAGATTAAAGCGAGAGATAAAAATTGTAGCAATTAAAAAATCCGTTAATTGCAACAAAATTATTCATGAGGCTGCGTTAATTAATTAACTAAATAAACTGATGTTTAAAAAACCTCGAATCATTAATAATAATATTTGAATTGTAGAAATTATGATAAACAAATTCATGCCAATTGGATATTCAATCGACATTTAATATTGGCTTTAATGTTAAATACAACGAGTGTGAAAAATAATGTGTGAGAGAATGAAAGAATGAGAAAGAGTACAATGACTTCGTGCGAGGCATGAAATTTTCACCGTTGAATTATTTTAATCACCCATTTATTTATGAGCGAAAGTGATTTATGAAAGGATCCTGAAAGCGAAAAGGAAAGATGGGACAACGAGATCATATTAAAAGAGCGTGATCATAAGGAACATGAAAGTGCGTGTGCAGGAGAAGAGTGGGGGGGGGGNGGGGGAGAGGCAGATGAGAATAATTTAGAGAGATCGTTGTTGCAAATTGGAAATTCAATCTGCACGTGAGGCAAATGTGTATGGGGCTTTTTTTTAGCTTGATATAGTATTCAGAGATTCTTTGACAAGTGTTCCTCTTCGGAGTATAATTCCTCGGACGACGAAAAAGGTTAACGAGAGAAAATCTGGCATCGATTTTCCGATGGTTGAAGGAAAAGAAGAAATTATTGATCGAAAGTGAAGAATTTTTTCCGTCCAGAAACGGAAAAAAATTCGCGGTGCAAGAGAAAAATTGCCCGAGGCAAAACGACACCCTTATTTGCGTTGGGAGTTTCATCCCGGAGGCAGAAAAAAAAGAAGGAAAAAATACGCGTGGTCGATTTTGCCCTCAGCGAACTACGGATGAATAAACCACACGCTTTCCTCGTCCAAAGAAATCCGTATACACGCAAAAGGGAAGCTCATGAAAGAGCACAAAAAAGAAGACGAAGGAGAAGCGAGAGGGTGAAGAAAGGGTTGAAGCCGCTGGAGCGAGGGTGCGGAGGATAAAAGACGAAAAAGCGAGTCGAAAAAGGAAGCGAAACGTGAGTAAAAAAAAATCTAGATACTTAGTAACCATTAGTAATATTTTCGCTCATTTGAACTCCCCATTCAAATATCTAGGTATATTTCCCATTATATTTTTCTTCCAACAAGATTCAATTATTTTTTCAACAATTTTATTCAATTTTTTCCCAAATTAATTACATCAGGATAATAGCATTTATTAGAAACTACACTGAAAACAAAATTTTGTTGGAAAAGATCGATATTTTGTTCGATACGTTCAACTAAACATTTTTTTGAATAATCCCAAAAATTATGTGTCCTCGCAGCAAGAAATATTCTAGAAAGTCTCTTCGAAAGCAAATTTTGGTCGTTCCAATCATAAATTTTGCAGAGAATTTCATTAGAAACCAAATGTCCTGCCAAAATAACGAAAATTTCGAAATTTACAAAAAATATTTAGTTCACCGTGTTCAACAAAATATCGACGATTTTTAACAAAATTTTATTTCCAGTGTAGGAGAACCCCCTAATGTCTATCCCTTAAGAATATGAAAAAAGGGATTTAAAAAAATAAAAATTTAATTTATATTCCAGTATTTTTGAATGCAAATCGTTGGTGATTCGCTCAACAGAATGATATTGAAGTTTGCATCGTTGCAATGCAACGAAAAATATATTTTTTATTCATTATTTCGATAATTAATTGATTCGTTAGAATTTTTCTAGTAAATTTACTTTTCGAATGGCGAAGAAGACTTTCCCGTTATTGTCGACAAACACTGTACAAAAATTTGGTGCGGTGCTATAAAAAATAATGAGTTTTCGTTGCATTTCATCGATGCAAACTTCAACATCATTCAACAGAATGCAAATTCCATTATTTCGAAGGCGCACTCGTTCCTATTGTTGCCATCAGAGTTCTCTGTGTACATAAAAAAAACGGTGTAATCTGAAATGCACTTCCGTGAACGAGAACCAATTGACAGTGTGCTTATGTGTTGGTAAATATATATGTATATTAGTAGCGGTATTATTTACATATTATTATTTTTTACTATCTAGCCTCGTTCCGGTTGACGATTCGTAGCGAACGAACGTTTGACATGGAAGCGAGGAAAATTATTCGTTACGCAATCTTAGCAAGCAACACAATTTTTCGAGTTATTTCCTTGTGTTTATAACGCGCAACAATGCGACTACGGTCATCTTAATTCACTCACGAGCAAAAGTAACGTATGACTCAGTGGAAACAACGACGTATCGTCCACTTTGCATCTATAGAAGTTGACACACACAGCCAACGTTTCCTATTAACATAGAAAATGAGGAGAGGATATCCATGCGGTTAACACAGTCCACGGAAGCTGACGAACACATTCCCCAGCCGCTTTTTTCATCGGAATTTCCATTTTCAAAGATTTTATCACTGAATAGCATGTCGAGGGCGAATGACTTAATTCGTGAGACAATGAATAGTAGATTTTTTTATATTTTGCACAATCATGCACCAAGTCTCGGTTCGTAAGAAATTAATTCGAACATTCCATCAAATGTTAATGACATTGATGAAAAAAGAACCGAATAAAAAGTTCGCTTTGTCGTTGGATCGTTCGAGTGAAAAGAGCAAAAAATCGTGGTGTTGAAAATGCAGGGTTTTTGGTTTTTGTTTCAATGACGAACGCTAGGAATGCCCTTGGGCTCATGAATCAAAGTCTCGTTCGTCGGCTGTGGCATATTTACTTTTTCCTGCATTCGTAGATGGAAAAATAAAAATTCGTGTGCGTGTGCGTTAGCTCTGGTCTCTCGCACCCTTGGCAGTGAAGAGGAGGCAAAAGAAAATAGAGAGAAAGAGAGAGAATGAAATACAAAAAGGGAGAAATAAAAATAAAGAAGGAAAGAGCAAAATAAAACAAAAACAAGATCGACGAAACGTGCTCACAGACACGCGCGTATCCGTTCACCATCTCATTTATTAATAGAATCAAAGTCTCACGGGTAAGACCGATATAGAAGGGGAGTAGTGGCGTTTCGGTCGCAAAGACTCGAATTTTGAGACGAGAGAGAGAACGACAAAAGTTTATTATAGTTTTCCAAACTTCTCGACGCTTTGCTGCATTTCATATGTTTTTTTTTCTTTCCCCAAAATTCAATTTTTTCTTTTTTCCCATTTTATTTTCTGTCCTCGTGACGAACAGCAACGATACACGGGAACCCGAGGACTTTACAGCATTTTATACAAAAAAAAAAATCTTAATTATGGTAAAAAAAAAAATTTTATAATGACAAATGCGAAAAAATGAGAAAGAGAATTTTTATTGAAAAATTCGAAACTGTCAGAATTCCGTCCATTTTTGGTAGAAATAAAATTTCTCTATGGTGGCTCGAAAAAAAATGTTAAAAATTAGAGTGACCAGTTTTGGGGAGTTTAGAAAAGGTCGTAGGACTCTTCTGCATCGTTTCTCGTATTTTATCCCATACAAGGGGATTAAAGACGACGAAATAAGAAATAAAAAGAGATGTTGGAGTCGATCGTGTTCGGGTCCATGCGAGAGAGTTTCGAGCGGCTTTCGTTCTCTCCGAGAGAGGCAAAAGTCTCCGACCGAGCTGGTGTGAGCACTAAAGAACGAGAGACTCACAACGAGCCTCCACCGACTGTGTAAACTCATTTCTATATATGTGTATACGCGTGCATGGGCCATTTCAGGAGCAGCCGCCAACTCGGCCGCACATGAAGAAAATTCACATCGAAAATGGAAATCGTACCGTTACAGAATAGCATCGGGGAATGACCTTGAAATTTAGCCAATTCTAACATTGGAGAAAGTAAATTTTTATCATTTTTCGTATCAACAGGGAATTTGATTACGTTCTCATGACAATTGACATGCTGAACAGTAAAAATTCAATAAAATTCACGGTCATTTCCCGATTCTCTTGCGTAACGATAATTTTTCTCATTTCGTAAATTTACTGACGACATTTTTATTAATGCATCAAAATGTTTCTTTAAATTTTTTCATCCTTTTCGATGTTTTTTACAACATTCCAAACGAGAGAAACATTTCAATGCACCGTTGGAGGTGGAAAATAAATAAATGAATGGCCCATGTGATCGAAGCGCAGCTCAGATCGCCCGGTACGTATTTATACATAAAATATATATGCACACTTAACTATGCCATATAATATGTATTCTGGTCGTGTTGTTGGTCGTTGGCCGCTCGAACCCAACACCTACAATAGCCAACATACGTCTGTATGGGGGATTCCATGAAAAATCGACGGAAATGGAAAACTTGAAATTTGCATCGTTACAATGTAATCAAGAAATCTTTTTTTTTTTATAACAGACGGAAAAATTTGCAATTAGCTTCCATCGATGAAAATGAATTGGCAAAAGGAAAATGGAAAAACAAAAAATTCATACAGACAAGTATTTTTCGCTGCATATGAACGCGACAATTTTTTCCAGAAAATTCTCATCACGAAGGAAAGACGAAGAAAAGTGAATGAAAATAAAAATTTTATAAAAATAAAATTAATGAAGAAAATGAGGATAAAATAATGTTTGAAAATATGTAATTAATTTTTCTTTTCGTTATTGTGGGATGAGTAACTTTGCACGGAACGTTCGACCCATTTAATTGAATATTAGTCGTGAAGTTGGCACTAATGTTTCGAAGGATTTGTATACGTTCGGGAATCTCGTGCATTGTGGTCGTGGTCACAGAACCCCGAGGCAACTTGTACGCAGCTCGAGCGCTCGTGGTTCGAGACTCCTTCGTCGTACTCTCTCACTCTCTCTCTCTCTCTCTCTCTCTCTCTGTTTCGCTCCGCGTGGGCGTGGGCGAGAAGGTTTGATTCATTTGTGAACGAGGCACAAAGATCGCCCGAAAAAGAAGTAAAATAGTACGAGGAAAATAATCATTTTCATGACCCATAAAAAAACATGCTGGGCGGGACTTGAAATATTTTCCGATGAAATGAAAAATTTTCGAAAATGGATAAGAAATTTAGTATTTCCCAAATAATATGAAAATATCAATGAAAGATAAATTTGAAATCAGAAAGTTCGGATCTGCGAAATGAAAATGAAAAAATTTGCCCATTTTAATCGAACAACGACGCCATTCAAATTTCAAAAATTAGCATTTCGGTTTTTTTCCAGTTTTTTTTTCTTTTCCTCGTCGCTGGGTCGATCGATATTTTAGAGTGGCTTTTCGAGTTCAATTTCTCGAGGCGATAAGAATTTTACGATCGTGCACACGACGATTCAAGACCGCGATGAGCTCACGTACACGAGTCCTGACGTCATTCTACGCTTTTTTTTTATCATTGCAACATTGCACCATGTTTATTAGCCGAGGGTACGGAGGACTCGAGTTGAAAATTACGAAATTTAAGGAAATAAATAAAATTAAGAAATTGCCGTTAAAATTACTCGAATATTTTTTTGAGTTCGTTTGCAACGCAGTCTGCGACGGTAGTTCAAGCTGCATGATCAAGAGGAAGAGCAGAAAAAATAGTATCCAGAAAGACAAGGAGCGAGAGAGAGAGAGAAAGAGAAAGACTGTCTGAAGCAATTTGAGAGCCACGCGAGACCACGAGCAACAGTGGCGAGCTTTCATGAATCGGACCATTGAATTCATTGAGTTTCACACACAGGGTTGAAGTGGGGGACGAAATAGTCGTGGGTTCCAATTTTCTTTCGTACAAAAATGCCCAACGGTTCTCATTTTTAAATAAATAATATTCAACACGTGAAAAACTAACGAGACTCAGTTCAGAGAAATTTAAAACTCACTCGGGTTCAATAAAATAAAATGAAAAAAAAATGTTGATCGATTCTAAAGATAAAAAATAAGCCAATACATAATTTCCGGCACCATGTTCCACAAATTGCAAATGTTCTTGGCAATTCACGTTTTTTTTCAACAATTGACAAATATGAAATGAAAAATCGTACGATGTATTCGGCTCGACTGACAAAAGATTATCTCGAATTTCCATTTTTTCCGTAATAAGCAATGAGCCAAATTGACCGAATTTTCAGATTCGCCAAATGGAAAATTCAAATGAAGGATTCATCATTTTCGTTCAGTAAAAATATTTGAGTGCAATTTTTCCAGCCGAAAAAAAATGGACAATTCCTAAGAATGATGAAGATTGATAACAATTGCAATAATGGAATGAAGGAATCTACGAGTAAACGTAATAAAATATGAGAAAAACAGAGTGAAAGATCTCTCGACTTTTCTCTTGTCGTGATGCGAGAAAGAGAAAGAGAGAGAGAGCGAGAGAGAGCTCATGGTTGTTGCATAGCCTGGAGCACCGTGTAGCAGCAGCATCTCAGAAGAAGAAGAAGAAGAAGAAGAAGAAAGAGGCGTTGTAACGTGACTCGTAGGCTGATCCGTATCAACGAGCGCATACGCTTTATACACAATTTTCTATCTCTATATAGACCTTTTTCCCTCTCTCTCTGTTGCTTTTGCATTAAAAATCTTTCTATATATTCATGGTATACCATAATATATGGGACCTATCTCTCGTAACTTATACGTTATATTATACCGTAAAGAATGCCTGAAATTCTCGACTGACGTTTCCCTGTGCTAATTTTTATTTCGCGCATCAAAAACTCGGGAAACAACTGATTTTTTTTTCTCCGCTTTGTTGGGAAATGAAAATCATGAGATTCCGGAATAATTGTGATGGAATAGAAATTTCGTCACAAAAATGTTGGTTCGAAACGAATTTATTGAAATTTCGTAATCAGTAACGTTCCTGGTGGGGGGTTTGATGGTTTTTTATGATTGAAAAGGTACCTGCATTAAGAACAAGCTATAGATAATTATAATAATGAGCGAAAACGTTCTGTCACTTTGAAAAATATTTACGAGCCGAAATATCTCAACGCTGAGTAGACATTTTTCGGTCTCATTAATTTGTCGTTACGTCAAAATATGTGAGCTAAATACTTTTTTAAGAGTCGATTGATCGATCGATGTCGGCGATAAATTTATTACGGAAATTTGAACGAGCTCCCTTTGAGAGTGGAATCGAACGTTTTGTCGACGTTTTTATTGTCGTTTATTGTGAAACACGTACGTTATGATTAATAGGAAATAGCTGTCAACGAGTTTGATTACCAACTCTTGCTGACAAACTCAAATTTAGTCACCGTGATGACACAGTGGGTCAAATTGACCCTGAGGCTTATTCGCCTGTCACGAGCAGCCCCTCGTTCGATTTTCATCAAGAAAATGAAGAGCCTGCTTCAAACTTGAACAGACACTCGATTCGCTGCTTTTTTTTGTTTGACATTTTTCATTCGGAAAGTAAAAAATGGCGTGGTGACTTACTAAAACTTTGGTAAATCGTTTTTCGAGCTCGCCGGTATCGGGCATTGGCTGTCTCGGTGCACTTCTAATACTTCCGGTTCTTGTGTGAGGCCCACCGAGGCTCGCCCCACCACCGGACATAACGCAGCCAAGGCTCGGCTGACAATATTGTTGTTGTTGATGGTCATGTAGACTGTTGGTTTTGATACCGAAGCCGAGACCGTCCCGCATACCAGAAACGCCGACGACGTTGTTTCCAACGCCGATATTCGAAGCAGGCCGCGAAGCGTCCAGATTCCCGGCGCTTTCATTGTTATATCGACTGTTTACGATCCCCATTGTTTATTATATTCTCATGAAATATCACTCGAATCACACTTGATCACGAATTTTGTAATAACTTATGACGAAAGCCACACGAGCCTCCGTGAGGCGGTTTAATTCACTGATTTTTCTCGGTTTGAGGTTAGAAAGAGGTCTGGCTAAAAGAGTTGAGGAATAAAGGACACCGGAGGAGGGAGAGAGAGGAGGAACGATTGGTAATGAGAAGACGCCGAGGCCACGTGCCTCGCCGTCAAACGCGACGGATGAAATAAAAAGTTTCTCCTATTCACGTTCAATATTATTTCCCACAATGAGATCAAGGATGCTGCTCCTCCGAACCGAGAAACTCGCATCGTCAACGACCGCCCCGTCCAATCATCGCACACTTGTTGCTTTTTTTCTTTTCTTTTTTAATTCGATGTTTTGTTTTATTATTTCCGTAGAGATACACTTGATTTACTTATTTAGGCGGAAGAGAATTTCTGAGCAATCGAAGTACATTTACTTTCATGAGGATCGTCGATTTCTTCCCTTTGTTTTCTATTTCTTTACGTGCGCGCGATTATCGAATCTGTCACGATCGAGTATCGTGGAGACGTGAAAAACATCGGTGCACCGGGATTTTTCACTGATGCAGCGAACGCAACAGCAACAGGTATCATCCCGTCCATCGCTGATCTTTGATTTTTTTTCTTTTTCTTGTAGTAATCCTTATTCACTTGTACTCAATACGACATATTAAAGAGGCACCGAGCAGACACATCGATATTTTGAACTATTTTAAGGTTCTCCACTAGAATGATTTACAAAAGGGATTCTAAGAGGGAAAAAAACACGCACGTACTTTGGGGTTATACTATTGCGAATTGTGACAAAGCGTTACAAATCAAAAGACACGAACACGACGAGGCTCGGCGAGCGACTGTCGAACGCGCGACGAGCCATACAGCGCGAGGAAACCTGCTACGCTCATGCGCAGTCCCGAAGCGTCACGGGAGTTGCCGAACGAGTTGGAGCTGATACTGACATCGTGTGGCCACTGCATGTTTTAGTTCGTTTTTTTAAAACCTTGAGCGCTGTCTCCTGGGCGCGATGTCAGTAAAACAAACACTTACCGATTATCGATATCGCGTTTTCACTTTCACGCTCTTTTCCAACTATTCCCAGCAATTGGAGATTTATTTTTTCATTCAATCGCATTTTTTTTTCTTTTCTACTCGAAAGTGACAACCAATTTGCTTCAGAATAATTATCCTCTGCCGCCGAATTTATCGTTAATTGCTAAAGCAGCATACAGAGACATCTTCTATCTGTCGGCATAACTACGAACATGTTTGGCAGAGTACGCAGAGCAGGACGAGAAGAAGGTTTAATTTCGGAAGAAGAACGTGTGTAAATTTGATTTTTCCTTCAGATTTCCCGCTCGCGTGGCAGCTGCATGTATTTTTTCTGCAAAAAGTTTGATACTTAAAAAAAATAAGATTCACACGAATATTTCATTTTTATAAGAAAAATGCTAGCAATCTATTTTAAAAAATTGATTTTTGCAGATTTAGTCGTTTTACGTGGACGGTTTACGTCGATAGTCCATTCGAGACTTTAAAAATAATATATTGAATTTTTTTTACACTCGTGTCACGTAATTGACATTCTTATTAAGATTTTACATAAAAACTTCGATAAAAGTTATTTCAATGCACCGATTTCGACCAACGTGTCGAGGAAATGGGAGGGAAATCCGTGAGGATCGAGTAACTGAGAATTGAAACGTACTGGAAATTGATCTGAAGTTTAATATTTTATTAATTTCATAATTAACCTTATCGTCGTATATTGCGATGTACACACTGGACGCGATTAACATTACTGTAGTTGATTGTTCACATACACCACAAACCGAGCGTCCTCGAAGATATGTTTGCAATTTTTCAATAAGCACGTACGAAAATAGATCTTTATTAATGTATTTTTCGAAATATACGAATAATGCATGCCTTTTCGTGGGTCTAACTCATCGATTGAGTTAGAAATTGAGCAACGCATTGCTACTGCGTTAGATGTAACGAGTAAATTCCAGAATTTTTCTTTTTTTTCTTCACATTTTCAAAGAATTTATGTAAATGAACAAAAAAAAAAAATTTATATAAATATATCCATTATTTGTACGTATTTTATTGTAGAAATTGCACTCGCGTTCTGCAAGATAATTGCACACGCTGTAACATCTCAATCACAGCCTTGTAGTAAAAAAAAATTCAACGTTTGTCCAAATATCGAAATTCAACGTTTGTTGTTTGGGTTCGTTAAAAAAAAACTTGCGAATGAGAATTGAACGGAAATTTGTCGTTGCAATGGTTAAAAAATTAATAATTTCAATCATTCGTAAAGTTGAAAAGATCATTCCACAGATTGAGTGGATAAGTCGGTAAAAAATGAAAAATCATTCGTATAATTGCATTATTCCAATTATTCACGATATTTCATATTTGCACAACCCTAGAATTTTTTTTTTATCCTCATTTAACAATTAAACGTTGGTGTTGTCACTCTTTCTTCCTTTCTAACGTCAGTCTTGCGAGTCTTTACTCATTTTCGTGTCTAACGAGCTTTCGCAACTGACTTCGACGGATTCCTGACTCGACGTCTGACTGTCGTCCATTCTCTCTTGGCTATTGAGATCGCCACTCGACAAATTCCCTTTCATGCTGTCGTCGAGGTGCACGGCATTGACGATCGAACTATTGAAACCGGAGTCACATAGACTGTCGGTTGGCGAGTTCATGGAATTTGCATTCCGGGACACTTTTTGCATCAAATCGCTCCATGGATCCTCGAGGAAAGATTTCAAATTAACGTAACTTGAAATATCTACGTTGCGCTGATTATTTCCTCGATGGAAATTCTGAAAACAAAGAGAATAAAAAATTCATTAGATTTTTCAAATTTTGGGTGAAAATGTAATGAAAAGTTTTGCGATTTTCATAGAAATCAAAGTTTTGCGGAAAAAAATGAAGGCAGCGACTACGTGAAGGATTCGAAGGGAAAAATGAATTGAGGTTATGTGAGGAATTACCTTGTAATTGCCACGGAAAGAGTTTCCACCGTTTTTGTAATACGGTGATGGTCGTCGATGGTTCCTCCCGGAATTGTTGAAGCCAGGACTGGGAGAATTTCGATGATATCCGCGTCCTGGGCTGAGCCAATTTGCATTGTTCGGAGACGACCAATTACCACTGAATTTTCGATCGCTCGGCGAGGGTGTGTTTGCGTTGAAAGGTATGAAATCATCTCCAGGACTCTGGGAGACGTTAGGGTTTTGATTTGGACTGTAATACGCAATATTGTTAGGTCGTCCATAACCTCCTCCCGGACTACCGTTGGATTTCCATCCGAAACTGGGACGACCGTTCCCATTTCCCCGCGGCGTACTAAACGGAGATTTTCTCATTTTGTATTTATCGATTTATCAAACAACACACGATCCGATTTTTAATTCACAATTCCACGCGTTTGTTTTTGTTGTGGGAAAATGATAATGACGCCGAACAACAAACGTTCTAGTTGCCGAACGCCAAGCGAATGAATCAATTTTTCCCACCAACGGACACTGACGCGACCAACCACGATCTTATAACGACTGAGTCAAATCTCCGTCCGTGGTGGGGGAGTCAAGTTGGCGTCTAGTTGTTCTCGCCGCTTCGCCGCTACGCGTCGCTGCCAGTTGTTTACATTTTAGATCCGCGCGAACGCAGGCATTATGGCGCAGGGGCCAATTTGCAAAGCCGCAATAAAACACGTTCATTCCTTATTTCAAGAGTTTTATTTTCGGTATGTATATCATGTATGGATTGCCAGTACCTCGAGGAAAAACCTACAATCCCAGGAGAACACAACGGGAAAATTCCAGTCGTCCAAGCGATATTCGATGAGACGCTTTCAGAAAAATTCAGGGTAAGTGCCAACTGACGATAAAAACCCGAAGAAATAATTCGTAAACAATCTCCAAACAGCTACATCGTTCGATCGTCAATCGATCGCACGTTAATGAATGACGATCGCACGGAACAATACTCAGAAATTCCACACAATCCTCGTGTTAAATACGGAAACCGAGAAAGCGAAAACTATGAAGAGTAGAAAGGAATTTTTATTTCGTCACTTCGCGGATTAGTCGCCAATTTTTTTTCTTTCGAACGAGCTGGCGTTCCTGTTGCGGCCGCTAGCGAATAATTTTACGAATTCTATGCTCAAGGTCAATTATCACAGGCTCGTGCAAGAGAGATAGTTCAACATTCCAAAAGCCCGCACTGTTTGTCTAATAGACAAAGGCAAAGGGGATTCTCAGTCCGAGTGATAATTACAAAAATCAGCAAAGACACTTTTTTATAACGATCAGACGAAGAGTGCTGCATAATTGACCTTGTAAAGCTCTAGGGTTGTGGGTAACTGATTCGGATGCTCGAAAACGTTGTTTTCATTTTTTCAATCGACTTTTAATGGACCGGGGCATTAATACCCGGACCGAAGCATCTTTATGCGGATTAACTGTTTGTGGCGCGTCGTTAGCAGGTATATGGTTCGTGTGCGGGTACCCGGTGACCTTCGGTCGGGTACGTGGCCCCTGCTTTTGTATTTGATCCGACACCCTCATAACATTGCGTTTACCGACAAAGCGATAGGGTTAGGAATCGAACGAAACGATGAATGGCAATAAAAGGTACACAAAGGAATTTTCGAAGACGAGACATATACTACGTCGCGTTGTCGCAAACACTCGAAGGAGGCTCCAGCTCGACGTTGAATTGTGCCCAGTGCTGAAAAATCGAGTTTTCAAAATTTTATCTCTGTCTAAATTTCTACCGAACTGCGAGGAACTCATAAAAATTTTCGTACGTGGTGGTTTCTGTCAGAAGGAAAAGTGAATTTAGATTTTCGAGTCGAATTCCCAGTCCCTTAGCTTCCCGTTCAGTCTTCGTATTCGCATTTTTGCGTCTTTATTCCTTCACGTGATTCCCTCTGCAAAATTCGTCTTTTCGCCTCTTCTCAAGGGTATAAAGAAAATTGGAGATTGACGAGTTAGTAAATTGGATGGGAAATAAATGAACAACGCTCTCGTAATCTAGGACATCTAAAACGTGTATTTCCATCGTAAACTGACAGTCGATTCGGTCTTTTTATACAATTCTTTTTTCTTCGTTTTTTTTTCTTCCACGAGAAAGTAATTTTACATGATAAAGGAAAAAAAAGTAAATTAGAGGAAAGCAAAGAGAATAGGACGCCGAGTTCACGAACGATAATCTCACTAAACTCTAGGGATAAGCATAGCGGACGATTTATCGAAGATTATATTATCACGCATTATATATAGTAATACAAAAAGAATTTTACATTATTGTGATCGGAACGATCGACTAAAACGACGTTCAAGGATGTTTCACAATATTCCATGATTTTTCTCCCACGTTATTATTTTCTCACTATTCGTAACCTCCTCGCGGACATGACGAAGTACGAGTAAATATACTTTTTTTTTGTCGGTACACACACATAGTTACAAGTACAAAAAATAGTAGTTCCGTCTACGGGGTGATACCGTGAATATTTCGAGAACAATGAGAAACTTATTCTTCGTTTCAAAATATATTTTCTTCTTTTTTACTCGTTCGTATTTTTCGTTGGTACCGGCTGTTGTTTTATACGTAATGAAAATTCTCCATTACGATTTATCGCTTGGTTATTACACAGGAACGAGTTCCGATGCTGTCTCGACATATATTTTCTTCTTAATGTCGCTCGCTCCCCAATCGGATTTTCTTCTCGTAATTGACAGATATTTGTTGCATTATTCACATACGTGATTCCCCTTTCAATCCTGCTAAATTCGTAATTGACGAATTTCGATTTTGTTTACAACGAAATTTCTTTGTTTCTTATGGTTTTTTAAAATGATTCTGTTTGTTTGTTCGTTTTCGTAATACGAATTTAATTCTTCGCGAGTAGAAGCCCAGCGAACGAACCGCGATGTATCGAAACAGAGGGGAAGATCGTTCTGTGTCGTGTGGGTACTTGAATAATTGATCGTTTAACAGACCACTCAATGTATATACACAGTATGTGTATGTATAAAGATCTATACACGTACACATGGACTTATGTGAGAATAAACAGCGTATGTCGACCAAGGTCATTCCGAATATTGTGCCCATGCAAAAGCAACACATGCGTACTGATTTCTGTACGAAAGAAAAATGCAAATACAATGCATTATGTTTTCTCTTTCGCCACCAACTTTTTAAGCTGTAAACGAGGTCTTTTATCCCTTGTTTGGTCCCATACGTTATCTGGAAAGATATGATATTTATTACCCATCAATATATAGTCGATTTAATCGTCGTTTCAGGTTTTACGTTATTAACGAAAAATGTATGGGAGGTTCCACGAAAAATTGACCAAAACGTTGAAAAACTACGATGTCCTTTTGCATTTCAATGGAAACGAAAAGTTTTGGGCCCCCAGTGCGTTTGTGGAATATTGCGATTCAACCTCATCGATTTCGGAATAATCGTGTGCTCGATATGGAAAAACCGTAAAAACGACTTTTTTCTTTTGTTTCTTCTGCAATTCAGTTAAATTCTAAGAGCGAATAGGACAATTGTCGTTTAGAAATTTAGCTCGTTGTCGTCTGGATAGCTCATCACAAAAAACTTCATTTTCTTGCCTCATTTTCTCTCACTTTTTTGGTTTTCCTACAAAAATATCGAAAGAGACTTGTGCCTCGGACTCAATTGGCAAAAACTGATAATTCTTTTTGCCCGGATTATTTTTTTCTTTACCTTTTCGATTTTGACAATTTTTGCTTAGTTTTTTTTTTTTTTTTTTTTACTCATTCTCTGCCATTCGAGGAATTTTTCCGAAAAGTGAATATAGTGGCAGAGTTTATTTATAAACGAGGTGTGTACTTGCCACGCGTATCTACAGAAATTCTCTCATTATATTCAATGCCAATAATTGTTTCACAGATTCGTTTGGAAAATCAAACAATAATTAGAAATTCCAATTAATCGAAAAAAATATTCGTCTTTGATTAGTTAACAAATGAGAATCGTTTGTTGCGAATAAAAATTGTTTAATCAGTAAAAAAATGTTTAATTAGTCCGAATTATACTGACATTTTGATCCAGGGTTCTTATAATGCTAATAGGTGTTTTATATATATCATCAATATATATGTCTTCTTCAGATATGCATAATTATTTACACACCCAAGTATACAGCGAGTATAATGAAATTTTTCAAATATTATTTGTGAGGAATAAATTGATATCTTCAGTCTAACGACCAATCGATTAAATCTCCGTTAATTTAATTTATTAATCTTTTTATTTTTGGTCAATACATCAATTTATGGTAAACACACTAATAGCTTTCGAAATACCAATAATACGTGGTAAATATTCGGAAATATATTTTGATTCGAACTTTCTTTCTTCGCATCTGGTTGTTCTTTTCTTTGGTTTCCCTTTAATAAATTAATTTATTGGTGTAGAATATAATCCTCCTGCGATCGTAAGAGAATAGCTCTTTCTGTTTGTTTCTTAATAATTTTTGGTCTCATTGTTTAAAGCTAAATATTAGTGCAAAATCGTCCAATTTTGCAGGCGTTTTTTTATTTTATTGTTTCTTTCTTAGAATTGTTCATAAATATATCTATTTATATATGGGTTTGTAGATACGGTTCGGATCTCGAGATTTCACGTCGATTTAACATTTTTATTTTCTTCGATAGTACTTTGCGCATTCGTATTGATGATGTTTCTTTGCTCTCTCGATGAGGTCGTTTTGTTTTCTTTTCAATCGTCCCTGTACCTCAAACACCTGGTCCAACATATATCCGTTATATTTCTTTATCTTGCATTATCCATTATGCTTATTAATTATATTTCTTAATTGCATTATTTTTAAAATGATTATAGTACAATTGAAAAAATTGATGATACATGGAAATAAATGTGTCCTCCAATATTCGATTTTTTCGATCCTAAACCTCAGCAGCGATCGTGACGAATATTTTTGAATATTTACAAAATGCATATGAGAGGAAAAATAAGGAAAAAATACATCGTGGCCGAACTTTTACTTAAATCTCAAATTTAAATGAATTCAAAACGATGTTTTTCACTTGATCGAACGAATTTCCTATTTTTTTTTCTGTCATTTCGTGCGAGAGGAAGAAAACAATATTCTAATCGATCTCCATCTTATTTCTATTTCTCCGTCTGTTTCTCTCGTTTTGTTTCGACTTAATTTTTAATGGAGAATGTAAGAGTTAAGGTTACCTTATTGATTTTGCTTTACTCTGCACTTTTTTCTCTCTCTCTCTCTCTCTCTCCCTTTTTCCTTCTCTCACATGTATAGCAACACTCACATGCGTACTTCGCTTTGTTCCTTTCCTCTCTCGTGGCTGTGGAAAATGAGGTGCAACTTAACTTCTGACAACTTAAATTGACTGTAGAGAACATAGTTAACGAGAATTGAAAAAAAAAAAACGTAGAGAAAAATGTGCAAGGAGTAATATTGAGTGCAAGGAGAGTAATTAAGGCGATTGAGAAAAGTCCAACTGTGAAGGAAAATAGAAATATCCATTCGTTGACAAAAATGCAAATTATCTCTTAAGAATATTCGATAGAAAATAGTTAAAAGTTTTAAAAAATGAGAAAAAAAAAACAACATGTCGTACGAGTAAGAAAAGAATTTTTCACAGCAATTTTCTCGATTTCCTGCAAGGGATTACTTTGTTGTCTTTTGGCACGCGAACGTAACGCGACACTCAGAGGTTCGGAGTGAAAACTCAATTTTTCTTTCGTTCGGGACTGGAAAAGTCAATGCCTGACGATATAATTAATTTCTATATTAATTTAATGATGAGTAATTGATTCTTTACGTCGAAATCGTTCTCGGAAGGGTGCAGGGATTCTTGGGTCAGGCGAAATGAGGTCTCGTTTTTTCGTGAAGAGGAGAATGATCCATCGATGAATTTTTATACGAGGAGCTCCTTGAGGGATTCCTCGGCGAGCAAATCCTACAAATATTCGTCGAGACGATCACGCTCGTCCGGTGGACTTGGCTCGCTTATACTTAAAATCGGTAGACCAAAGTGTTGTGTGTTATCGACGCTCGTTGGCTCGACGTTGCGCTTCGCGTAGTCGAAACTTTTTGAATGTCGCTCGTTGCTCTCGAAATGATGATTGCGATGATGATGATAAGTTACGATCGATTGTACGGCTGGATTGATCGTCGTCGAATGCTGATGATGAGACATTCGAGCGAAATCGGGCTCGCACGATCTTCTGTACAATCTCAGAAAAAATTTCCATAAAAAATCATTTTTGCTCAAATCGAAATGAAAATTCAAATAAACACCGCGTTCCAAAAGTTCCAAAAGTATCGATATTAATCGTGGGTCCGATCAAGACGAAAAATTAGACACAAAAACCATTTGGACGAGGCTAAAAATTGAGATTCAATCATTTTCCGAAATATCATCGAACCTGCAGATTAAGACCTTGTCGTCGAAAAAATTTTGCATTTCTGTCGTAACAAAAACGCAAGAACGAGGAATTAAATGATCGTAAAAATCTTCACCTCTCATCTATGGAAGCTGGCTGTCTGACAGGACATCTGACGTACTCGTGACTGCCCCCGACTCGCCATCCACTGACGCGTCTTGTAATCAGTGACGACGGGGCGGTCGAAATAGCAGGAAGTGACGGGGAATCCCTTCGTAAAAGAAAAACAAGAAGCAAACAAAATTATCTGACAGGGGCGCACGCTTTATTTATCTCCTTGATAGAAATACCCGATTCTATTTACATATATACATTAAATCCTGAGACCCCACGCTGTTGCGAAACTGAGTCACCAATTTTGCGCGTTTTCCTGGATTTTGTGTGAAATTCATTTCCGCAGGCTGTCATATTATTCGTGAGTAACTTGAATTTTCGAGATTCGATCAACGATAAATGTTCGATACTTCGGGTCAAACTGACCCAGTGTGTCGACCGAGTGTTTCGAAATTTTTTTCTTCTAACGACAACGCGTTCGTTGTTTTTATTTCATCAATGATTTTTTCGGGGTTGCGAAAGAAAAACATCAAAAAATCCAAATTACTTGAACTATAATTATCTGATTATAATCATTCACAAAGATTAAGTATTCGGTCGATAATACTTTGGTGTTGTTCGAAATAAAATGATCAACTTATTTTTCTTGATATTTATAACTGCGTCCCATGTTCATAAGTCAGAGTGTGTTGCGACTCCAATGCAATATGTATGGTTTTACGTTTCGCCAGCATTGATTGATCGCACAAACTCGCTCCGGTCTACGCTCCATACCGTCGACTATATCCGACGGGATGGTTTACGTTACATTCAGCTCTATATACGAGCCATTTCGATACCAAATTGACCTCATTTTCATTATCATCGTCAACGCCGAAACATTTATCATAATTCGCACAAAAACTTTTATAACAACATTTCAATTTGGCAAATGTTGTTTTTCAAGTTAAAAAAAAAATACACAACCGACGAATTAATTGTGTTGTTTTTTTGTTGTCAAGGAATTAGCAATAACGTTAAGGAAGATTTCTTTTTTTTTTTTCATAACAAACTTGACTCTCACGTCCAACGACGTGTAATTTATTAAAATAATGGTGGATCAGATTCGCACGCGTCTATTCTGAGTGGAATGTTCTCTATGGGGAAACAATACCAAGGATGGAAATGGTCGACAATTCCACGGAAATTCTCTCGAGCATGAAACTCTATACCCAGTGTCGTTTCTGTTTGTTCATTATAAAGGAAGTACTACAATGATGCAAGGGTCTCTAGCAAGTTATTCAGGTCTAATATTTTGTTAGTACCAGGAAAAGGGAGATCCAGGGGTTTTAGTGTCTATTGGACTCGCTTAAGGAGTAACATTGGGGTGCGCCTAATTCGAGCCTTAAACTTGGCGGGAAATGATTGCTCAAATGGAGCAATTATTCCACTGGATTGTTATACTCATTACCTTGATTAATTAATTTAAATAATTGACAGATTTATTCAGTTTAATTATCGAACTTGAGAATTCAATGATAAAAATAGATTTTTTAATTTTAATTTTACCTTGCCGAAGATTGTGGTTGCAGGGGCAATTGTTGATAGCAATGTTCAATTAGTGAAGTCTCAATATTGTCTTTCGTAGTGCTGTCGAGGCTGCTCTGTCGCTTTGATTCCGAGTCCTCGCCATTCCTTTCCGCCTCCTCTTGACTCGTTAATAAAAATGTCTCGCGTTCTGTTTCAATGCCCTCGTCATGTCGATTGCAGTGTTGACTAACGTCGCCACCCTCGTTAAGATTATTGTGATTATGATGATGGTGGTGGTGATGATGATGATGACGATTTCCAGTTGCTAGTGGCAAGTTGTCTGCACTGCGAACCTTGCGGCACAGTTTCGAAGTCGAGCCGTGTCTTCGAAGAAATTCCTTCAAAACAAAAACAAAAACTTAATTAATTCAATTTATTTTTCACTCGTATTGAAATATCAAATGAAAATGAAATTGATGAAAAACGAGTTGGCAGTGATTGAGGGAGTGAGAAAATAAAAATGGTTCCTCGTTGATGGTGTAATATTGACGTTTACCTGGGACAAAAAGCCAGCAACGTCGATGGCGCTGTTAACCCTGGGTCTTGGAGTCTTTGGCCACCCAAGACCAGCTCCTCCACTGTCCACGGAATCCACATGATGATTCGACCAGTGCAGATGCTGCAAGTTCACCCCAAGAGTCTTTGTCAAATTTTGCATTTTTTCAAACCGCAAAATCAATGATTGCATTTTTTTCTGAAAAACTTTTCAATCTGCCACATTGCGAATTAAAGTATTTATTATTTTCGAATACCAACAACTAATATTCATGACGATATTAGTTATTATTTAAAAAGCGTGCTCCACGAGGTTCTGTCCTGCGAAAACTGTGACGTCTCGGACGAAAATAACATGTAAAGAAAATACGTTTACTCGATTGATTCTTACTAAATTTTCACAGCTGACATTCGCTTTACGTTTTTTTTTTTAATTTCCCTGGAAAATTCCACCAACGTCTTGTACATATTTTTTTCGTCACAGACCATAATTGCGTCGTTTCTATATCCAAAAAACGTGAAATGATAATCACACTCCAAGTGCTCATTACACAAATGAACAATGAAAATAAATAGCAGTGTTGAAATTGCGTCAATCAGTGCGAAATTATTTTTTGGTCTTTCGATTGAACTGTCAGGCTGTGAGCAGGTGTCTGACCGTTTCAGACTTTTCTACGTAATTTTCTGTCATTTGACATTTTTCGACGATTGAAAAATCTGGTACAGAGGACAGAAGAATAAGAAAACTTTGAGAAAATTTGGAAAAAGATTTCAGCGTGTTCACACCAATGCAGAGATTTTTAGAACCACGGGGAAATAAATAATTTACCAAATAAACAACAATCGACAGTTCGGTTTATTTACAAAAGACAAAAATGATTCGACGTTTTTTTTTTTTTTTTAATTGATTTTCGAGAACTCTGTTTTTTTTTTTTTGCATTTTAATTTTTTATGTACCGATGGTCACGCGATGTCCGCCCTGTGAAGTAGAGCGAATTGGCAGCCGCACTCTCGTGGTTCACGATTTCTTCGTGGATAATGAAAGCACTGTTCCAATACGCAGCAACCCCCTCCCCCGCACTGCATCACCATATCCGACAATGTAGTCATTACCTGGTTGTTTTGTTTTTTGTTTCAATTTTTTTTTCCACGCTAATTGACATGATAATTTTACTAATTAATTGATTCATTTTTTTTTTTTTTCGAGACTCATCGTAATTTGCATTATGCCAAACGTGATCCTGTCGTTTCCATCATTTATTGCACTTTGATCAAACAGTTATGAAAAGTTCATACGGAATGCTGGGGTTGTACAAATGAATGTTTCATAAATAGTAAAAAAAAAAGCCTCGATAAGCTGATACTGTATTGAGTGCTCGTCAAAAATAATATTACAACGTGCTTTTGAAAGCATTTTTTTTACACAACTCGCATTTTCATGAGAATAATGAAATTCCCATGAAAAAATACACTTTTGTGTCGCGGTAAAGTTTTTTTTCGCGATTTACAAAAACGAATTTTTATCGAAGCAGCAAATTTTTATCCCAGGAAAGAATTTTTCATTCTTTTGCTCTTTTCAATTTTCATATTCCTTCCCGCTTCATGACTTTTTACATTTTTCTACAGAAGTATTTTTATTTATTTTCGGAAATGCAACAACGGGAAGAAGTTTTTTTTTTTTGTTTTTCTTTGAACCAGTTTATTTCGAGTTCGAGTACGATGTCGAGGCCACGAGAGTCTTTGCTATATTTATTTTACATTCAGACGTTTTGAGGTCAGGCTTCGTATAAATTCAATTGGGGAATGTTGAGACATTGAATTTTCGAAATTGACTCACCTGAGAACAAGCGTGCTGCGTATTGTGCTGAGGACAAGCTGTACTCGATGCTGCACATGCGCCAGTCCCCGGGACTTTTAATTGCTCTTTGTAGTCAGGTTGATAGGGCAGGAGCATACGAATCTTTCCCCAACGATTGAAGAATAACGCTATCGCACCTGCCCATACTATTAGCACAAGAACGACTATGCCAACTTCCACACCACGAATCTAAAAAAATTCCATGTCGAAAAAAGATGAAAAAAAATAAAAAAAATAAAAAAAATAGAAACACCTTTAGAAACAAGTTTTTACATTTTCACTCGAAGTAATAATCTCATTAAGGGGTTTCGTCGGGATGATTTTACTGGGAAAATATTTTTTAATTGAATTTTCCGCTTTATTGGCACGTGACGTAAGACCGAGTCGTAAGTCGTAAGATTGACAGCAAATTGCCAGCTCGTCGGACATTGAAAAAATCGAAGAACCTCGACACCAATATTTTGGGATAGCATCTATAAAGTACATTTCGTGATTGAGATACTGGCAAACGAAAAAGAAAAGATAAATCAAGGGGAAGTCACAGTTTTGACGTCTTTTGAAAAAGTAGTGTCATCGAATTTATATCGCGGTAAATTTTCTCCGTCAAGTGAGTTTCTGCAGTTCGAGACTTTGAGACTTGATTCGGTTAAGCTGAAAAAGCCTAATGTCACGTATCATCAAAGCTGCTTTCGTAACTAACTTTGTCCGAAGAGTTTTGCCCGGAAGTTGAGAGGGAACGGGAGGGTTACGAGGAGGAGAGAGAAACAGGAAGAAGCGGGAAAGGAGCCTACAGATTTTAGGCTCGACGTCAAAAGTCTGGAAATATATGAAGGGAAAGACTTTGCCAGGGGATTAAAAATAATTGAGAACTCGATGAAGTTGTTATTTGTTACCTGGATATAATTCGGCGGTTGCTGGGCGGATGGAGGTGGCGGTGGCGCCAGTGGACTACCGGTGACCGATGCATCCTGTTGTGGTGAAGTTCGTGGTGGTTCTGAAGTTCACGTCAACATAATAAAATGGTTCAAACGGATCAAGATTTCCACAAGTCGATAGATAACGATTTGCAAGATTAATTATTGGAAGCACGAAGGGCATGGGAAACTTGAGGAGGTAGAAATTAAGGAAATCGAGCGCAAAGTCGGGAGCAGACAAAATTTGTAATTTAATTTCTATCCCTAAGACCCGCGTCTCGAAGCGGCTTGAAAAATCGAATTTTTCCATGTTTTCATAACAGACTGTCGGAAGGGTGGATAGAAAAATTGCTGAGGTCTCGGAACGACGAGAAAAAAAAGCGTAGGATAAAAAGGATGAGGGTGCAATTAGCTCCGCAGGGAAAATTGGATCCCCCATGAACCCCATGAAAGTTAACGAGATTTCTCTTAGCTCCTTGAGAAACTTGCGATTGTGATGCAGTGCGATTCCCCCCTTTTTCTCTCTCGTTTCCGGCCTGACTCGTGATCGCTACAAACCATTTTTAGTCACGTTGTTATTACATTTGGTCGAGACTCCCACGCATACATTTCCAGTAAAAAAAAATGCTCACAATGACAGTGTCTCAAGCGGTAGAAAAAGTTCGTATCGATCGAACCGTTTGGTCAAAATAAATTCTACTATTTTTGCACGTCCATTGTTAGTTTTGGGAAATAATCGAATTTACCGAGGGTTCGGAAGACGATTGGACGACTCCTGAGCTTTTTTCCAGACCTCACGGCTGTGACGACCAGCTGGTATTGGGTATCTGCTTGTAGGCCACTGAGGGTAACAGCCTCGCTGTTCCCCGCGACCACCTCCACGACCCTGTAACTAAGCACCACGTCGTTGTCATACTAGGATTTCAAAAAATCATCATCGGTCACTATAACAACTGAAAATTTTCATAATATTCAACAATCCCCACCACACTTCCTGCGCGTCGTGTTGCATAAAATCGTATTGGGGTTTATCGTGCTGCTTGAGATGTCGAAATACCGCTAACACCATCGACTTCTACACAACTAAACAATAAACTGACCCATGGAGAAATGTTGGACGATTGGAGAAATGTTGGACGATAAATTGTCAAATAAACACACAAATAGATTTAACAACAATTTCATCATGAAATCAATGATTTTTTAAATCGGACGGTGAGAAAGAGGACAAAAATGATGGCATGAGTTGAGAATATTAGGAATGGATATCGGAAATCATATAATTACAAAAAAAGGTCAGCTTAAGGGCTCACATGCACCTATACAAATTCCAAAGATTAAATCAATCTCATTCATTTTCGTAATCCATCGCGAAAATAACTATATTGCAGGAGGAAAATATAATTGACAGAAAATCACAAGATCGTTGTTTTTGTTCAACAGTGTTTTCATAAATCCGGACCATTATTTTTGGACTCGAAGCAAAACAATTTTATCTCTCAGAATTTTGAAAAAGAACTGAATTTTCTTTGACGTCGAGTTTTTCGGAATCCGTTTTTTTTTTTTCGTAAAATGGCAAAAGTTCGTATCGATTGACTTGTAAACGAAACGATTACATTACAAAATGTAATCGCTCGTGTTATCGATTCTTGGGGGATTTTGGGAATGACATTCAATGGTTGACCTCATCGGAGTAAAACATTTTTTGAAAAGTTTTATTTTTTTTACCGATCAGATGTACGTAAGCCCTTAAACACGATAGGCAATAAAAATGCAAATGAGATTCATGAAAATCTTCACCGACTCGTCATTTTTCGAAAAGAAAAACATAATCGTCGATATAATGGCGATGCAAAGAATCGATCAATGTTTTTCAAGACGAAAAAGCTCCAATCTTTGTTCCAATCAACGAATACTCTACTCGTCCTGTATCCCTGATAACCTTATCTCCCACACTCTCTCTTTCTCTCTTTCCCTCTTTGTTGTTTGCTCTACAGATTGTAGGTGTTATCGTGTTTTTTTTTGCTTTAGTGTTTTTAAGGAGACATCTACTGTAGAAGCTTCGTCGTATACGAGGCCAATACATGTAAGCAGCTCGGCAGTATATCCTCCTGTTATTTGCCATATCGATCCAATTCACATGCGAGTACACGTTTTATGTACATTCTGATAAAACGATTTATTCGACTAGCATCACCACCGACGAGAATTTTTGTTTGTTTTATTTTTTTCTTATAATTCTATTAGAGTGTCGCCTCGTTTTCTATTTCTCAGGCAAGAAGAAGAGCCTCTGTTCCATTTTTGCAATCGGAATATCGCCGAGGGTGACAGATTATTGATTCGGAAAAATTTCTATTGTTTTTGTTTTCTTTTTTATGATTTGGTCGTTTTTCTTCCGACGTTATTTTAGTACGTGCATTTTTTTAACACTCTCGTTCACTCTGACTGTTTGAGAAACGAGCTACTGTGCTCTCTAAAATGACTAATGGTGCGGGCACCGATCATCAGGAATTTCTTTCGTTTCCACATTGCAGGAATAAAAAAAATATATATATATAATAAAAAACAACAAGATATTTTTGGGTTGGTTAGGTTGGGAACACAGATGTCATTGTTATT
Organism: Hyposoter didymator; assembly: GCA_037952995.1. Lineage (NCBI taxonomy): Eukaryota > Metazoa > Arthropoda > Insecta > Hymenoptera > Ichneumonidae > Hyposoter > Hyposoter didymator. The sequence goes on from JBAJMU010000003.1 coordinate 13,446,074, forward strand.
TTTAATTACAAGGGGACAAAAATTGGAGGACACACGATGAGGCACGTCTATCGATGGAACAATTTTTTTTTTTTTTCATGATTCTATCGACTATGAATTTCACACACTCTGGTTTGAAAAGCTCTGCTCGTTTTTTTCTCACTGCTTTTTTTTGTACCTGTCATCGGTATCGTTCCTGTTAGCCGCAGAGGGGAAGGGAAAGCTTTCGTTAATTTTCATCTGGACAAAAACCTCATTAGAAGAATAAATCCAATCAAAAAATCGAAACCATCGAGAAATATTCGATTTTTCGTTCAATTTTAATTGAATACGGGTTCAGGATTTTCTTGAAAGACTGCGCGTACTTTTGTGTCAAATGAGTCGTCAATATTCTCGAGGTTAGGAATTTTGAAGCTCCTTATTACAATTATTAATATTATTGTAAATATTTACATTATTTTTATCGTTCGATAGTACGAGCAAAAACTGGATCAATTAAAACGCACCTCGCATCGGTTGGCTTGTAGATCACGTCGTATTTCTCAATTTGTTCGACCTGGCTCGTGCTCCAAGAAACTCTCACTGATGTAGGATTCAGGAACATCACCGTTATGTTCTCCGGAACTCCTGGGATTCCTGTCATAGAACCTTAGACAAAAAACAACGAAAAAATCCGTCAGAATTCATCGAGTTTTAATCCAAATTTTTAATCACGAAAGGAAAACGATTTCTACTTTTTATTCATTTTTCCTTCGGATCTTATTCAATTTTTTCATTCCCCCCTGACTGTAAATTTCAATTCGGTTTGTTTACAAACTGGGGCTTGAACGAGTTTCTTGAAATCCGAGAAAAATAAATGAATCGTTGTGAAAAACTTATTAACGAAAAGAAAATGATGGAAAATGTTGATCCGTGGTTGAAATTTTTGTGGTAGAATGAAGAATCGCGTTTTTGTTCTTACCAACGAAGCCAGCTCCTTGGAGGAATAGTATGGTGGCCCAAAGGACCATGCCGCCAGAAAGGCGGACCAGATTTGGGCCGCTCACGTCCTTCCACTTCAAAAACACTACCAACGAAAACAAAAAAATCACTCCCCCATAAAAACTTGAGCGAAGGAGGAAACGAAAAATCGGTTATCACTTTTCAACCAGGTTCTTCAACGCTCCGCGACATCAAACACTCACGACACACTTCACGATCACCAAAAAATTCCTATTTTTTTTTCACCTCATCTTTAAGATTTTTTTTTTTTGAAAATCCTAATTTTTCAATTTATCATGAAATGTGAGAGTGAAACATTTGCTGCAAATCGCAGCATCGATTTTTCCCGCATTCTTGATTCCTCCTCGTCGTTTCCAAGTTGAATCCAATTTCAAGCTCCCTTCGATTTTTCATTGATCCATCCTCGACAACTGTAAAGAAAAACAAACAAATAAAAAAACTTCATTATTAAAATCATATTCGTTGGAGTGCGAAAATGATCAAAATCTGGACGAAGTTCTGGAAAAATTTCGCGACATTTTTTTTGTTTAAAAAACTTCCTCAACACATTGGAAGTTAAATGATAGCCATTCGTGTTCACGATTTATCAAGGAAATTCGCTACTTCTTTATACCGTAAAATTGTTATTGAAAATAGATCAAAAGAGCTATTTGGGTATTTATTCGAGGTTCGATGAAAATTTCCAGGATGCCTTAGCAAAGAATTTTCCGGCGCTTAACGAGCCATGTACAGTTTCACCCACGATCGATCCAGAATCTAAACTACCCTGCAAGTGGCGAACACTATACACACACCCACATACACAAATAGAGTGAGTGAGAGAGAGAGAGAGAGAGAGAAAGAGGAAAACGTGATTGAAATCTTGATTACCCTTCCCCTAATGCTCAACCACTTCCCGATTCTATTATGATCTCACCCTTTCCCCAATACCGTTGCTTATAAAAGCTCGTGTCGCGATCGATGTAAATGTCGTCATTGAGACGGCATTTTGTCCCCAATTAAATTAATTACACTCAAAAAAATTTGTCTACCAGAACGTTGACTGCATACATTTCCATCTATTTCCGAAGACTATGAAAAGAGAAAAATGATTGAAAATTTCATCATGAATTTTGAATGAAAAGAATTCTTACGATTTCGTAGACGATCACTTTTTTTTCGATCAATAATTCTCCAGACAAGGGGCACGAATATCAATTGTCTGTTTATATTTCAAAGAAGAAAATTAATAATCGGTTCTCTCTCTTATTTAACTGACATCGTCACCGACCGTAATTACCTTTTATTTCGAGAGACAATAAAACACAAAAGGCCCAAATTTGGATCGATTACATTGATGAAAATTTATAATTATAACGAAAACTACAAAAGAAGACAATTTAAATTGGCAAGACAAAGGTGAAAGTTCACTCGCGGTCAGACACAGCACAGCTTTCTATCGTCTCTTTTCATCACTATAAATAATAGGCTGTAAAGTTTCTCCTCTCGTTTCGGGGCGAAGCTTTTAATACACCGTCGTTTCCCTTCATCTTATTCACTCCGGTTGGGTTCATCGCGGAACGAGAAGACGCGTGGAAAAGCGTAGCTCCTCTGCGTGTGGGTTTAAGCTTTCACACGAGGGATTTAAGAGAGTTCACGAACCGTTCCCTCTGCCAGTCGTTTGCCAACTAAAATACCGTACTGACTGCGAAGCTCCGTAACGAAAATCTCCCTCTATCGCGCCCGAAAGCACACCAGATGTTGTTCCAAAGCCCAGAACCGCTTAAACACAGTTCACCGAAGAGTTGGAAAAACAGGCCCTCGAGATTATTCAAGGGGTGGCTCATTTTGCCCCAGTTTCTTCGTGTCTTTATCTAAAAAAACTCTTGCTCCGAATTATTTACATTAGCGCTTTGAAACAATGTACGAGACGTCTTCTCAAAGGAGCGCGTAGAATTGAAAAACATGAACAGCTCGAAAACGAGTAATTAGTTAAATATTTTCATTCCACTGGATGGTCGAGAAATGAAAAAAAATTTGTCAAGCAAGGAATGTTCCAATGAGACAATTCCTCTGCTCAAGAATTCCAAAATTCTAAAGACTAATAATGGGCACAGAATTAAAAAAAAAAATTCTCCAACAAATTGAGAAAAATTCGTTCTGGGAAAATGGTGAATACATTTCGTATCTGATGATTATATTCTCGAGTTTTCGTCCCACAGCATATAATGAAAATCAGTATTCATAAAATGTCGAGGAACGAGAGGATAAATGAAAGTGGGAAGAATATAAATAAAGAGGAGAAAGAGGCTTTTTAGCTTCATCCAATATACTCGACGACCGCAATTCCTTTATCGCTAAAACCCCTCGTCTCAATGCTTTTCTACCTCATCTAGATCTCATCTATAACCCTCCTTACGGACTCATCTGTAATCGGGTTAAGAGCGATTACGTTATAATCTAAGGCTTCGTACGATACAGCGTGGATCGGATATTCGCGATTTAAACCGGGTCAAAAAAAATGTCTTGGTTGATAAAGATACAAAAAACGAGAATTTCGTTTTTTTTCTGTTTTTTTTTTTCAACGGTATAATTATTCCGTCCCCTCATTGAGTGATAAAAATTCCTGAAATTCTTTTCTTCATCCTTTTTCTCTCACGATCGCTCCTTATCACCCGGGAGTGTTCGAATTTGAATATTTATTAAAAGTGACGTGCTGTGTTGGTGCTTTTTTGCACCAAGATTCAAAGACCCTGAAATCTTCGAGCCATTCAGGGGCGTCTCGGTCACGAAAGTCGATATAAATGATAAGGAAACAGAAACGTGACCAGCCTCAATTCTCCATGGAGAATTTCTTCCAGCTATGAAATATATATCGCATCTGGAGATCTCTCGATGAGGTAAATGGACCGACAAAATGAGTTGTGAAAAATAAACCAGATGTCGTATTTTAGAGGATAATAAAATATCGTTTATGGCTTTTTCTTATTCATTGTTCTCAGTCAATCGCACGATTTTTTTTTTATTCTTCTGGAAAAAAAAATTCGATTCCCAGGCGTGGGAAAGAAGTTTTTTGAAGCGTCCATTAATCAGATCCTCGCTACGTTCTTATAAAAAAAACTAAATAATCATTTCAGATGATTGTCTTGGCTCAGAGATGGAAATGAAAGTTGAAATATAGATGCGAAAAAAAAGAGAAATATCCGGCAAAAATCCCTTGAGCTCGGTGAAGAGGAAGGCTCGAAGGGATGAATATAAATCCTTGGAGATTTCAGACTCTTCGTCCCTCGAAATAGCCGCTAGGGTGCTGATGAACTGTTTCATATCCCTCTTTCGATATCGCTGGGGATTTCGAGGAGCAAAAAATCGCTCCCAGCCCTATTAATTCAAAGGTGCAATATTTATAAATCTTCCTTCTTCTTTCCGTCCATGGAATCGTTTGCGATCTGCTGAAGCACCAACCTGATTCAATGTATTTCAATCTAATCACGCGTCCTGATACGTTAACACCCTCGATATTCGATGGAAATAAAATTGGCGAATATAACATGAAACAGTTGATCGCGTAGCCAAGCATATTTGTCACATTTCACAAATAAACTCTTGCAAAGACAAGCTCCGAATCCTTCACGCTGTCCTCTGTTTTTTGGCGTTATTCCATTGTTGGAAAAAAAGTAGAGTTTAAGACCCTCCACTGTTTATATAGGGCTAAAATTAAATCCGAACGAATCGATTATCTCGTCCGCGCCCGAACCGTCCTATATTTCTATAAATAAATTTCCCTTTCTACGAGGAAAAAAAATTGCGTTTAGGAGACGCGAAAAATGTTCTGGAAAATGGGGCAAGTGCTCGTCAACGATCTGCCTCTTAATCATTTCTTTTTCTCTTATTCCATTTTTTCTTAAATTCTTTCGTTTGTCATCCACTTCAATTTTTTTCGCTCTTCTTCTTCTTCTTTACACACTTGTACTTGATGACTCCTCATTTCCTTCAGCATTGTCATATGCAATACAGGGCGTTCTCAGTTAATCTGGTACATAAAAAAAATTCAATTGCATTCACCGAATGTAGGATTTTATTTTATTTTTTGAAATTTTCTGCATTGCAATTGAATTTCCTTGGCAAGTTTCCATCGATTCGTTCTTCATCATGATTTGATATTTAAAACCAAATTCAAAAAGATAAAAACATGAGCCTGAAGTTTGCATCGACGCAATGCCACGAAATGAAAAAAAAAAACCAAATTCAACCCCTTGGACGGGGTTGTTCCGGAACGATTTTTTTTTCTCAGTTCTTTCCTTACCTTTTTTTAAATCTCACGAATCGATTCGTCAAAAAAAAGAGTGCAGGATCAATTTTTAATTTTTTTTTTTTCATTTCGTGGCATTGCGTCGATGCAAATTTCAGGCTCATACAAAAACACAGTAATTTATTCACTTGTTCATCTTGTAGACTTAATTAAGAATCGAAAACCTTTTTTTTTTTTATAAGCTCAATTTAGACACTCCATTCGATTTCACAAGGAACGTCTCTCAGACGACAGTTCTAGGAGTAAAATTGCAAGTAGCAAGCTCTCCAGAAATCTCCCTCGTATTTCACAAGTGAGTGAAAAAAAGACTCGACCGATTGTCTTCCTAACGTTCCGACGATTATTGCAAATGGGATTTTTTTTTGGTCTCAGGTACCAGGAGGAACATTACTTTAAAAATGATGCGCGACTTTCATTCCAATTTCGTTCATCAACGACACAATTTTGCAGCTTTGAAAAAGAGAAAAATATGAGACAGCTTTTTGATACGAAGCTTGCTGGCCTACTTTAATTTATGCCAGCGTGATATTTTTTGTTCGCTGCATCCCAAACTCCCTTCACAAAGTTCATCACAAGTTTCGACTATTACTATACAAACTTTCGGCCTTTCGCTTTGTACTTTACGCTCCAATTACCTGTTCGTGTCACCGAGCTTCTCTTGCAATTGCCCCAGGCATTCTCTCCCTGCCAATTCTTATTTTTCCATTCATTCCGACGATGAAACTCTCGGAGGGTTTAATCCCGGCTTTTCTACACAATTGTCATTCTAATTTTTTCATCGATGTTCTTTTTGCCAACTCTGTACACTGCTGATAAAACTTCCTGGTCTGTTATTCAATTCTTCAAGAAATCTCTATGGTAAAAACTCCCATACGTCTTTATTGCATGCTGAACAATCGCGGCAATCAAAACTCAGCAACATCTTTAGGATCGAAGCATCCAAATTGACAGCAGGCGATTGGGCGTTCTATCCCATTCACAGATTCTTGATTGTCCAACATATTGAGAAGATTCTTCTCGAAATAAACTTGTGAATGAAACAAAGATTAGATTACGAGGAAAACTTTTTTGGATACGTCAGTCAATTGTGATTATTACAACCCAGAAATGGAAACTTTCGTAACAATGGCCGCAAATCTCTCGAATTATATAGGAAATCAAATATTTTCGGGTAAATGTATAAAGTCCATTGCTTTCGAGGGTCGAAATGGCTTTTTGATTATTGCGGACCAACGGTTCGTGCGAATTTACGTCGCGACTATAAAAAAGGTGCAATCTCCAACGTCACGGTATTATAGATTATGAGAGGAGCTTATTGATTCGCGGGTAATTGTTTTCAATCGAAACAGCAGCCGAAAGTTTGGGTCACCTGGGACCCGAGTGCGTACTGTAATAGGATTACGCGGGCATGGATCAGTCGACTCGATCGAGCTCGTGTCATCGAAAACTTAATTATTTGATATGGTCTGCTAGTTAATTGGAATAAAAAAGTTGGAGGCGACGGAGGACGATGGTGAAAATGGTCGTAAACGTTATTGGTCTGGCTGGACAGACGATGTGAAAAATTTTAGCCGATTTTAGCTTTTGGAATTTGCGGCTCGCTCTCATTGGCGGAGATCGGAGCGAGAAATCCACGCCCTGAAGGATATGGAGATGGATAGTCGATTTTTTATTGTGAATCTGAATTCTCCAATTCTAATATGCAAAAAGTTTGTTCAGCAAATTCAGTCGTGTCGTAAATTTGCAAAGATTTTCAATATTTTACGATCTTTTGCAAAAATCGTGAGAAAGATTGAGCGAGAAAAGTCTCCAGATCCCCGATGTGTGGAGAGAACGAGGGAGGTGTGGGTTTCAGAGAGAGATTTCCTACTCGCCAAGTTTAATCGAGTTTCCGGTTTTAATGGTCGAAGGGACTAGCTATCAAAGTTGACGTGTACGCTCGGCTTTGGAGCTCTTGACGTCAATCATTCACAAACCCCGAGACACTCTGGAAGAACTGTCGATTTCAGTCTCGAATCACTGACAACGGGCTTACAGCTTCCGATCTGTTTACATCAGGAAGTTTTCCATTTCCGATTCGATTACAATCTTAACGTTAACCAGCAAACGTCAATGNAAATGTTGTGTTGATAAAACATAGACATCTTTTTGAACGTATCCGACCGTACCATTTTGTCAATTCAAAGCATTTTTTTTTTAATCCAACAATTTTTTTTTTTCCGTGTGCGTGATCGTTGAAATTGGACAAGCAGATACAAAACATACGAGAAATTAAAATTAGGGAAATATGAGATTTTCGAAATGACGTCGTTCTTGAAATAAAAATACATCCAAACATCGAATGAGCCCTCGCATAAGAAAAAGAAAAGGTGCAACATAGAAACTCATAAGTATTGCACGTGGGCCCACGTTGAGTACCCTCGCAACTTTTTCTGCCCATTACTCGCTCTCGAGAACTTGACTTTGCAGCTCTTTTCTTGTATATACTGCATCGTGTATGGGCCATTCCAGTTTGCGGTCAACGAATCTATCGTGATAACAGAAGAAATGATAAATTTGACTGAATCGATGAAAATCGAATGATCCTCATGTGGAGTAAACTGACAATTTTCTACCGAAAAAAAATCAAACTCGTACAAAGGGCTAAAAAAAATGATAAAACTTTTAATTAAGAAAACTATCCGCTGACAAATTCGACGGTTTCGTGCACAGTATTCTCAAGATACGAAACAATCTTTATAATTGTCGCTCGAAAGTCCCATACGTACGTATTTTCTGATCGTTCTTGCCAAGAATCGAAAAAAAAAAATCACGAACCGACTAGGTTCGAGCTGCAGCCAACCTTACGTTTTTGTACGACGTGCCTTACACGAGGGAACTCGGAAAAAGACTGAATCGTAAGTGGAAGTTTTAACGTTTGTGAGCTACTTTTATCGTTTTTTTACTTGTCGCGAATAAAATCTTTGCCCCCTACCTTTGAGTTTTCATTTATCGAGCTTCGTGTTCACTCGTACGTATATTTGTTGTGGATTTTTAGATAATGTTTCACTTCCCACAGCCTTCATCGCCATAAGCCAACATATGGGGAATTCCATGTAAGAATGGGCATGGAAAATTGAACCAGTAATTTTTAATATACAAATAATTGTTTCACCAGGAAAATGTGGTTACAAAAGTCCGAACGAATTAATTTCGAATTTTTAGGAATATTTTTGACTCATTGTTCTCACTTAATTAACGTGATTTAATTAACAAAAGCTTTGAGTTCGTTAAATCAAAAGTGAAGATCGAGGGTTGTAAGTATCGCCAGTTTTGCGTGGAGTTCCGTAAGGATGTAATTTTATCCGTACGTACAACACGAAGATGTTGGAATTCGGTCTCCAGGGTGATGGCACGTGTCTGTAATTCTGGCGCATTTGCCGCAGTAGTGCATTATCGCATACGAAGGTCGTTTCACGCCGAATGGTACTAAAATTCATGAAGCGACCATAAAAATTCGAAAAACTGGCGAACGGAAGAATAATTTTCTCAAAAAAAAAATTTCTTGTTGATTCACGAGAGTCCCCCCATTCCGCCCATTCTCTCGTGAATCTTGATTTTTTTAAGTCCAGTCGACCGACACAGAAACGAATAAAGCGTCAGGTGGTCTAGCGTCGAATTTCTTATACTGTAGCTTGCAAAATTTTGAACCTGATGCAAGGAAACATTTACGTGCACGATACGGAACTAAGGAACTCTGGCATTTCAAAATATACGATAACATCTGCACGATACCAGGCACTATATCGACTCAATCTAATAAAATTCCTTAAAGCATGGTTTTGTACATATATTTTTCTATCTATATATTTTGTATTGTATATTATGTCGTACTGCAGGTGTGCCAGCTATATAAACTTGATAATTTTGGTTGGAGCAATTTGCACTGCGACAAAACGCGAGATTGAATATTTTACGACTGTTTAGCGATAAGGATAATTAACTAATTGGGAAGTTAATTGGAGACTGTTTCCATTTGTAATTTGAAACCCCACAACGAGTAATTAGTTACTGCACGAGAATATTTTCTTCATTTTTCCGCAACTACATTTCGGTCTCTATTTTTATCATTTTAATGTGAAATATTTACCAAATGCAACGTTATTGTAACTTGTTCGCTTCTTTAGAAAAAAACCAGAAAAGTTTTGAAAATTTAATTCTATTGCCAGTAACGAGGGACATTCGACGTTGGTAAAAAGATCGAAGTAATTTTCTACCCCACGCTGTGGGTTTTATGTTAGAAAAATCGTTTGGCAGGTTGTAGGGTCGATAGTTTTCTCGTCTGTGAAAAAAATGTTTGGTGGAATATATTTTTTAAAATAACTAATTAGTGGCATTAATTTACCACTCGGCCCAATATTCTCGCAGTAATTTTCGTTCATTGAATTTTTTAAGTGCCTAACCCGAAAAATGCGTCTCTCCACGTTCAACGTGTTTTTATAAATAAATTCTAAACCAACAAACACTCGTTGAGAAAATTTTGGGATAACACGTAAACGTTTGCGAGAGAGAATTTCCGTTTGTTGTTTTAGGCCCGCACCCACTCGATTGGGAAAGCTCAAATTTTACTCTTTCGTTGACAGAACAACAACAACCAGGATTAAATAGCCAGTGATAAAAAAAAATTGAGGAAAGATAAAAATTCTCAATTTTTCAACTGCTTAATGAATTTTTTTATTTTTACGATCATTCTCGTTTTAAAAGTCATCAACTTATTCCTCTCTTTCGGTCGATTGATTCGAATCTAATGAGCTTGAAAATTTTTCAGTGTTGCGTTATTCTCGTCGATATTTTTAATAAATAATCGTCGGTCCTTATAATTACATCAGAGCCCGATATACGTACGACGTAGATAATTCGTGCATATGTATGTTTCGCACTGCGTTTACTATAAGTCATTCGCTTGCTCTAAAGATATGGAGATATATTGTTGGAAGGAGCGAGCTGCCTCGCTGGGAGGTCGTTAACTGTTAACGATCATATTCTCGTCATCGTTTTATAGATTATGTTTAACAGACGGAACTCTGCTTTAGCTCCTCTCACCGATATCACGTCACCCTTCTGTGGACGCAATTTCAGTTTTCTTCGGAGCTTGCGGCTATCCCTTGACGTTGTATTTATTTTCGTCCACTGACATTTTCATGTTTAGCTATCAACGTATGCACATACCTATGAACGTCCACACACAAGATTTTTGAGAAATTATTTTTGAATTCGTGTGGCTTACGTCAGTGCGATTTTTCAATGTTTCGAAAATATTTTTCAATAAGCTGTCGATTGACTACAAGGAATCGTTACGATGTTTTCAAATGCCAATTATAATCCTTGAACGTGGTTCATGGTTCCTCTGCATTTTATTCGATGCAGTTCATGGATTTCTCTCTTTTGAATTCCCGATCCCAGTCGTTTCTCGTGTTTCCTAGTTCTCGGTTGAACAAGATCGATCTATTCACCTTCCATCCTCATAGAAATTTACGTGAGATATTCTGTCACTTGCAAACTCGACGCGAGTCTCAGATTCAACTCGACATTGAACGATACACCCTTCTGAGCTTTTGTTGCCAACATCTGCATGGATATCCGATGTATTCTGTTAGGACGAGGATTCCCTCTCGACGTCATTTCTACCTACTCGTTCCTGATGAGTTTCGAAGTACTAATTGCGAGAACCTTGCACGATAACTTTGTCGACCAACGCGTTCGATTTAATCAGCGATTTCCACTGTGAAATATGAGAAAATTCTCAACGAGAAAGTGAGGAAAGTTCTGAATCGAATGAAAAAGATAATGATGATGAAATCAAATAAACAAAGTGTCAACAACGACGAATAAGGAGGAGAATCTATGTTTGTTGTGAATGGAAAAATGAATTGACTGTTCACAGATGTCAGAAGGGCAATTAACATCAGAGGATTACAAAAAGTTTGCTATGAGATCGTTAGCCAAGTTCCCTGGTCCCGTCAACAATAAATTTTCCGAAGTCGAGTCTCCCTTCAGACCACACCCGCTATGTCTCCCTCTCGTCATTAATCAATCACGCTGTGTCACTTTCTCGCTCTTGTCGCTCTATCCCTCTCTCTCTCTCTCTTTCTCTCTCTCTCTCTCTCTCTCTCTCTTTCTCTCTCTCTCTCTCTTTCATTCTCTTGGACAAGTACACGACGAAAAGCTTATGTGTGTAGGTGTACGGAGGGATAAACTTGGCATACAAGTCTCATCGATTTTCGGCCTCTTCCTCTTCGTGCGAGCTATGTGGAACGAGCTAGCATAACAAATCGCGTGCCTCTGCTGTCTATTCGCATTAAATTGGATTAACCGATGCATACAGAGGAAAACACAAAACACTCGATTTTGCATGCAGAAACTTATCTCTCTAAAAGTTGAATCGACCTAATAAAAATCCAGATGGAAACGGGAGTTGAAAGAAAACCAAAAGGCATTCCGACTATTTCATTTCCTCCCCCATCGTATATTCGTTTGACCTTTCATATTTAATAGCGGCTTGGGAAAAACTATTATAAACTTGCTACACGAAGAACGAGAAGACAAAAAAACATTCGAACATAAATATCTTCTCGAAAAATCGATTTTCCATGTTTAACTCGGAGTTGCCAGGCATTTATATTTTTTTTACTGCCATCCGGAACACAATAAAAATTTTACTGCCAGTTCCTGGGCTTCCTCCCTTTATATTTTTCCTGGACTCTGCCGTCGCTGGCAGCAGTAATTAACCCCGTCGGGTAGCGTTGACATTTGCTTGGTAACGAACCTACGATTCGTTTTTTTGTCCGTTAACGAAGGATCATCCTCACAAATTTGGCTGCAGCTTTTACTGTTTCTTATTGATCACTAAAATTTGTTTGTCGTCACTTCTTGAAAGTCACTCGTAAGCCCAAGTCCCACAACCCTTCTAAGTATCCTGCATATGTATAAAAGCACCCCGGACACAGAGCAAGAGAGAGAAGAGAAGGAGAGATTCCGAGGGAGCATGGAAATGAGGGAAATGCTCGAACTAATAATACGAGAATCCCGGATCCACTGAGACCCTTGCGGGCTCCAATTATCTCCAAATACCTTTTGCCTCAGTAATCACCGATTCATCAGCATACACAGGTTTTTGTCTGTCGCAAGCAAAGTACGGAATTATTCTTGTCACGGAGCTGTAGCACCATTGAGTGGATTTTTTCTTCGTATACAATCTCTATTACGATTGTGATTGTCATTATCGTTATCATTACCATTCCCCAGTTATCGTGTGAATAAACTCGAGCTTTACTAGGCATAAAGCACCTCGTACCCACGTTAGACCGAACACGAAGTAGGTCAGTGACGCTGTGTAGAGTCCTCTAAGAATTGGGTAGAGAACACCCCTCAGAGTTCGCCAGACTGTGAAAGAAAAACTTTTTGCTCTCGGTGGTGGACGTCACAACAGGCAACCAGAATTTCTTCTTTTTTTTCGAGAGAGCATAACGTACTTTTTTCAGAAATGACGATAACCGACAATAATCCACTGTGCATTAGTTCGCATCGAGTGGAGACAACAAATCCAATTTCCCCAAAGACAAACGATCGTTTCACGGACAAAAGAAAAATCAACGCTTGAAAAAAAGTAGCCTTTCGTCTTCCAACTTCTGATCTCGTTTCGGTGTGATTGTCCATCCTGATGAGAAATCAAGTGTGCTAAAGTCTCTTCTTCCCCTCGACATCCGTTTTCGCTTTTTCACGTCTCATCATCGCACCCCATTTCATCCAATCCAACGACCCCTGGACAACGAAATCTGATCTCTCTCGTATAGAGCATTTTCTCTCTGAACGAATTCCGGTTTCTAATATTTATTTAGTACGTGGAAATATAAATAAATGCAATATATGTGAACGAAATAAAATCACATAGTTGCAGCCTCCCCATTATGAACAATTATGCAATCATGCTACGAATGTGTTTGCATAATTATTCATTATCTAAACTTCGTTACTAAAATTAATGAAACAATTCCAATGACTGTCGTCGAAATGTTACGATTTGCCTAAAATTCAAAAAACATTTCATCGTGGACTATTTTTCTTCTTATTGGAAGATTCGTAGAGAATAAAAAAAAAAAAATGTCAGGAGCATGTTCGTTCGAGTTCATCCACGTCTTGCAAGGTCCTTCAACAGCTGGACTCGTTAAGGGAGCGTAGCATTTGTCGAAGGAACGATAAAACTCTGTGACCCTCTCAGGAAAAAGATGTTTGAGCGAAAAACTTTTTTCCAAGTTTGCAGAGGGATTATCTTCATTAGTAGAAATGAACAGGAAGGGAGAAAAGTGCCAAACGAAAAGAAAGACCAAAGTGTATACGGGGAATCGCATGTAAAATCGAGGTCATAATATTTGCCAGGATTTTCATTTTCTCATTTACATTGCGTCATCGTCAATCATTTGGTTCAATTCCAAAAAAATGTGCACAATAATTTTTTCGCAAAATCGTTGGAAATTCTTGTTCGTGCTGTTCTTTGAATAATAAAAAAAAACACCGTTTCAGCGTCTACAGAAACTTTGCACCCTGTAAAATTTTGTTCAAAATTACGAAAAAATTGGTTCACATCGCTAAAATTTAAAGATTTCGAGTAATTTTGAAAGCTTCGCCATTATTTTGAATGGAAAGCCATGTACACGCGTATATCTATAGATAAACTTGTTGCGAGGCATTGTTAAGTATGTAAGAGTGGCAAACTCGACTCGTGTGCATATTCAAACCCTCGAATAGGCTGTATCATGTTTTCCACTGCACATGTAACATATATACGTTGTATATATTGTCTGTAGTTGTGTATAGAGCTCTAACTGCCCTGGCCAATTATTCCTATCGATCTGTAACGTATTCCAACGTTTCTGCTGCCTCCGATTCATTCTATCAATTCATACAATGTCCCGGCGTACACGAGACGTAATAATTTTCATTTCCACATGAAAATATTTCTTCGACTCCCCAATAATGGTGTCGACAACCATTCACGTGTTTCATCGCCTCGACAAATTCACTTTCATTCGAGTTTTTTCTAATTATGTGCAGTTCCATCAGATGAGGATCGTGGCAGTGAACAAAAGTTACGCAATTAACCTGAATTGAGCGTATTTTTTAATCCGCTGACATCGCGTTATGGTAAACGAATTATTTCGAAACTGGAAAAATAAATGGATCAGCAACGACTGATTTTTTTTTTGCGCTTACGAAAATATTGTTTTTCTTGTTCATGCACTACGCTCCGTTCATTTTTTATTCACATTCTGAAATTATTTTTAAACATTGTGCAACAATGTTTATTTATCGAGATGTAAAAAAAAAATGTTACACGTGCATGCTCGAGAAAAATAAACTGTCGAGTGTGTCTATAGGTTTCTGTGTAGCTCTTGGCTTTCCTTCGGTTTGTTTGTGTCTCGATCTACGTCGAAACTTTGGAGAGGTTCGAAGAAAAATTCGCCTAATTATTATGACTCATCAACGAGACTCACTGACGATCTTGTAATCTATTTTGAATTTCCTTGCTCTATTATTATCATTGATAATATACACCATATTTTCTTTAATGAACCTTCTTGACCAGAGCTGTCAAATCATTTGAAGCTATTTGTGGTTGGCCTTCGCAAGTGCTATTGCTAGATTGTTTTTCGATGCTGTCAGATTTTTCAAGCAGTTTTTGTTCTGAAGAAACTCCAATTCGCTTTTGGAACTTCAACCAAGCTTCAAAGTTTTGTTTTGATTCTTTTGGCCTATTTGCAGTGATTTTTCTACCTCGCACCGACAAATAGCTTGAAAAATACGTTTTCGGTTTTCGGAAAGTTTGAAAAAATGTGCGTCGTAAATATTTAGTTGAGTTATGAGGAAGCGGAAACATTTTTGTGGCTCAAAATTGATGGAAAACAAAGAGAATGTGCCATCGATCAAATTTCCCATTCAAATTGTTCCTCAGCCTCTGCTATTGTTTATCTGACGCCGTGAGGTCGATACATCATCGTGTCAGTAGCCTGACGAGCCACGAGAAATAACGTCAAGCCTTTTCACTCAGCGACGAGACGCGGCCCTCGGCCAAAAACTCTTGTAGACTGAAATCGAGTTCGGAATCGAATCAAGTTAATTAAAAATAAAACTTTCCATCCAAGAGTGCCTGTTCGAATAGTGGTTAACTTTTTATTTTCACGTTTCATTCGTTCCACTATTCGACACTCGCGTCGTTTACTTTGTGGGATGAGGAATGCGACAGAATTAATTGTTCGACGAGAGGTCGTGACCCAGTATCGAAAAACGTCCACTTTTTTCAGCGCTTTTCAGAAATAGAATTTTCACGTTTATCTCCTTTTCATATCAGCCTTTTCTTCTGATTTATCGTCCAACCGATCCTTCCACTTTCGCTGTCCAAGTTTCGTCCCACTTTTCATCAAAAAATCTGCAGATTTTCTAGCACGTAGATTTGCATCCTTTCTAAATATTCAACAACAAATATAATAACTCTAAAATCCACTGTGATTGTAATTTGTATTCTGAGATGAAGAAGCGCAAGGAAAAACAAAACTTTACCGTAGTTTTTCCTAATTTACATTTCTCTTATTTTCACACGCTTACATGAAATTCAAGGGAGCTCTCGTTCCAATTACGAGACATTTTATGATTGGCAGGAGTGAGAAGACGTTTCTGTTGTGTTTTCTCCGTCTTTTTTTTTGTCCCTCCACTCACAGTCTGTTGGAGGAGATATTCTCGAGGGGGAAATGTCGTTTTATAGCCTCGTAAACCTTGAGGATATCTTCGCTCTTGAATCCTCCTTGTTCTGGTCAGACGAAAGATACTTTTTTTTTAGGACTACGTCGTACAATCGCATAATCCGGAGGTGTGTTATCCAACGTTTACATCGTCACCACAGTCACATTTATGGGTAGTAGTCTGAAGATTGTGAGAGTAAGGATAAACGGTTGCCTTTTTTTCTCATCTTTTTCAGCCTTTTTTTTGCTTTTCCATTCGTCGCTCGCAGTTTCATCTAGAAACGAGCTTTCCTTCCGTATGTTTTCGTCAATTCTGATTTATCTTTTTCTCTCTCCGCCCTATTCGTGTCGCTATAAACCTGATATCGTCACTGGAAGCTGATATGCTTCAGCGTAACCGAAAAACAAGCACGACAAACGAGATAAATGTTGATACGATTTTTTTTTCGTTCCTTGGGTCAGGAAAACTTTGCTGAAGCTCCGAGGAGACTGGGAGTGAAAAAACCGTGCGCTTTATTTATTTCCGAAAAAGCATTCAATTGTTATTGCACGCAACATGTTCCAGGAGCAAATTTCAGAGTTGTTGGTGGACTCTCATGGTCCAACTTTTCTCCGATAACCGAAACAGTATTTGTAGAGCAATAAAAAAAATTTACTGTAAATTGTTTTGCATTTAAAAATTTACGCACCCGATCGAATCATTCTGTCTTTTATTTATTTCTTGTAATTTCGAATGAACTTTCGTCTGGAAAATAATTCCGAATTTTTTATTCGATTTGTACATTTTTTTTTTTCATCTCGTCCCTGCAGTCATTCGGGCTGACGTTCGCAGTCGGTTCGATGGAAAAAAACGTTGATATACTTGCGGAATGGAACTACTTAACATTCCACACAGCTTCATTTATTTTTTTAACATGCCGAGTACAACGAAAATGTTTCCATCAATCCTGGAGAAGTTTTGAGGGTGGAAGCCAGAGACAATTTTCTTTGGTGTCATGAAAATTTAAAGCCCCTCCACCGTTTCTTTCCAGACAGCGGTGTATTCTTTCATTAAGTTTGGGAATGTGTTGTTCTTTTTTCTAACTAAAATTTCCCTTTCGAAAAAACTAAGATTGTAGAAAAAATATTATGAATTATTATTTTTTGAAATAATTATAAATTCAGTGCGAGGGAAATGATTATCCTGTATTTCTTTTGAATGCCATTCATTGGGATGCCCAAAGTTTCAGTTACTTTTTCGAGCCATTCTTTCTGAAGCCACAATATAATTCTTTAATGAATTTTTTTATGGACTTTTCGACCCCATGATGTGTCACCGAATGTTTTATGATGAGAAGTATTTTGCGGTTAAAATTGTTCCTCGACACGTAATTGAAGTTGATGAGGTTATAAACAGTTGATTAAAGGCATCGAGGAAGGCTGTATTAATCTTTGCAATCATTTTTAATTAAAAGCCAA
Source organism: Hyposoter didymator (assembly GCA_037952995.1). Classification (NCBI taxonomy): domain Eukaryota; kingdom Metazoa; phylum Arthropoda; class Insecta; order Hymenoptera; family Ichneumonidae; genus Hyposoter; species Hyposoter didymator. The sequence goes on from JBAJMU010000003.1 coordinate 13,463,573, forward strand.
GAGGGGTCGAGTGAAAGATATAATCGATATACGCTGAGTGAAGAGCAAGGAGCTCATTCTCCAAAATAAACTGTCTAAGATAAAAACTGGGAAGCTTTTTCCTCGTGGTAAGCATTTTTCGCCATAAAGTATTAAAAAAAAAAAACTCGATCTTCTCTCGAATTTCACCAAAGAAACGATTTTAAAATTAATTTACATTGGCCACGAAATTCGATCGAATTTCTAATCTTGCCATGTCGATTCGTAGCTCACCAGTTACGGTTTCAATTTGCGACACGCAGGCACATGAAACTACGAGATTTCCGGCAAAGCCAATGAGAATTCTTCTTTGATTTATTTTCGTAATTTTCCCAGGTGATTATAAAATTGTAAATTGATCTTTACACGAAATGTACAAAACTTTTTAATTTGCGCTGCAGACCCTCATTACTAGGCAACTGGAAATTTCAACATTTTCGATGTACACTTATTTCTTTATTTCTTTACGCACCGAAACAGTGATGAAATGGCATACAGCTGAGATCTAATCGATTGCGGACTCAGCTGTCTGTCCATGCAAAATTGATTGGGATAGTTCGCACTATGTAGTTTACGCGGTGAAGTAATAATTTGAAAAATTATCATGACATCATTTTCCCGAAAAACAGGAAGTTTTATTTTTAAAAAATCAAAAATACTTTCTTTTCTGTCGAATTTTGAATACAGAAAATATTATTGAATGACAAGGAGAATAAATGAAGAAAAAAAGAAATTCAATTATTTTGAATTTCCAATGTGAAATAATTGAAACAAATTCCCAACGGAGGGACTTGGGGATTATAAAACATTTGAGAGGTCGTGTTTTTTTTTTTNTTTTTTTTTTTTTTTTTCAACGCACGCGTCACTTTTTTTTAAGTTTGTTTTTGTAGTAAGTTTCTGATGAAAGGTTCTGCAATTTTTATTGTGAAATATTTCTACGCAACGTTGCGACAGTTTCTGTCCGAGTCCACGACACACATTTTGTTGAAACTTTAGCGAACTAAGTTATCTATTCAAACGATACACACGACCTGGAGAAATGAGAAATTCCCATTAAAGTTGGCCAAGGTAAACTCTTCTGTGTAAGCGCAAAGAATAACAACTAATCAACTACAACAATTAATCGAGTATCCGGTGAAAATATCACGTGTTCGATCCCGTGGTTCGATGTGCAATAAAATGTCTGTGTCCTCTGTGCGCGGCCTATCGAGAGTTCGAACGAGTCGGGCGATCCCCATGTCTCTTGGAAATGTATGCTTTTCCATTTCCAATGAAGGGTTTTATTGTGCAAAAAAAAAAAAAAACACGTCTGAGACACAAATTTGTTTTAATTGCAAATTTAGGCGCCGACAACATTCCGAGTGTACAGTGTCGGTTTTGGGGAATTTGCCATAATTATAATTCCCAAGAAACTGTCAAGTGACTTTGAATAAAATTCTGGGAAACGAAAACCTGGAAAATCTTGAGTACACGGTAAAAAAAATTGATTTTGTTGTTGGTTTGAGAACTGTCTATAATTCACGTTATTGTCCGTTGCCGTCGCACGCGATGCGAAAGTTAGCGCGGAGACAAATTTTTACGAACCCTGAGTAAAAGTGAAAAAAAAGTTTTTTTCTCACGTTTTATCTGGGCAGCGAGTAGTCAAGTGTGCTTATCGACCGGTACACGTATGGCAACCTAGCATTCCCGGGATATACGATTTTTACCGTGTCTTGTACTAATAGTTGCTTTGTGTCAACGGGCTAAAGTTTTCAGTCTGTTTTTTCAACCCTCGACAAAAGACTCACGTGTTTCTTCAAAAAGTTTATAAAATACTGGATGAAATTGTCATCGCTTATGGCGTTGGATTTGTGCATTTTGTTTCCAGTGAATATTCAATTTTTTTCGGAGTGATATTAAATTTTTAAAGGGTTTAAATCATGTCGACAAAAATGGAAATACGATTACAACTTTTTAACAAATTCGCAAACTCATTACAATTGGCACGAATAAAAAAATCTCATTAATTTTCAGGTTATCGCGCTTCTTTTTATATCAATAATTAATCGAACTGGATAACGAACTTTTCCCCTGGTATAGACATCGCTGAGCATTAAAAAAGAATGAAAAATATTTCACGTAACATTTTTTTCCCCTTTCGCTTTCGTTGGTGAAGGGAGAAAAGTTTTATCTCGTTACTGATTATAGAGTATAGCTTCGCAAAGTGACAAGGGGAGAATAAAAAGTGCGTTGCATTGAATTTCCTTCAGCTTCTCTCCGAAGTGAATATTCCTCTTACTGAATATTTATTCCAGAATCCTTCGTGCATGATTATCGAATCTTCCAGGGTGTCCCTTTGATGGTATTTCCCGGATAACTCGATCATGCGAACCATTGTTTTATCGACGGTTTCATGGTGCGTCTGTAATTTTCTCCATAGCACATTGGTTCTTCTACTTCCAAATGAAATCTCAAGTTTTTATCGGTCCGATAAAACTTGAACTTTGCAAACTTTCATTTTCTTTTGGATACAGAGTCCATGCTTTTATTTTCAAGGGTAACCGTCGATCCCATGGACTACCATTTCGCAGTTGACGTGTCCACAAACTTTGATCATACAAAAACACGACTTGATCGATCTGATTGATTCGCATCTCTGTACATAATTAATGCATGTCAGACTTCTATATATACTTGTGCGTGCCTCTCGTTTCGACTCATAAAGCGAACATAAAAAATTCTTCCCTCCCGCGAGTATTTTTATCTTCCCGTCTATAAAAATTTCGTTTTTACCTCGTTGGGGAATTCTCAGGACAGCCAATATATTCACCAAAGAAATAACCGTAAATCGTGAGTTTTTGGATATCGAGATGAATTTTTATCACCAAATAATAACGCAGCCATGGAAAACGTAACAAACTGGCAACTTTATAATGAACCCAAATCTTCGAACGATCATATTTATCCGTAACTTCGAACGTTACGTTCAAATGACGTTCCGTAGTAAAAAAAAAAAAAAAAAAAAGNCGTAGTTAAAAAAAAAAAAAATAAGGTTTTATCGTTTCGTTTTCCATTTTTTCTTAACGAATGGCAAATGAGCAATGGAAAAAAAACTTGGTTAATAGAAAAATGTTACTTATTTCTGTCTCGTTATCAAAGGCAAAAGTCTCGTCGGAAACAGAGTTCGCTTTATAGTTTTTTCACCCTCCTCAACTGCAAACGTTCCTCATGAATTATGATTTTTTTGCCTTCCTCAAAGGGATGTGAGAGAAACCTAAAAACGAGGCATTTTTATACGGAGATAAAATGACATGAAAAATTTCAATGGTGCCAGCTTGGCCCGGTACCATCGTGGCACGACACCATGTCGTAAATTCCGAGGGCTGTCAGCAACAACAGATGAATTTTTTAGTGCATTATTTTTTTTCAAAATGAGGCACACACGATTACATTGTTGTTGGCAGGCTTCAGATTTTCAAAATGGTACTCGATCCTTATGAAAATGTTGAAAACATTTTTTTTCCCAATACCAACGAAAGTTTAACCTCAAGATGTAATTTCCCAATTCAATTGCATCCATATATCGATCAGATTCATTTTGTCTCGAGTACCTTCGAACTAACGAACAACACTCATGAAAGTTCGTTGTAAAATAAAAATTGCAAAATCGATGTGTCAGAGAAAAGTGAAACATAAAAAATAAAAAATAAAAACTTCATTATGGAAATGTGTTCAGACATTTCGCTGGAAAAACTAAACAGACGGCCCAAGCAAATAAATCGAGAAATAAATGGCAATCGTTCACACACAGGCACGTTCCTTCAGCGATTCAGTGCCTTCGAACCAGAAATTCTCATGAGTTAGTTCGAGAAACTTACGTTATTTGGTATTCGAGAAGAAAAAAATTAAATCCACCATTTTTCATCCAATAAAATGCATTCAGCTTGATAAACTTTTTTCCCAGTGCACAATATTATGGAATAACAATAATAATAAAAATAATACGACGGTATAAACGCAAGTGCATGCATCTTGTTATTGTCATCACAGGAAGCAGGGACATGGAGTTGAGAACAGTTATGAATAACACAAATTACAGTACAGTCGATGCAATCAATTGTCTATAAGAGAAGAGTGTGTATCAATTACAGGGGCTGGCTTCTGCGTATGAACGTCATTGATCCTTCGATAAAGTATCCATGAGAATTAATAAATAAATAAAATTGCAAATGTTGTTCATCATTTGCAAAAAGAGCTTTTATTATTTTTTATATTAAAGAAAATGAAAATATAGTTCGGGCCTGAGGAAAAGTATTCAATCATTTGTCGTGGGAAGCATGAAAGTGCTTTTCTCGCCTTGGGTTCAAAATGAAAGAAGCCTCTGCCGGATCCTCGGAACTTTGAAGCGCGAAGAGTTTAGAAACCATGGTGAAGATTGTACGTTTTTTCATCACCATTCATGTATTCACTTTGAGTATATCGAGGCATTTTATAAACAAGAAAAAAATGTTTCGTCCTTCAAACAGCTCGATAATTTTATTTCGTTAAATAAAATTTAGTCGGAACATTTTTTTTCTTAATGAATCAATGATTTTCTGGGTTATTTATAAATAATTTGTTTCTCGGGTAAGAATCGCTCGGGTTAGAATAGATGAAAAATAGAATAATCAACACTGCTAGTCGAACAGTTCGTGTCCATAATCTCGTGTCCGATCGCCAATAGTCCTAATGCTTTGCCATTGTCGATAAACGTAATGAGTTGTGACTATTCTGTGGGAATGATCAGATAAGGAAATGTCTGTCACGTTGAACTACTAAAACATTATTTCGATCATATTCGATGTTGAAATAATTATTATTCGATTGTAGTTCTCGTTGCTTCCGACTTACCGAACAACAAGAAGAAAATGGTCCAATAAGAAATGAAACTCATGCACACACAGCGTAGCACAGATAAAAATTCTTATCCGCGAGCAGTAAATTGGAGGAAAAAAAGTTTCGCACAGGAGCCAAAATCGTCGTTCAGGGAATCAGCAACTTTTTCACTATTTTGTTTCCCAATGGTGTTGTAAATTTGTGAAATTTGAGCCCCAGATTACTATTGGAGCTCGGGCTCCGTCGGGTGGACAAGCACGACGATTATGTTTTTTAAATTTACGTGCACGACGATAGAAAGAAAATGAAAAGAAAGCGTGGAAAAAAACGGGGCTTGCTTGGCAATTTGCAGAAACCGGTAAATGTTCGTCATACGACAATCTGCAATCTTCGTCCTTTTTTTTTACGACCAAGAGACAAGCAACTTTTTCGGCTGCATTATTCGAGCACTCAGTGGTCCGATGCACTCTCGTCGTCGTCATTCATGCTCGACAGGACCCCTGGAACTTGCAATACGATCGGGTGGACGCACTTCCGGTCTTGCACAGATCTTCGTTTTGAATGTTGTTTTTGCGACGATTCACTGATTCGTGGCCCTGATTCGAGCACATTTTCACGTGATTCCGCGATCGAATGTTCGTCAAAAAAAGTCGAAATAATAATCGAACAACAGCTCTTAACGGCACTGAAAAGACTCGATGATCCGGGAGATTGAAAACGCAAACGCATTGAACAACAGAAGCGCTGGCACTGAGCGCTTTCCGAGGGGGTTGAAGCGTCGCGATCGGGGTTGCGAGAGGTGGAGTTGCAGGAGGGGGTGGCTGGAAACGCGCGCGGGCTGCTTCGTGCTCCACGGCCAGGGGAAAGGGGTTGCGCGAGGGGATGTTCTAGCGAACCTAGCCGTGGGTGGCGTTGCTATTGACGATGGTTCTCGCTCTCCTATACTGGATGATGCGTCCCTGGCTACCGTACACCTGGGAAAATGTTCGTGGATGGTCCACTGAGCTGTGTCCAATCCAAATTCTACTCCGAATGGACGTGCTGCTGAGATCCCAAAATAATAAAACAATACGATCGCGTTTGGGTTTCTCGAGTCTTGGGGATTTTATGGGAGAGTGAAAGGATCAGGTTGGATCGGGACTAATGGAGGAAATGGTATGTTACGTGGGCTTTCAACATGACAGGGTTCGGCCAAATGGACCTAGATCGCGCGGTGGTTGGCTCCATTGACCCTGAGTTAAGGAGTTGAAGCTTGTTCAAGCTCCAGATTTTTTAGATTCACATGGATCCAGACTCCCTGATAACCCGGATTTTCCCGGCTTAGCCTTTGTATATACACAAGGTCTGGTATTTTTTTTCCGCCTAATTCACGACGAAGAACAACTTGGCCTTTTTATTCGTACGAAAAACCAATTCCCGTCCCGGAAAAACATTCTTTTCAAGCTAATTTCTCAACTTTCAATCTTTCTCTCTCTCTCTCTCTCTCCCTCTCTCTATGACCCAGTTTTCTTGACACTCTTTTTCCGTATCGTAAAATTTTCATCTGTTGCAACGAGGATAACGTTCAAGATCGATCTTACAATCCCAAAAGCGCCAATTAAAACGTCTTCTATTCGGAAAGTTTTATTCCAACATTCTTCACGTTTCAGGTTACATTGTTAATGTTGACTCTCGTCAAAGTACTCCTCTCATTAAGAGCTCCGTATCTGAAGATCTTGTACACGTTTATAGAACGGACGCTTCTTACCAAATTAAATTGTCTGCTATTAGAGATCGCGGGCGACAGAGAGAATGGCCTTGATGAATTCGGGCCAACCAAGCTTGAAATTTACTCTCCCAAGATTGTCCGCCTGTTGCCGGGTGGTGCAGATAATAATAATAACGATGTTGTATTGTACGCTGGAATCGAATAAACCTTCGAGGTCGGTGAAATATGCCACCATTCTGATTCTCGTTTCCTAAACAGCAATTAATATTTTCATTACTTTACTCATTTTTTATAATAATAATTATTATTATTATAAATTATAACAAATGATTAATTATATGGATAAGTTAGTCAACTTTGCAATCAACTGAATTATTCAGGTCGATTTTTTCCAGCATGTGATCGAACGGAAGTTTATTATTTTGTCCTCATTCGATTATTAATAACTTGCTCAAAGTTTTGAAGGGTGAAGGCAATCGACGGGTCAGTTGCTTCCTTGATACTCGATGAGTTCTTTGACCTAGTAGATTCATTAATTTCAAATCATACTCAATTAGCCTTCAAGAAGTATCAGCGACACTGTGCCACGTTGACAAACCCACGCGAGTAGACTAATTTTCCAAAATTCTATTAGCCATTAATTGGATAGCCAATAATTGGAATATTTTTATGACGATAATGAATGGCGGACTAAAAATCATCAACTGATCATTCATGAATGGTTCGAAAAAAGTTTACCACCGAAAATTATCGACTGAGAAAATAACTGTGCAAATTTTTCTGTCGCTTCGGTAATTTTCCATTGGAGGGACAAGGTCCCTTTGGCGCAGAGGATAGCGCGTTGGACTTCTAATCCAAAGGTCGCGGGTTCGATCCCCGCAAGGGATGCTCTGACAATTTTCGTTAATTGGAAATGACCAGTCCCATGGTTTTGTTTTTTTGCCCATTTTAGCCCAAACTTTTTCGTATCGATTTTGGGCTTCCAAAAATATGTCGTTGGCTCCACGTGTCGGGGTTATCATCCGATATTGTTATTGTTTATTTTCCAGACTTATTTCCAGGACAATATGTGCAAATATTGGTTCTCCAAATCCCCATTTTGATTTTTCAACAATTTATTTTTAATTCTCGGCTCATGAGAGTGTTGAATTGATCGAATTTCCATTTGCATTCTCGAATAAAAACCACCAACAGTCGATTTTCGGTCCATTAAATTTTGGTTAACATAAAAAACGGTAACGAATTTTTGACAGTAAGTTGAAAATTCATCAAACGTTCAATGATCAAGTTTTTGACAAATCTATATCCCTCGATTTTTCTTCCCGGAAAAGTACATCCATTTATGTGATTGAGGTAAGCAGGAGACATTTTGAGGTCAGTAGCGAAAGCTCGGACGGACATTGGTAAAGCTCGGTTAAGGGACGTCGAAATGAGTTCCACCGAGACGAAGATCCGACGTTTTTGGAACGGAGTAAACAGAGTTAAAAAAAAAATGTCGATGCTTCGTGTCTCGGTGTCCGTTTACACAGGCCCGAACCTACTTGCGTCAATCTGAATCACTCAGCTGTCGCGTTTGTCTTTTTTTCGGTATCCCCACTCAGTGAAAAAACGTTATAATGAACAAATTCATAGAAAGCTAGCTGGCATGAGAACGTTGTAGGAAACATCAAGTGGAACTATCTCCGAATTATTAATCCAGCATTAATCTATTTTTCATGAAAATTGTTTGAAGCACCTTATCGTTTGATGGTTCGCATATTTACAACACGTGGGATAAGATCACTTGTTTCCACTCGTCCTAAAAAAAGATCCAATTTCCTACCGATCTCGTTTAATAGGAAAAAAAAGTTCGTTCCTTAATATTAACGAAAGCTGTCCCATCGAAATTCCGACCTTTTCGCGCCCCATTGCGAAAACTTTTATTTGTACACTCGATATACTCTTTCGATGGGATTCGAAAATAATTGTCCACATACGAAAAGCCCCCGGCGAGATGGACCTTTTTTCAATTACGCGACATTCTCATATTAGGTACAGAGAAAATAACACTCTTTAATTATCAAATAGATCGGATTTTTTTTCTTTTTTATTGCTCAGTCTTTTGTGTCTCTACGAACGAGTCTGGTCTATTATACTCAACACACGAACACATTCGCATACACGGAACTATGCACACGTATGTTGGGGTATATGTACATAGGGTGGTCCGGCAAATGACTGGCGATGTCGCTCGTGAATGTTGTTCGAAACGACAAGTACCGTGCAGAGCTAGTTTATATGGAATCGATTTGTCGCATCGCGTGTACAAAACTATGTATGTCAATGTGCAGTCCACTACGTCATTACACGGCCTTTCCCTACTTTTCCTCTTCGTTTTTTTCTCTCTTCTTCTTCCTCTCACCGGCTAATGTGCCCTCGACTTTTCATATCGCGAGAGAAAAGGGTAAAACGTCTATTTTTCACTTGATTAAGGACGCTGCGGTAGTCAAGATTATGTAACACGGTAACTCGTAATTCACGGACAATTATTTTTATTTATGCAGTATAGAGCCTCGCGATATTTTTCGTTTTCCAAGGCCGTCCGCGACATGAATATTTATACAGTTTCCTTGCACTATTTTCATCAATATTGCTAAATTTATTGGATGCGCTCAGTATCTAGTCGAATACGATGATCCAAGTCATTTTTCAAAAAGATTTAAAACAAGTTTTATTTTAGCTGCTCTCTTGGCTTCTCCAGAGACTGTCAGAAAAATAAATGATCGTCGTTTGCTATTGCAATTTGGCTCTTCCAGCGCTTCAGAAACTCTTTTTAAAAATGGGTCATTTTCAAATGATATTTGTGCTATGGGACACTTTTCTTTTGGGGTTTTATGGGCTCGTGATAATAATGTTGACGGGGTTCGCTTGACTCGGATAAAACGTTTGCTCACACATTTAACAATAACCTTTTGCAATTTTATGGAGAACGATAGTCCATGAAAAATACGCTTTTCTTTGTCATTCTCTTCCAGACGTGAGTTCGATTTTTCTTGCTGTTATTTCGCCACAATATCAGCGCAATAAAACATAACGAGTTATTTCTTTCCCGGGAAGTGCGCTATTTCTACGGGGAAGAATAGGCACAAACAGAAAATGGTGATGGAGGATGGAAGAGTTTTCAGTCCTTTGATTACATTTCTTCCGAGTTGAAAGCTTTTTACGATCTTGTCTCGCTTTTAAATGTATACATGTAGTCCAACTCATATGGGCACTTACGACCCAACCGAATAACACACCTGTACACTTGTACACACACAAACCTCCACACACAACAACAACCTTTTATTTTGCCTTGCAATATGCTCGCAAACGTTAAACGTACCGCGAAATAGACGTAAGCCGAAAGGAACCATCAGCCGAACGCAATTGGCATAGATGCCATTCCATGGATAACATGGAGATGAAATCCACGATTCCATTTCCAACACGATATCACGTCATATTTTTATTTTCATGCTAGAGAAAATACATTTTCAGCAGTATTCACCTTTCCACACGTGCAGATAACCGACTATTTTCACACGCCAAAACTCACACTTTTTATTCAAATAATAATCGCACATTGAGATCAAACTTTGTTGAAATAAAATCGAGTATTTTGTTGAAAAATGTTGTTTTTTTCAAAGATCGACAGCCACAATCAATAACAAAATTTTGTCGAAATGCGTTACACAGTCATTCGTTAGAATTTTACATTTACAAAAACTGGGTACCAACACTAATCGCGTTGATGAAGACGTAATAATTATAATTCCTGATAGATTTTTCATCCAGTTTTGAGATTGTTAATGAACCAAATCGATCGAATAATTAAAAAAAAAAATACAACAGGCATATGAGCGAAGGAACTGTCCATTAGAATTTTTTCAGTTTTTCATCATTTGGATAAACGATTTGATTGTGTCACAACAAATTGCTTTTGAATAAGACTGTAGCGTTCGGTAATGTGTTCTTTCACTTCTTGTTTCATCCTCACCTTCTTGGGATATTATACCTCGTGCTTTGCCGAGATTTAATCTTTCCTCGTCCATCTCTCTTGCAGGGAAGGGACCACAAGAGGAGCTCCAGTGTCCTGGCTTTTATGGATGGCTAAAGTGAGATGGGTTATTTTCTGCAGTGGGGTATTGCGGGTCACGTAAGATAAAAATCATTTCTTCTTTATAGTGCATAAATTCTCATATATTCGTCACTTGTTCGAATATTTACAATTAAATATGAGCACATAATTTATCGATTATGTGAAATTTTCCGTTTTATTTTTTAACAATTCTGTGGCACAAAAAAATCGATTTAATAATCGACGATTGTTACAAAATTGATTGTAGATTTTTCTATATTCTGTAAACTGCGTTTCCGCCATTTTTTCGTCAGTATTTATCGCCAAATTATTTTTTCGGCACTACAATTTCCGAGACAATTTCCCAATGCTATGAATTCGAACGGATTTGAGTTCGGGAAACAGTCCATTAAAAAACCGCTGTTGATTATTCGAATAATAATCTAATTAGTCCTGTTCGTGCAGTATCTTAATCCAATTTTCCTGCTGTTCCTTACGTCGCTGCCGCGCGCGCGTTTTAAGGGACCCGCATTACCTCTGCCATCTCGGACACGGGAAAAGTCTGTCCAACGCTATAAATCGAGCTCCTCGAGTTCGTGTTCCGTTCGGTTCCGACTGGATGTTCGGTGTTATGCGGTTTGATGGTCGAGGAGAGGAGTTCCCCCTGAGGCAACCGGCAAAAGGTTCCTTCGGTTGTGCCCTCACGCGGAAAGCCGGTTAGTCGGTCCCGATCCGTCGTAGTGTACGCATTAAACCGGGGCTCTTTACCTCTCTCCATTTATACGCGAAAAACTGTGCCTCCTACGTCGAGTTAAAAAAATTATATTCACATTGAAAAAAACGACCGAATTTTTTTTTTTGACAAATCTCAAAGAAAAACATCTTACACGTGAATAAAAATGACAGTGACAGGTGGAAAACCCGTGAATAAACAATTATAAGGTGTCGATGAAGCGGTGATCGTTTTAATTTTTTTTTTTTATTACAAAAATCGTTGAAATATTTTTCAAATTCTTTATCCATTGAAAATCTAATTGGAAGGGAACCGCAGTTGCAAATACAATTCCAACTCGGAGATTCAAACGGAAAGAATTCTGAAAATCAACTCAAAACGAAGTGAACGTTTGTTTGGATTCGATAAAACAAATAATTTGCGCGCATATCAGTGTCCAGAGATTTGCATGGTGGAGCCAACGGGCGAGACTTATCCTCGAGCTATTCAGAGACACATACAGGTAGGGAAGGAATATACTGCTTGTTTCTATATTCGTTCTTTTTTTTTTGTGTTTAGAATTTTTTTCCAAAGCAGTCAGCGAGGGTGCATGAGTGACAGAACCCGTTTTTAATTAAAATTTACGTTCATTATAAATTGACTGTAATTAAAGGAGAATTCACTGGGACGTAAATTGTTTACTTTGGCAAAAAAGTTGACTAGAAAGATCCTCTTCATAGTTGAATGTCAGGGAATATTTTTTGTTTGTTTCAGGCTCCCTGTTGTCACTCATGCACAAAATTGCTGAACTCTGACGGGAAACTATTCGATTATTGCAAAAAAGAGAATAAACATTGAGCAATCAATGTCACGATATCGCGATTTTAGTTTGGCCGAGCTTGAAGCTGAACTGCGCAATGCTTATGTGAAAAAAGTGCTCGAATGTCAGGTCCGCGAGAAAGAAAGGGAATTGGAATTTTCAAAAATCCGCGAAAATTATCGTTTGAACTTAGAAAAGCGTCGGAATTCGGAAGTTTTGGAAGAAGAAAAGAAAGGCGAGTTGAGAATGAACGAGAGGCGAGAAATATACAAAAGGGATTTGGAAGCCCAAATAAAGGAGAAGGAGAGAGATAAAAAAATAGCCGACGAAGAGGCGAAGAGGGAGAGGAAATTACTCGAAGAATTGGACCGAGTGATTGAAAGGAATGAATTGGCAATGAAAATGGAAAAAAAGAAAAGACTAATGGAGATGACGGGCAAGGATAAAATAATATTTGTCGAGATGAAAAAAATTCGCGAACGACTAGCGCGCGAAAAAGAGGAAAAAGTAGCCAGGGATGTAGAAAAATACCAAGAAGAGATGGAAAAGCGAGCGCGTAAATTGAAAAAGCTTCGCGAAAAGCAGTGTGAGAGACGAGAAAAGTTGATCGAGAGTGTTGCACAAATTTTGATAGATCGTGAGAAGGAGAAGTCGATCAAGGACAATCCGAAAATTCGTGATATGGTGGCCGAGGAAATATCATGGGAAATCGTAATTCAGGAACGCGAAGAAGAAATCCGTCGAAAGAAAATGCGCGAATATTTAAAAAAAGGCCTCGACGAGCAGATTAAATTTACTGCCGAATTAACTCAACGTAATCGTGACCTCGACAAAGAATTTGCCGAAAATGTTATCAGACGAATAATGGAGGATGAGAAAATAGAAAAATTGACAAGCCAAGCTAAAATTCGAAATAAAATGATGTATCGACAGGATTTGTTGAAATTGATGGCTGAGCGAGAGACAATCAGGCGAAACGAGATACAAAAAATTAATGAGCAATTAGAACGTGATAGAGAAATCGAAGAAATCCTCAACAACCAAATTCTCGAGAAGAGACGACTAATTTTATTGGAACATTCGAAAAATGTTGGTCCTTACGTTCAGCCACAATTTTTGACCGAAGATGAGCGAAAAATCAATTCTGAATCGATCACAAAACAGAAAACCCAACACTCACAAAAAAACGAGCATTCGCTATTACACTCATAAATCTCTAATTATCATTCCAATTATTGAAAATGAACGATCATTGTATTTCCCACTTTTTTATTATTGCTCACCGATCAACCATTTTCTGTTACTTCAAAGCCGTCAAAATGTATGGAAAAGATATTACAAGAGAGAGAGAGAGAGAGAGAGGAAGAAAAAGAGAGAAAGAGAAAGGAAGAAAATAAACGGAGTTACAACGAACAGGAAGACGTGTTTTTAGCCAGTGTATCGAGTTGAGACGAAGTAAAGGCTAGTCCGCTCTACGCCGCCCACAACACCTGCCGACAGGTGTTATTTGACTGTTGGTAGATTTTAAAGATCCTCTTGTCCGTTAGCGCGAGGACATTTTTCCACTCTCGAAAGGAATTTTTCGAAATTAGGAATCTTCATAGGATATTTGAAAAAAACCAACGATTTTAATGGAAATCCTCAATTGTTTAATAAATGAACGAGATGATTGAACTTTCAAATGTTACGTTATCAATAAAACATTAAATAAAAATTCTGCCATTAATAATATTTTTGACCATTTTTTGTCTCGATTTTTTTGCTACGGTTCTCGTAGTTTTTTCACCCTTTCGAGGAGAGAGAAAATGATATATCGCGTGCACTGTGCAATGGTCAGCGTGTCGCATTTGTATAAAATTTTTCTTCTCGTACGAATCAAGTTGTAAAAAACGTAGAAAAAAAAGAAAATACCGTAAAACACAAACCCTCGTGGGAAATGTGTACTCTCCCACGACTTGCTTGTCAGTGGCACAAAATTTAATAGACATTCCATACTTGTAACATGAGTCCTCTTTTTATATATTTCATTTTCTTTTTATTCTGTAACAATGTGTAATGAATTAATGCTTTAATTAAATTGCTCAAACTTTTGTGTCAAAGGCATCGTGTAATAATTACAATGCGCATGGAATCCAGATTAATGATTAATGCAAGCCTCAATTAGAATATAAAATGAAATAAAAATGCTTTTGGTATAAAAGTTAAAGATTAATTCCTCTAATGGTTGGTGATTATTCTCGAGAATCGTACGTCCTCACGCCATGTCTCAATTATAATCATTAATGAACAGTGTCGAGAAGATTTATCACTCTCTCCTCTCCTCTCTTCGTCGTTCAGCGAAAAATGTTGCCGGCGATGTAATGTCAAAGTGGTGGTAAATGAGATCAACAAAAACCTATGACTCGTGCTGTCATTGTGGTAATGGAGTTGTCAGTAAAATATTATTCGATAAATCAATAAAAATATTTGTCTAAGGCAAAGGTATATTTGCTTTTTCTGAGTTTCATTTGGGATCGACGATCTACTGCGTCATCTTTTCCAACCCTCTTGCATAAGCCTCTCAAGGGTGCCGTAATTCTATTAGCATCGCGTCATTAAGTCACCTTTTTATTCAAACTTGTGTCTCATTCGCAATGTGCGTTCCCATAGAAGGGAACAGGGTCCTACGCAGAAAATGCAAAATATTATGTATCCTGCAGCTGCACTTTCGGTGCATTTTTTTCTCGATGTTCTCACGATTTTAAACTTTTCAATTAATTTCACATTATTTCTGTTTACTACTCTTTTTTCCTCTTGCGAAAATAATTAACAAGTCGGGGTACGTAGAAAAATGCAATTAAAAAGAAATTTCTCGTTAGTATGGCGTAAAAATGACTGAAATAAATCAAGATTTTTTTTCCGTTGACTTGTCAATTTATTCTCCTTTCATTTTCATTTTGCTTTTTACACTCTTTAAAAGGGATCATTGCGTTAGCAATTTTTCCTGCTCGTGCCTCGTAACTCTCCCTCTAATTAATGACTAGCCGTAATTGTCAAGCGACCAGGGTGAAGTTTACGGAAAATCAGTCATTTACGGAGCAATGAATCGTCATAAGGAACGAAACGTGTCGAGCATGTGCGATTGTAGACAGAGTATCGAGGAACTGAAAAAAACGTTTGCTCCCGAGACTCATCGATAACGAATCGTTATTTTATTCTCCAGAATCATTTCAACAACATTTTATTTGCTTTCAATATTCAGAAGAGTTCAAGAAAGTGTTGTTGACGAAAAAATGATTTTGAAAAATTACAAGCGAAACAGCGACATAGGAAAAACATAAGCGTCTAGTTTATTCCACCATACGATTCGTGAGCAATTATTCATGCAAGCATGAATAATGGAATGGCGAGGAGACGACCGGAGGAATTGCAAATACTTTCGCACGTGTTCGAGCCCTTTTCTCCCTCTCTTCGGTGCTTTAAACTTTTAACCCCTCAAAGAGTTTTTCCTTGCTTTGATTTTTCACTCGGGCAAGTCTTCCTTCCCATCCCTTATGATTTATATTCGATGCTTGGAAAGTTTGCCATCTCGAGAGATTAATTTAGAAATTGCCTTGAAATCAGTCCAATAGAAATAAAAATCACACTCCATTTGTCTATTTGCAATTTTTTTACGTTAACGTTGAAATAATTGAATAACAATGAATTACGAATTATATTATTCGCATTTTCAATTAGGAGAGCTACGGAATTTTTCAGTTTCTTTTTTCCCCGAAGAATTATTTAACCGTGACGTAATGACTTCCTGCCCATTTATATGTTGCTTCCATCCCCTATTTTCATGCATATTTGTCCGAGTAACGTTCCAAACACGTAAACCCTCTCGGCAAACGTCAGATAATATAATTTATGCAATTCCAAAACCTCCATTTCGACTTTCATCCCTGGAAGTGATTCAATTCAATCTGCAGATCGTTCAGTGACAGAGGGTTCACACCGAGGGTTGAAAACCAGTTTTCCTTTTTTTTTCTATTGTATATGCAAAAGTTCCGGTCGTCCCACATGACGATGATACCGAAATTAACGATTGGGAGAACCAGCTCGAGTGACATTAAAGTGCGATTCATCATAAATAAAAAACCCTTGTACTTTTCATCCCTCCACTCAATTCTCCGAATATAAGGGTGGCTACCCTCAATTCATGCGCATATACGTTACTTAACCTCTGAGCCAGAGGCTTGCCCTGTCGCTTACCTTTCACATTATCGACTCAAAAAATAACGTCTGTATCCAAATATTTATTAAACATTTGAATCTTTAAAATATGGCAGAAAGGAATGGAAATCGATTCGCAGCGATTCGATTGATTCGGAAATTAATCACTTTATGGAATTATTCTTGTTCCCTTCGCAATTACATTTAACTGATGTAGAAATTTTTGTAAAGTTGGCTCGGAATTCTTGCGAAACTCTAACGTTGATTTTGCTCGGGGAAAAAATTTGAATCACAATACATTTTGGTTATCGCAATAATAATGTTTAATGACGATATATTGTCAAATAAATTTCAAACTTCCGTTGAGACAGTGGCTTATTTCATCCACATTTATGCTTATCGGATATTCACTAACCATGACGAATGGCGTCGAAATTTTGCTCCGGAACGTACATTATTTAGGCGAGCGTAGCCCACTACAAACATAAATTCATTCTTCGTTGATGTCTATATATATTTACATATATACATACACATACGTAGATTACACGCTACGTGGGCATGGTATTTCTGATAGGATCGTACTTATTCGAGAACGGATGTGTAACAACGCCGTCCGCCCTCAAATTTATCCGACTTGACGTATTCGAGGCATGAAATTGGCGAATCAACGACATATGTAGCCAATTTTAACCGAAATATCGATTCAAGAGTTCTTTTCCTCTAGGAACAAAAATCCTGAAAACGTTTTCTCATAACGATGGGTGAAATTTGAAAAATATAAACGAATCATCATTTTTTTTTTTGATTTCGAATAATTGATATTCAATCTTGAAGCCCTTGAGGAATTATTCGTTCCTGCTGTGTTAATTCTCAACTTCCTGCGAATACGATTGAGTATTTTTCGTGCCTCGATCCATTTCATAATTTCACCTTCTACACTTTGCTTACTGCCCGATCCCGTTTCCCTTGGACCCCCCAGAGTGTTGAGTCCTTCCGGATGCATTTGTTTTTCTGAAGATATCCGTGAATTTTATAAATTCGTTTTTAATTTATTACTGAGGCATCTAATGGGCTTTTTGCAAAGAATCGTCTACGGTTTATTGCCTCGAATAATGTAAATGAGGATACGCTATGAATATACATATAAAATATATTGACATTCTGATGACCTTTGAACTTGCGAACTTGGGAACCCTTGACCGTCTGACACTTTTGGAGTGTCTCCAGGGGTGCATTTCCCAATCTCTTTTCTTCTTTGCGTATGACGTTTTTTCCCTTCATCCATTGAATATCGAATGCGACCAGCTGGCTCTTCAGAGTTTGGGGTAAGAATATTTCGGCTCGTGTGTGCATTCGAACTGTCTATGCACGCTGCACTGCAGCCGGCATTCACCCCCCTTAACTTATTTCTATTTATTCTCAGTCCTTTTTCATTTCATACATAATTTATCAATATAAAAAAATCACAATATTGCCATAACAAATGAAACTTTTACGTTAAATTTTCAGTTCATAAACAAAATTTGTATAAACCATCTGAGTGTACAATTCCAACAAAAAGAAATAATTTTCATAAATTTATTCTTTCGAACATCCCGAGGAAATCTTTACCATGAATTTAAAAAAAAGGAAAAATCAAAATCTGCATCCAGCAGTTTTGCGGAGAAAGTTTTCCATCGCAAAAAGAAAAAAAAACTAATAAACGGTTTAATTTTCTCGATAGAGTGATTCATAAAATCCGGATACGACGCAATTCATTGGCGTAAAACGAAAGAAATGATAAAAACATTTTCAGTACTGTAGGATATCCTTTTTCCGGATAGAAATTTCATTCGGAGGACGAGATTGGGGGGAAAGTTTAGCGAGGAGAAGAGAAAGAGAAAGGAGAATAGGAAATTTCAGTTTTATGCGATATCCCGGATTATAATAATTGTCTCGTTTCCCTGTACACGCGATCGGATTACATTTCGAAAATTATATATTATTTGGTGGCTCCGAACCGAACGGTGAATAAGGGGATCAACGGAGAGAAAGCAAGAGAGGAAATATGGGGTAACATCTTTTCAGGGGGTATGATTGGAACAGGAGGTTTCTGGTGAACCACACAGGCACATAAATTCAACAAATCTTTTCGATCAACGCCAGTTCGGACTGCTCGTTTTCAAAAGGGTGATAAATGCATCCATTGGCACATATTGCATCCCCTATACATCGGTATCCCGAGTTTTTCTGCAATGGGTTTGCTTGTCCCTGTGTGATTTGAACTGTGCCAAAGATTCGATTAACAGAACGATTTTTTTTAAAAACAGATCATGATCTCATTGTAACGAAACGAATAGAAAAAAATTGTTCCAGGGGAAAAAAATTGAAACCATTTTTTTCCCCAATGCCTTCTCTTAAGATTTTTTTTTGAAAGATTGATTTTCTACCCTGATTGTTGCTGCACAGGACAGTAACCTCGAAATGATGCTGTTGCCAAAACAGAGGCTTTCATACCCACTAGAAGTCCTGAATGATGATACTTTTTCGGTGGAGCAACGAGGAAGAAATTCGCCTGTGCATTGGCGATAAGTCAAAGAGAAATTTACGTATTTTGCGCTTAAATTTCTCTTCGTTTCTCCATCGATTTCGTTGGGTAGAAAATTCATGTCAATTGAGGAAAAAGAAGGAACAATAAGAAGGATTTGGAAATGGACCCTTAATACTCTGGTTTTTTTTCATCATTCTATACCTCCTTCTTCAAATATCTTTACATTTGGTCTGCCGGAGGCAAGCAGAATAGACGTAATTCGAACATGCGGTAGACTGACCACGAGAAAAACCAATGGGACTTTAATGATGGTCAATTATCTTACCAAGTTATGCGTGTAACGATTCTTCCCATTACTACATTACGCGTATGTAACATCACAGCGGTAATGTATTATTTGTACATCATTCTACGAGACCTTCACAGTCGAATCTCTGTAAGTACAAAAAAATATTCCGACAACTTTGCTGGAAAGTACAGAGGAAGTACCGACTTATGCATAATATCTTACAAGATTTCGATATTTTTCGAAAAACGAAGATTTTTGTGAAATTCGAAAACCCATAAAATTTAAACCGTTCAACCGATTATTCCCAAATTCAATACCAACTTCCCTATGAAGATACTCTATTTATAAAAAAAAAAATAATAATAAATCTTGAAATTTGCGGAAGTTAGAGCGTCGACGCCATTTTTTTGAAAATTTCAAAATGCCGTAGAGTTCGTATTTTTTTAGCTGTTCTGACAAAATTGTCCGGGAACGAGGAGCTGGTCTAGATTAAGATCTGTGCAAAACGGGAGCCATGTAGCTCAAACCGTTCTCGAGTTACAAACGTTTGAATTTTGTAGTGCCAGAACATACACACACACATCCCGACATTTTTTGTAGATATGATTTTTCGACGTTTCGGAACATTTTAAGCACATTGACGTTGAAAACTGGAAAAAAAAAATTTCACCGTCACATAGCTTCCTCTATGAGGAAGCAAAATTACCAGAATCCTTTGCGCGAATAAATATTTCACTCCAAACACTTTTATTCGATTATCCTGATCATTTTTTCACCACGTTTGAATCTTCAGTTCTAGTAGCAAAGCAACAAAACGTCAGCTCCAAAAATGAGCGAATGAAAAATGAATTCGAATATTTTTCTTGATTTTCTGCAGAAATGATGTGGGAAATTTGTCCAAATAATTTCTGATATTTTTTCCCGCTGTACCGTGAGTCCATTCCACGTTGAACAGCTCATGTTCGGATACGTTTAACATTACCGTGCGAAAGGCAACTTTCATAAGGTAGCTTAAGCGTAAAATAATCGGTGCTCGTTGTGAACCGTCGTGGACCTTTTTTTTCTATCGTCCCCTTTTTATTATTACGTTTTATTTATCATTTCGCGGATAATCACGGGAATTAAGCTATTTGCGAAAATTGTACAGTGCTTGACAACTAGATCAGAAAATTTTCGATTATTTTTTGCAACGGCAAATGTTTCTTGATGCTCGATAAATTATTGATATAACGATCATGTACTTCCTCATACATCGACGCTCCAATTGCGTCTTTATTGTTTCAAAAAATCGCGTGTTTAAGGAGTGAGAAAATAATGATAACAACGAACAATCGTAGCCCAGGTAGGACGGAAGGAAAATAATTAATGATGCGGTTGGCTTAAGAACCTTTTTCGAATGTTGGAGATTACACGCTTCGTCGATTTGTATTCCTCCAGTGCTGTACATATCGATAGTTGTTTCCGAAAGGATCGATAGGGTGGTGCTCGTCCAATGGACAGCTGTTCCGTCATCCCTCTCGCTTGGTTTCGGTTAGGGTTTACTGAACAAGCAACATTTTCTCCCTACAGAAATGGAACTACTAACAACAGCCTGGTCTGAAAAAAAAAATTGACAAATGGAAACAGAAATTTTCATGCTTGTCCAAAATGATTCTGAATCTCTGGATCACGAGAGATATCCATGGAATGAAAAATGTAGAAAATTTCCAACACTTTTTCTCTATCGAAAAACAGCCTTTTTCTTTCACAATTAAATCTGAAATTTTGGACTTCTCTTTGCCTACTATTCGAAATGATTTTTGGGTTTTTCTTTCGAAAGTTATAAATTCATGGAAATGCTTTGGCTTGATAACGCATACCATTGGTGGAAGCTCTACAACGACAACGGTTTGTCATGGTGGTGACTTTGCTGAATGCACAAAAGGGCTCTTCCATTTGCTTCTCGTCGATTACCATGTGGAGGTGAGAGAGACAAAAGTCAAGGTTGTCCCGACCAGATCGCATTCAGGAACAAAAAATTGGTCACGACTTTCGAGCTCGCGCTCCACTAACTGTTGGAGTGCTTTTGAGTCTCCCCTACGAGAAGTGACGTTTTTTTTTTTTTTTGATATCCCCTTTTATCCTCCACGCGTACACACAATATTTTCTCATTTTACCCCTCGTACCCTCTTCATTTTTTCTCTCTTAGTCCTGAATCACCCAACGCAACGATTAACGACGTTCATATTCGAGAACCACTCGAGACTCAAGTGTCAAGCATTGTTGTACAAAGGAAAATCACAGCGTGAATGGGATTGCAATTTTCAACATGGAAAAACAATTTTTTTTCGATTTTGCTCGGTCCACGAGGGCCGGGGCGATAACAGGGATGGAACTATCGGTTTGACAGATGCAACTATGCGGGGATTACGTTTCGGACACCCCGTACATACCGTGGGTGTAGGATAGAACTTTCTCGCGCATAACTCATGCAAATCATACGACTATTGTCCACGCTTGCTTAATACACGTTACAAATAGTGATCATATACTTGTGTATATCAAATCTTGGTATAGCACAGATGTGTATGCATTCACATACGTATACGTACATTTATTTATTAATAGGGTTTGATGCCAATGTGGCTGGACAATTGAGTCGCGTGGGTACTTGAAACTTGAAACGCCCTGGCGCCTCGAATCTTCTCTCTGGAAAACTAGCCACCATGCTGCATTCACCATATATTATAAGCCACTTATTCCCCATGAAATAGCCGAGCATAGGCCATAACTTTCCTCCTACATCTGTAAACACTCGCAGAAATAATGTCAGGCTTCCATAGGCGAGAATAGGACCAGCTGGCTGTCAGAATCTCAGCTTTGAGGAGAATCTGACGTTTTCGTATAAAATTGCACGTGCAAATCTCTAGTCATCTTTTTTCTTCCCCCCGATTGTCTGGACCGACTTGTTTTTACTAATAATCAAGAAGGTGCGGCGACGATTCAGTTTCGGGACACAACAGTATCATACGACGTGGCTAAACACTTTGTGCTTTCATTTCCAAAATGTGAACACTCTCGTTTTCACTTTTTATGATCGAGATCATGCGATTGGAGCAAATAATCGATTGAAGGATCGATTAGAATAGAAAAATGAGTAGAGTGTCTGGCTGTAGCTGCTTCTCTACTCGGTTCCGTGGTGTAGCGGTTATCACGTCTGCTTTACACGCAGAAGGTCGCCAGTTCGATCCCGGCCGGAACCACATTTTTTTCAATTCGCTTCTTATTTTTTTTTTCATTTTACTCCACATTTATTCTCTCAGAACATTTTTATTACCCAATTTTTTCTCATCCCATCCCAATAATTTCAATTCGTACGTATTTATCATTCTGCTTTTTGTTTCTTCCAGTTGGCGAAGACTTGCTGCCACGAAATGACGTGCGCTAAAATATCGAGATGAACGATTATCATCGGCATGACCACTCATTCAACCGGAATGGGAAGGCACTCAGGTGAAGAACGATTATCATAAATACAGTTGCACTCCAAGTCCATACGCAATTTTTCATGTATCGGCTATTTCAAGCGAATTTAAAAATTGGAACATCTTTTTCTTATAAATAGATCGATGAGCTTGAATTTTTTTTTCATACGAAAAGCTACTTGGATACTTGGCACGATTTTCTTGACGAAAATGGGAAAAAAGAATGAATTCAAATGCCTTCGTACAACCAGATGACGTGACCCCTGAGATTCCCTTTTTTATTCTTTGGTCATATTCGAAAGCAATCAAAAGCTAAATCCGAGGTTGATGAAGACACTGAAAAATATTTAATGGATAAATTGTTCGATTGTTGGCAATTTATCGTAACAGATTCTGAGGTTCTGGCAGAGAACAATTTCGTCCAATTCAGCTTCAAAAACTTGGAAGTCAATGCCTCAAAACGCTCCGAGGAAAAACCAAATGAGCCATTGCAAAAGAAAACAAAAAAAAAATTAATTTTGAGATGTTTCTTTGATTTTGTGCTCGTCTGCTATGGGAACTGCGAATTTGGCCTGGAACGCCTGGTACTCGATCGTTACACTCGTTTTTACGACTCTAATTGTTCGTGACAGAAGGGGAGGCAACCGAAAATGATTTATCGTCTAATAATTATCGGTTTTCACATCGGAATTGCCTCCGGATGCGTATTTCTCACTTTCCTCAACTTGGCTCGTATAATTTAACGAAAAAACAAAAACAAACCAACGAGAGTCGGGTGTAACAACATGGAACATGTCATCATTTAATTATTGCGTGTTCTCAGTCGGATGAAATGAAATTTATTAATAAAATGTCTGGTGTGTGTTCCAGGGAGTCTAAAAAAAGTGTTCTGTTTTATACGACTGACTGTGGCGACGAGAGAGAAGATCTTGGATTGACAATTCAACAGCGCTCCGTTTCATTGGTGAGTTTATACATTTATTTCATAAAACTAAGACACAAACGACTGAACACTGAATTGACATTTATGTCTAGAATTTCATGGTTTCTCAATCGATTTGACTTGAATAATTTCTTCGTTAACCATCAGCAAATGCATATGTACGAAAAATTTGCATTTTCACGAAATCCCGTCGACTCTTGACCCCGATTTTCTATCGTTTAGCATATCGATTCAGAGGCTGCGAACTTTGTTTGCAAAAATATATGAAGGCCACTTTTTTGTCTCTTTTAGCTGGTAAAACAGGTCGAGCTTTTTTCTCTTCTCTATAGCAATATTTTTTCTCGCTTACTCTCTCCACGTTCGATGTCCTTTCCTTTGGCATATATTATGTTGTTCCAAAGCTCGTGGCATCGTTATATTCAATCGACAAGAGCTCACTGAATTTGGCACGATTCATCGAGACAATGTGAGGTCGAGAGGCCTCACTCAGGCTTTTCTTTGATGACAGGGTTAAACTTACCAACGGATATCTATACAGTGCGTTTCGAGGACAACGGAATAGTCACAATCATTGAGAACGTACACACAACGTTAAATTCATACACCAAGCGCAACGTTCCTGAGAAGCTCATTAAAAAACGTAAAAATATCTGATTGAATTACGATTCACTTATCCAAAACAAAAAACGTACCTCCTCATAATTCATTCGATATCTTGTTCGTTTCTTTCTTCTTCGTGACTTTGGCCTATCAAAACACGTAAATGAGTTTATTGCTTTTATAATTTACGAAAATGATTTTCGCAGTGAAGGGATCGAGTCGACAACGAGAGAGATTAATTTCCATTGGATCGTTCATCATGTTACAGCCTCCGGAGGCCTTTCATGTATCTTCACACTCCTCGCTACATAATCTTCCGGGAATACATTTTATACATGTATATTTGCATACAAAATACAAATACATACGCACATTATATTTATACGTGTGTTGGGCGTGTGCTCAAGGTATGCTTATACTCTTGACTCGGAGGGAAACCATGTATGAAAAAATACAAGTATATTATATGATTGCACGAGGTATTCTGGTTGGAATAGTCAGAAAAAAAAACAGACAATTTGAATAGTTCCGAAAGCTTGTCAACTCCCGATGGCGAATTCCAATATGAAAGCGAAAAAAATGGGAAACCTTTTTGTCGTGCCGATCTAATGAGAAAAATGGATAAAAATTTGTTTTTCGTTCCTTTCAAATTATGGTCGAAGCGACGACGTTGGGGAAAAATCTTGGACCGAGGCGAAAAGCTAGAACGGGCAAGTTTTACTCCAAACACTTCGCACTGTGAATCAAAAGATTTTGCACAGAGTGCCCCATGTATGTGTAGATGAGAAAAACGACGATGCTCGCACGCCTTCGTAAGCGCGTCGGGGAAAGACTTGGACGCGCTTAACACGCATACAGAAATAGATACTGTATGAGAAAAACTTCTTCTCAATGCTTCGGGCGAAATTCGCCACATCTATGTGTCTTTATATGTGTGTACGCGAAGTCTATATAATGCTTTTCCCCCCGCGATCCTCCGATGCGCACTCATCCTCCTGAGACTCCCACATAATTGTACACACGAATGGATGCATCCCCAGAGCCATGTTTACGATACATGGCCACCTATGGGCCGTTTTTTGTGAAGTTGATGTTTTCTTTGCATAATTGATTACGCAGAATGCGAAGAACGAGAGGACTCGGAAAAATAAGTCAGCATTTTGAACACACGCCATTCAGTGGAACAGAAAATAATATTCACGGTCCGAAGGATCAAAAAATCAAGAAAGGATCACCGACAAAAGTGACGGTGGTGCCCTTTGTTTTTGTAAATGTCCCATAGAATTTTTACCACCATGGTTTCAAGGGGCTAGTGCAGAAAAAATTGATTTCATTTTTCTCGTTTCATCGCAGCAGATTATTTTTCTTTTGACACAAAGCGACCCATACGTGTGTACGTTCGTAGTATATGATCGCACAGGGAACGACGATTAACGAATGAGAAACGGAGTCGAGCAACAGCACACGCTGAGGCAAAACTGGTTTTCGATATTCTTCGACGCGATTTTTATTTTTCACTTTTTAGTCAATGTTTCGTTTTATTTTTTTATCTTTTGTACCTTTTTTTTTGCAAAGTCTTCCGATTAACGGGCCTCCCTTGCATGCAAATCGTGTGCTCCAGCTCCCCTTAGTGCATGTAACATTTCAACCCTCGAAGAAAACGACCAGTATGTCTTCCAGTACAGAAAAATTTCGGAGTGTACCAAAACTATTTTAACTATGTTAACTATAAGTAAACTATATTTACTTTTTGAACGTTTAATGTATTTCGAAAACGAAAATCTAACGGATAAAAAAAAAATCAAACGATTGTTCATGGAACCAGAATAAAAATGAATTATCAATTGGTTCAATGGCAATTAGCGAAAACATTATTTTTCTTCAACATTTAAATGAACGAAACCATTTTTTCTTTCTCGCCGAGTAATCTCAGAATTAGCGTTTTAGGGATGCTTTTGTACCATTGTGGGAACGTTTCAAAAGCAACTTGAATAATTGATGGAGCAACACACAATAGGTTATACGATCGAGCGAGTAAAAGCTCGTGCGAAATTTCGTTCCCTCTTTATCCTCCGGTTCAGTCGGCCTTTATGTATATTAACCACGATAAACCGATTAGGATCCAATCTTGAATGTGCGAGTCACTTCATTAACTTGAAGTTTCTGCGAAAAGAGGTCGCCACTATTAATTATCGTAATTAATGGGAAATTAAAGATTAATGAGCCAAGTCCATTCAAATTTCTTCCGCAGTCTTGTTTCATCAATTTTTCCGAAAACTGACACATAAGGTCACCAGATTTCCGTATTTGCGCTCCAGTTATCAAAACATTCTGCTGTTTCGATCAGTCATCGCATCCTCATCGCTATTAGCAGTCGAAATAATTTTATCTTTTTTTTTTAATCCTTTTTTCCGAGGTGACGTCGAAGGTACACACAAAATATTTTCCCTTTTCCGTTCTTTCGTACAGCGACACAACTCTCGCATGCTTCTCCTTTTTTTTCTCTCCTTCTGCTGTATCGTGAATCTGTTTTTTTCGACATAGTCAAAGAAGAATGCGATAGCTTTCGCGTAGGACTTTGCAGAATTTGAGAGACGCACATTACTTCGTTCTAACAAATTTTTCTTTTGCATTTACTCGTAAATCGAAAATTCCATGAATCATTCCGATAACATCGAATCGCTTATCCCAATAAACAATTGGTGTGTGTTTTTGATTATCGCAGTATGGTTTTTTGGATTTTTTTGATTAACCCACAACTTTCCGTTTGTTGTTTTTCTCAGTTTTTTTTTTATACACTGTGTGGAAAGAGAAAAAAGCCGACGTGAATCTTGTGATAATTACAAAAAGGGGAAGGGAGCAAAAAATTCCAAGGCGTGAGTAAGTCGAGGTGAGGGTACGGTTATACACATCTTTGGTGCTCACGATTCCAACGGTCCCTCGGAATCTTCGTGCCCTGAAAAAGGTTCGATACCCACCTATAACAAACTATATTATGTTTTCGTCCGATTTTTTCCACATGCATACAGGCATTTCAATGACGGACGGACCGAGAACCATAAATCATTCGTTATTTTTGATACAATTGCCATCAACCGAATTTCTCAGTGTGAAATTTGGAAAATCTGGACTTTCTTGTGTATGGTACAGAATTTTTATGGCTGTATTCTAAATATTTAACTCTCTACGGCGTTCCATACAAAAAATGATCGGATCGAATGATTAAAAATCAAATGAGAATGACAAAAATGACGATTGAAAATATTTGGCTTTAATGGAATCAATTTGGAATGGAATAAACGACATTCTCGCGTCCATGGATATAAAGACGTGTATACATTAGGATCGGGTGTCTCAAAAGTGCTGCAGTCTTTCGCACGCGATCCATAATGTTCGTTTGAGGTAGGTTGTAAAATTCCTCTATACATATCGAGCCACGAAACGCCCTTAATTTTTTTAATGCCTTTTCGAGCCTTCCTTCCGAAATGTTTCCAAGAACTCTGCCCACTTTTCACCCTCGTGCAGAGCGACCAAATGGTCCAACTATTTTTGGCACCTCCTTTCTCGTGAGAAATTTTATTTTACTACAAAGAAAAATAATAAAAACATGCGATGTGAAAGTGAGAAAAGACTTCCTATGCTCCGGAAGATTTCCACGCAATCGAAGCTGTAGGAAGGTCATTATTTTTGTCACCATTTCGTCTTGATGCAGGAAAAAAAAATAATTCAGGACAAAAAATCGATCGATCGTGGGAGCTCAAAGACACGTAGATCCCATGGAAGGTCTGCAAACACATTAGGAATCGCAGTAAGGTCACAAAGACGAGGGCAACGACAGAGAGAAAAGAACGGAAGGAAAAAAGTGAACAAACGATGTTCAAAAGAAAAGAGTGGTGTTGGAACTCAGTGGATGTGAAATGGGACTTGTCTGCCAGCAAAATCTGCCCACCACAAACACTACAACTGTAGCTTTTCTTTCTTCATTATCTCTCGCCAGAGACACGCTCAATGGACAAGGAAAAATGAAGAGGAAGAAGCAGTAGAGAGAGGGCGAATAAAGAAGGTGTAGAATCCAAGCGTGAAAGGATTCTGGAGGATAAACGTAGATATGAAAGAAAGAGGGGAGTTACACGAAGCCTCAACGAAATCAAGAGAGAGAGAGAGAGAGAGAGAGAGAGAAAGAATTGCAAATATACCGCACAGTAGGGTAATATACCTCGTATAATAGTCTACGGACCATTATACACGCTGTATAGGCCTCGACGATATTGCAGAAAAGGCGTGATTCTTCCGAGCCTCGTATAAACGTTTCGGAAGCAAAAAGTAACCCGGAGGATACAGTGGCATCGATATAGGCAGTTTCACACAGAATTAACAAATCGAATGAGCATTTTGACAAATTTCCTCCTCGTCTTGTCGTTTCCTATCGTATATTGCGATCTCGTACCAATTTCCAACGATTTTTCATTCGTCTTTCAGCTGAAACCATGCACTTGAGCTGTAATTATTATTTTTCGTCCAATTTATCGAATTGTAGAATTTTTTCTAATCAAACATCAATGTGTTTATTCATTCGTTGCTATTATTATTTATGAGCATTTTTTTATATGCTTCCAGACTGCATTGCACACAGGATTCGGATCACAGCAGCAACTTCTTGAGCCAAGAATGGCGCAACTCGAGACTCTCGAAGCCAAGGTAAAGTGATCCTGAATAAACAATAACTCTGAAAAAGAGAAAAAAATGACGGGACTTTTACGACAAAAAAAGAGGGAAAAAGATAGAAAATCTTTAGAATAGAATAAAGTGAATCTCGTTGGTAAAAAGCTCGATGGAAACCTTCCAGCAAACTTCTTTTTACCCCCGAATAACTTTTTATCTACAGAAATTCCTTTTTAAACTTTTCACACTTGTTTACTTAGGAAAATAGATTTTAGGATTTTCTCGGGATTGCGTCCACCATCCGTTGGTTTTTGTTTACTTTTTTCCTTACAGAATTCGGTGAAAGGTACGTGGATATCATTGAGGTATCATTTTTCAAGTGATTTCAGTTATTTTCGGGTTTAATACTGCGCGCCAATTTTGTCATAAAATGTAACGTCACTTCGCTCGAAAAGTGACCAATTTTGGAGCCAAATCGTCGGTGGACGACGTAATGGCACTTTGCTACCTTTTATTATTATTTTCCTCGTCAGGCATGTTCTTCTTTCTCCTGGTTCCTGTCCAGCCAGTGATTTATATGCAGATGCGAGGGAACCGAAACACCGAGGAGGACCTTTCGACGTTTCGTTGCGTCGGTTACAACCATGGAAGATCGACTCCGGGTTTCGGCTTCTTCTTCCTTTCGTTCCTTCGTTCTCGCAACATTAAAATTGCCCGAGGCCAAACGATGTGAACTCATACAGAGACGCATAAACACGAATATAGACTGGCCCTTTTTGCAGTGGCGTAACTTCCTCGTAAATTCTTTTTTTTTTCGTTCCTTTTTTATTCTCGACCTGTCTGGTCCACCCAAGTGATCCATGAAACAGTATTCGCTGGGCGAATGATGGCTTCGACGAAAAAGTGCATTTTTGGCGTTTCAAGGCCAAAGGGATTGGTCATCAATTGTTTCGGAGGTTTTAACAATAAAAAAAGATTTTTCAGGCTCTTGGCGGTTGAGAAGGAAGCAGGTCGACTTCGGAATCGATTTTATTTACAAAAGTCTAAGCGAATGCTGTGATAACAATTCCTCGAGACGAATTCAGTTTTTTACAATATTTACGAGATTCTTCCCCACCGGATATTTGGTCGGACGAAAAAGTTGTATTTTTAATAACGTTTAGGCAAGAAATTCGAGAGAAGACTTACGAGACTGGTGACCGCATCGTTGCGAACGGGCAACCGGATACATTATTTTTTCTTTTACTCGTTCACGATCAAGCCTGTGAGATTTTTTCCCCATTGTACGAAATTTCGATACGTGGAGATAAGAACGATACAAAATCAGGAGCAAAGACAATGCCGGGCTTGTGCCATGCAGAATAAACTAATTATGCATAATTTAAAAATGTGAACACACAAAAAATGAATTTATTTCTAAATTAGCTTTGTGGTTAAATATTTATTCCACTCGACAGTGGAACTCAATCTTTTCTTGAAATTTCATATTTTCTTTGCGGAATTGAAGCTTTTGCGCTTTCGGAGCTTAAAAATAATAACATTCATTTACGGAGGACTCAGTTGAGCGTATAAAGTCTCAGATGCTCTGAGAAGTTCCATAATATAACACAATTAACGGTAGAGTACAACTTTCCTGTACCGTAACGTTTGTACGTATAAATACAGACAAGAGTTCAAAAGAATTGTGGTGTTTTCCCATTGTTGAATACTCTCTCGTGTGGATTTTCCTCGTTTATTTTACAACCTGGGGAACGTGGCTAGAGAGGAAAAGATAGAAGCATATATACGAGAGGAAGAAGGGAAAGACTTCTCGGATTCGTTGCTCTCGAGTTTCCGGTGCGTCCAACGTCGTCAAAGTATCCGGGACTCGTTAAGGCACTGCACGATATAGAAACGAGTACATAAGACTCGCAGTCGTTTGCCATGACATTCTCGGGGAAGCTCCTTAAGCACCGAGTGTCTTGAAAGCTAAAAGTCGAAAATAAATAAAACCGCCAAAACTACATTTTTCACTAGAAAAAAAAAGTAAAAAATAAAGTCTCCAAGAACATTCTTATCTTTGTTGGAAGGAAATTCAATTCGCAGACTAGAAAGGGTCATGTTTTCATCCATGGCGATCGGTAGAGATGGTTGAAAAAAAGTTGGGAGGGAAAACCTCGAAATTGGAGTAAAAGCGAAATATTTAACTGCTCGTAACGATTTTTATTGAATATCGTGGAGCCGATGAAAAATTGCGACACGAAATTATTTAAGATGATGGAAAAATATTGTTGAATTGGTCTGTTTAGGAGTTTCACATGAAAACGTCAGGCTAAACTTTTGATAAGTTGATTTTATGGGAGTTACGGAGTATGAAAAGCAGCAAAGGATAGGAAGAAGGAGTAAAGAGACACAAAAAAGCAGAAAGGTACTTCAAAAGGTATTCTATCCACAGGGTGTATAGTGAGAGGGTACTGAGAATTTTTTCAGTGGCATTATCCATGCATCCTGCTTCTCCATCTTTCTCTCCTGATTCTTTTACTTCTCCTTCTCCTGTTTCGTCCTTGTAAAAAACATTCATTCGCCCTTAGGATAAGGACTGAAAAGAAAAGAGGGAGAATGGTAGGAGTAAAGAGAGGAGAAAAAAAAAAGATGAAAGAAAAGTCACGACTGGAGGTCGTGCGGTCGTGAACATCGACTGTGGAGAAATGAACATAAAGAGAAAATGAAATTCTTGCAATGATTCAAAAATTTATTTGTAGACAAGAGCCCCGAGCATTTACATCCTTTGAAAAGAGTGATTATTTTCATTTTGCATGAATATTGAATTAGGAAATTCGTCAATAACCGTAAACGTTTTTTTTTTCCATCTCAAAATCGTGCTAGCGAAATTTTATTCTTTATTTTGTGTGTATTCGATGTTTCAGATGGCGAGCATCGAGGTCTCGCTGTCAACGACACCGCGCCGGAAGAAGGGCGGTAGCGTATCCGGAGGTATGACCTCGCCAGCAAGTCATCGGAATCGTGATCATTATAAGGAAGTCGATGCCCTTAGAGTTGCTCTCCGCGACAAAGAAAACATCATTCAGACGTTGGTTTCGCAGTTTTTTCTCATATTTCCTGTTGCCGTATCGTCTCACATACAAATAAACGTTATTTCTTTCCTCTTTACCTTTACTTAATGTTCTGTGTATTTGTTATCGTAGGCTCAAAGGTCAACTGTGCAATACACTGAGCAATCGTCTGGCTCTAAGAAACGGAGCGCCGCCATTGACCGAGGCCGACAGAAAAGCGACTGACGAACGTCTTCAAAGATTACAACGGGACGCGGATAACAAAAGACTCACTATAAAGAACCTCAAACTCGCCCTTGAACGTCTTGACATCACGGAGTAAGAATAAACCGTATATTCTCATGTTAAAAATTACTCCGCGCTTTTGGAGCACTTAAATGCATCGAATATCATCTCATCCCATATTGTCTAGTGGTTAGGATATCTGGCTTTCACCCAGAAGGCCCGGGTTCGATTCCCGGTATGGGAAATTTTTTTTTTTCTTAAGAAACTTCAATCCTCACGTTCCGAAGTCGCTTTCTGAATATGACAGACTCGGAACGGTTTGTACTCATCTCATCCCATATTGTCTAGTGGTTAGGATATCTGGCTTTCACCCAGAAGGCCCGGGTTCGATTCCCGGTATGGGAATATTTTTTTTTTTCGCAATAAAGATTTAAAAATTGTTTCTCTTCACAACGTTGTTGACGTTTTGTTAATAATTAATTATTATTAATTTTCATTTGCTTATTTTTGCGGTCTTCGTTTTAGCAACATAGACGTAAGAATTCAACAAGCCGAATTGGAGTATCGTCTCGGACGCGAGGAACTCGAGCTTCTTACTCTTCGCGAAGAGAGCAGAGCTCTACAGGCTGCTTTGGAGTTGGCAGAAACCCAAGAGAAACAAAAGAACGATACGATATTCAGGTATTTTAGAATTCATTAAGCAGTTTTTAAATTCACAATGTTTCCTGTACAGTTTTAAAAAAGAAAATAAAACGAATTTCAATAATTCACAAACTTTTTTTTAAATTTGTACAAAAACATTTATTTAACGGAAATATTTCATGGTCAAGCTGTATTTCCGGTGGTACCCAAATGACCGTTCACGCCGTTGAGGTCAGTGCCGACCCGAAAAGTCCGCGTTTTGGTGCTGGGCCACGTGACGGTGCTGCGGGTCTTTACGTCGATTGGGCGGTCGAGGATTCGGGTCTGTGCAAGGGAGACAGGTAAAAAATCAATTTCTCAAAAACTCGCTCAGTTAATATTCTAATCCTTTTATTGGTTTATTAAGGTCACAGATAATTGTCGCGTGGGCATTTTTCCAAGCAGGAAGCAAACGAATTTCGTGTGAACGAAATAGTCTTGTGCCGATTCTCGGTTCGTTTTTTTATTTCTGTGGACACACACGCGAGCTGTCTTGTTCTCGATTATTCTGGAATGTCCGGTTTTCGGACCCTTCTTGTCCGCTGTTTCCCACATCCGTTCTAAAAAAACTCTTCCCACAAAGATGTATGTCCACAAAACTCTCGATCTGTTCTCACAGACCCGAAACATGATTCTTTACTTTTTTCTTTATCTCTCGTACGTGAGCACATATTTCCGGAATTTGATCATTTTGCTGTGATAATATTTGAGCCTGGACCTAAAATTTCCGAGATGGCAGAACTCGGTAAATTGTTTATTTGCAATGAGTCCGAGCCCAACAGCTGATCGTTGTCTTGTTGTTTCAAAATTAGAGCGAAACATTTTTTGCCAAATTTTATTTATTTTCTCACTACAATTTTTGTGGAAACTTGGATGAAGTAGAAAATGCACTTGTCGTTATTCCGCGACACACAATCATTGCTTTTATGCATACGCTAAAGAAGGTTATCATAATATGGTGGAGGCAAAAAATGAAAATGGGTGAGGTAAACACGAGGCGATCTCGCGCACTCCTACGAGCGTGGATCGAGGAAGAACAATGGCCAATCTCTTGGCGTTCACGTTCTCTCGTCGTTCTCTGTACCGTGAAGCTCGCACCACACACATTTATTCATAAACACACTGAGTGACTTACAGAAAGGCGCAAGTTGATGATTTTACACTCAAGATAACGAGAATCAAAGCCTTTTGTTTCGTTCGTAAATTTCTCGTACTGTATTAACTGATGAAACACACAATAAGCTCCGGAAGTCCGCGGCCTGCCCCCGCTAATTGCAACTGCAACTTCACATGACCTCTTATAATGCCGAGTGCACTCGTCAGCCTTCGAAACACACATTCTTCTCGAGGAGCAATTGTTCCATTCGTCTTGAATTCGATATTTTTCCTTTTTTCAAAAAAGTGTTCAAAAGTCAAGAATATTTCTTTGAATTAACAATTTCTTGTGGTAATTCTTCTATTTGAATTCCGAGGACATGAGAAAACGACAGAAATCTCATTTTTTCGAAATTCACGGGGATTTAAAGGATTAAAAATGAACCATGGCCAAATTCATATTTTCAGACGATAAAATGCATTTTATTCAATTATTGCACAGGCAATTCGTGTTCCTATTCGTACTCGGCGAAATTACAGTTTTACCACGTCACCGAAAATAATTAGACATATGTGTTGAACAGGATTTTAGAGGTCAACGGTAAAACGGTTGTTGGTGCTGGAAGAAATGATCTCGCGAGGCTGCTCGCCGTTGCACCGGACGCTGCGCAAATCGTCGTTTTACGAAGGAGCGAATCACTCGCCGCACTCCGTACATTGAGATCTGATAATCTCAGGCTTACACACAGAATCGGATATCTCGAGGAACAGGTTCGAGATCTTTTGACACCAACGAGACCCGAAGTGACCGTTGTAGAACCGCAGTCGAGTCATCAGGATCACGTTCAGGTATATACGAAAATTTATTTGTCAAAATTACTGATTCGACGTAATTTTCAATGTGATTCGACAAAAATTTGAAAGAAACCAATAACCATGTGGAATAAAATTCAGGTGTTCCAGAAAGGGCCTCAAGTGACAGCGTTGGTGGCAAATTTGCCGGGTTTGAATGTACGTAGCCCAGCTGACCTGAGACAAAGTGTACCGACGGTGAGAACGCGCCAAAGCGATCAAGGAAGAAGATTGATTCAAGATTCTCGAAGCTTGAAGGATGTCCTGGATTTTTCATCGGACAGCGCGGCAAACGGCCACCAAAAGTCTCGCCACCGTCAGAAAGGCGTGTCATTGGCAAATTTTCAATTGACACGTTCAACCGCGAGCTTAGATTTTCATCAATCGCAGGGACAATTGCAATCGCAACGGAGGCGATCTTCACGTCTCGATTCCAATGTTGATCAATTGCACAAGAGCCGACGAAGCTCTCAAGCGTTGCAATCGTTGGAATTCGACTCCGAACCCACTTTCTATCGGATGCAGGTAAATTCATTAATTTTCAATCGAGCACAATCGCCTTAGGTGATGGAACATACTAATGAAACCTAATAGACACTAATGGTGATTGGTCAGTGTTGAAATGTCTCCGAAAAAGGTGGAAAAGTCATTTTCGATACTTCTCCGGTACTCATGCGAAAGATTGACTCCCTTAAGACGAAAAAAACTCAATAAAAACGTAAATTCTTCACCACGACGTGAAAAAGAGTTTGGCGAAAAACTCTTTTCATAAAAATTCATATTTTCATAAAATTCGTATTCTTTTTCCAGGATAATCAATCAAGAGCATCCGAGCATTCGGAGATGTCGGGAATATACAGTTCTCATGAGTCCAATTCAAAAGCACGTCCGGCACCACCGAAAAAACCGTTACGTTTGTCCCTCCATCGAGCAGCGAGTTTGCAGTCGGTAGAGAGCGCCCCACCCAGCGCACCATCTCACGAAACTTCGAGAAAACCAATGAAGAGAAATTATCGCGGTGACCCACCGACTATCGATAAGAACGGCCGCAGCGACACGGAAACTAACAATCACAACAATCACAATAATCATAATAATCATAATAACCACAATAATCATAACAATTATAATAATCACAACGCGGATTTACACTCGTCCTTGAATAATCCACCTCAGCCACCACCGAGGACGCCATCCAGGGCGGAATCCTGTCAAAGCGCCTTACGATGGCCGTCACCTAAGCCACGACCCCAGTTAACGTCAGTACCGATGGAAAAATGGTGTTGAAATCAAAATTCATTTTCTCGAATCGTATTCAACGAGGATGCGTAGCCTCGGAAATAAATTACTCACGTTAGAACTATTTTTTATATAAAATCAACACTTTTTTCTATGAAAGAATAAAACGTTGTCGTTGTCATTTCTCAAACGAAGGATATCATCGAAAGATAGATTTCTTGAATCCCCATTTTACCCAAAATTCTCTCGAGTAAATTTGATAGAAAATTTCCTCGGAATGAACAATTCGAAAAAAGTGATATCTCGTACAATTAAAAATCACAAGTGAATGGAATCTCATGTACAATGTGCAATTTCGAACGTGCTAGCAAATTAATGACTTTTTGTTCAATTTTTTAAGCTTTTTTTATACGAAAACTAAGCTCTCCGTACAAAGTACGTTTGAGCTCGAGAATGCGGGCGTTTATTTATGATCTAATGTCCAAGACTCTGAAAAATAACTCGAAGCATTACTATCGATAAATATAAGACGATGGCATTTTTTACTCGCCCTCCGCCGTTCCGGAAAGAGAGGGACATTTTTTTAAGCACACTCTATGGATACAAATGTATAAATAACTTTATTGTAATTCGGAGGAAAAAAAAGAAGACGATTTTTTCATATGATCAGAGATAACGAGAAAAAACTATTTTTGCAATCCTCGGCGACAAAGACGCGCCAGAAGACTGTCCAATTGCAGAAGACTGTTCATTCCTTCAACAATTCCCAAATGCGTCATTCCAATTTCCTGTAACAAAGATAAAACACTTGAAAAAATGAAAATAAATATTGATCGTTGAGGAAAAAGCTAAATGCGTATTTCAATTTCTGATGCGGTGAGGCGCGTTCGTTTTTATTCAAATTACCTTGATGAAATCCAGTCTGAGCATCTCCTCGATTTTCAAATTCTTGCAGACCCGAAATATATTCGTTATTAAATCTTCCGCAGAATATCCCATGCTCCAAAGATATTGCAAGGTTTCAAGCGCCGAACTGATCTCACCCAGGCAGCACTTTTCAAGCATCTCTTTGATGGCCAGAGGATGTGGCTGGTCGCAAACTTTGAAGACATTTTCGTTGTTGACGTGGCCAAAACCGTTGTGCGTCGATTGTAAATTGTTGAGAGCTTGTCGCATGTCGCCCTGCGCCGTAAAAACTATTGCATCCAAACCATCCTCTGTGTGAGAAACCTTGAAAAAAGAAAAGATTGATTTTCATTATAAGTAAAAATTTGTGCACCCGCAAAAACGTATTTGTGGCACACTCACATTCTCCTTCCTGCAAACTTCAAGGACTTTTGCCAACACTTGCGCATCCGTTAGTTTGCCGTAACGTAACATAGCGCACCTCGATTGTATGGGTTCAATAATTTTTTCACTGTTGTTACAAGCGAGAGCAAATCTTGTAGTGTTACTGTAAATTTCCATGGTGCGGCGCAGAGCCTGCTGCGCTCCTTCGGTCATGCTGTCCGCTTCGTCGAGTATTATTATCTTGTGTTTATTTTGGGGCAGATTCACCTGAAATTTGGTACGATTCCATTAGATAGGCAAGAGATTTCGTATACAAAATTAAAACTTTTTTAAATTCATGGCAAAATATTCAATTCCTAGCAAGCACAAGTTCCAAACCTTTTTTTGAGCAAACATCTTTATTTTGTTTCTGACAACATCGATTCCTCGATCGTTCGATGCATTGAGCTCAAGAACAGATTCCTTGAATGCTGGACCCAAGAGTATTCGTGCCAGACATAAAATTGTTGTTGTTTTTCCGACGCCGGGAGGGCCGGCAATGATGATATTGGGCGCGTTCCCCATTCTGGCAAACAATGACAATCTTTCGACCGTATCTTCATTTCCCACGATGTCAGTGAACACTTGTGGTCGATATTTTTCAATCCTAAAGTCAGAACGATCGTAATTAACACAGAATTTCATCTGGATCATAATTCAACGTTTTTTCGAACGTTATCTCATGTTTTTTATCGATTTTTTCATTTGTATACTTTGCAAATTAAATAAGCACACGAACACTCATGTTTTTTACTTTTCCTTATTAAAACATCAGTTTTATCATTGCGAAGATATCCACGAAATGTACTTTATCAACGCTAATCCCTTAACCTCACTTTTATCGACAACGTTACTTTTTTTCGATTCCAAGATTCTGATGTTTACTGTCATATTATTTATTGCTATTTGTGTCAATTGGTATTGCCGTAAATATGCTTCGATCTATGACTTTTCAAAATGTAACGAAAATCATAAGTATTTTCGTACTGGCGACGTAAACAAACCGGCGAGTCTTCCGCATAACCTCAATTTTTCGATCGCGATGAATTTGCATGCAATAAATGGAGTGGGAGTGAATTTTTTGTTTTTTACCATGGCAGACACAAGGATTTTGATAGTTTGTCATCTCGAGAATTCTTTTTGCCACTTGTAGACGGTAAAACGTCAACTTCCATAGGTTCTGCCGTAACTTCGTCAGCTGCCATAGTTGGAACTTGTACCTATTCTTCGTCGCCTTGTAATGTTGTAACAACTTTATAACGTCGGAGAAGAATTATCTTTATGCAGTAAGAATAGTTTCCAAGCCACGAGTAATATGTGCGTGACTGCTCAGGGTTGTCACTACTGCTTAATAAAAATCTTTTCGGGCTGTATCCCGCCAATTTTATCGTGTTGTTCTGAACTGAATTGACTCTGACTGCGCGAGTCAAGTTTCGGCCTTTTTTCACGTAATAATATCGTCTATGTCATGGAAATATATAAAAACGTATTGATCAATTAAAAAAAATGAAGCCAGTATTGACAATAATATGCAAAAGATCGTAATTGTTTGCATGGTTTTTTATTCGGTAATAATATTCCAATATATGTTGACAAAAGCAGTTCTGAACGTCGACATATATTCCGACAGGACGCATATATTCCTTGTTATTCGCAATCTTGTCGATAGAACGTTTCTACCAAATATCACACGTCGTTTTGGATTTCATTTGACTCCACGACGCACATCCAAAATCTTTGGCGAATTCCGGCATATTCGAAAACAAAATGTTGACCTGATATTCTTGGGGGATAATGGGGCCCGAGGTCATTAAAGTTTTGAATGATTTCGTCGAGTGTTTTGTGCAAATATTACTTGCAGCGGTTATCCAAAACATCTGTTCAGGCGTGTACTGTTCAAATCCGGGCAAATTAATCGTCTCGTCTTCCGAGGTTAGCCACGTGATGTACGCGTCGTAAGCTACTCTCAGACTCGCGATTTCAATCTTATTTCGAGTCAGTGTACGAGTGCCGTTTATCTGTGCCAATAAGCAGAACAAAAAGGGTTATTTGTTATTCCTGTTTGACCTCTTTACTACGTGATTCCGACGGTACAGTCGCGACAGAAAATTAAATTCCATCACAGAATCAAATCGGTTATTGCGAACAGGAAAAATTCGGAAAAACCGTGAAATGAAATGATCGAAATAAAAAATGAATTTATTTTTCTCACACATTGAAAAAACTAAAATTCGCTACGCGTATCATTAGGATCATCGTACCTCAAGTTTCTTTTTGTCGAGCTTGAAATTATCCCATTTTTCGATTACGCACTCGTTACAACTGCAGATGTCTTTCGAAGTGCCGATGTACGATCCGGAAATGATTTGGCGTGCAATGTTTATGCCAATCGTGGCGTAACCAAGAGATCGTGGTTGGTGATCGTTCGCGTACAATATCTGGATTATATTTCGGGGAATAGCTGCACATCGAAATAAAGAGAACGAAAGAAATTTTCCAAGTTAGTGCGAGGAATGGATCGGTGGGAAAGCGAGAAAGTAAAAACACCATAAAACAATGAGCCTTTAGAATAGGAAGAAATCCAAGTTTTACCAATGAAATCTTGTGACCCCAACGAAGCAGGATTCATACTGGTCGTTCCAAAATACTTTGTCAGATGGTCAAACTCGTCAGTTGGTCTCCTCAATTGCGCGTATTCCTTGTGTGCGTCGAATACTGCCAAACGTTCAATATTTTTGAAATAACTCAAATGATCAAAGGTGAGATTCGCGTAGAATCTTTCGAGGGCTGAGTCATCCGGGGGATAAAGGACGTCACTCACTGCATCAGTGACCATTTTCATTGCTTTCACTGTCTGTGGATCCTCGTGAGCAGCATAATACGGAGTAAGCTGTATACAAAAAAAAAATATATCGATATTAAGTTCTAAGCATGAAAAAATCGATAATTAGTAAATTATTTGGAATTTTGACAAAAATTGCAAAAAAAATTGCGAAAAAATGGATAAAATAATTTACAGATAAAAATAAAAAATAATTTTGTGTAAACGGAAACGTACCCAATCGATTTTCTTCGTATATTCTTCTTTCATAGCCATTACGATCTCACTAATATTATGTGCTGCCGAGGGTGGCAAATATTTCCTGATGAACATGCTATTGAAAATGGGCCAAAGATTGCCAACAACGTGTTTTATGCACGCAGTCTGTTTTTGAGGATAGCGCGGCGACTTTGCTCGAGCAGTAAAATAGTCATTTTTCACACGACGTACTCGTTCGCTAGAGTACTCTGCATTCCTCGAGGCGATCCTCGCAATAATGCTATTAGCTTGAATCTTTGTCGGTGTCTTGGCCATTAAGGCTTCTACTCTGACGAAATACTCCGGTACTGGTACATTGACGACTTCGTTGTCAGATATTTCGACTTCGGGTGCATTCAGAATCGACTTGATGTTTTCCACCCATGGCACACTCGGGTATTTCCTCTTCAGTTCTCGGATCGACATCATATTCAGCGATTTTGCTTTCACTTCTTCCTTGTCCGTTAAATGGATCTGTACCGCAAAATCGTAACGATTAAGGTAAATACTGTGCTGCATACTAGTCAAATGAGTGCTAAATTTTCAAAATGCTTTTAGACCAAGTTTAATGTAACAATTAAATGTATTGTTAGTGGATTTGTATTACAGCATGTCTTAGTAACATGGAAAAATATTAAAAACGATAGTTTTGCAAAAACATTAACTGATAAATCCAAATTTCCATGGTGACACATTTTCACTAGGTTTTTTCAAAGAATTATCTTCATTTTTCAACCGATTTTTATGCACCACGGCTCATTTTGTTCCTCAACTGATCATCTACGAATCCACCGCGTAGATTTTTTTAAAATTCATTCGTTCAGAAATTAGTTATGAAAAAGTTTTTTCGCTTAATAAACAATAAGCTGGAATAGTGAAACGGTTGAGCTTAAAAAAAATCTACGTGGTGGATTCGTAGAGGGTCAGTTGAGGAACAAAATGAGCCGTGGTGCATAAAAATCGGTTGAAAAATGAAGATAATTCTTTGAAAAAACCTAGTGAAAATGTGTCACCATGGAAATTTGGATTTATCAGTTAATGTTTTTGCAAAACTATCGTTTTTAATATTTTTCCGTGTTACTAAGACATGCTGTAATACAAATCCACTAACAATACATTTAATTGTTACATTAAACTTGGTCTAAAAGCATTTTGAAAATTTAGCACTCATTTGACTAGTATGCAGCACAGTATTTACCTTAAGATACGTCAATCTAGAACGATTCCAAACAAACCAGTCACCAATTCTCTGAGATTTATTTTTGTAATTCTCGGACTATCAGCTCGATCTTCGTCCGGATGACGACCGGACGTTGTCAGACCTTGAAAAGTTGCTCACAAGACAAAAATAGCGTAGGGAATTTTGAAAAATCAAGCCTTCACGAAATTGTCGATTTTCACGCCATTTTTTGGACTCTCCAGAGCAATGTTTACGAATAATTGCTTTTTTACTCACGCCTTTCCGTTGGAGGTCGAATAATACCGATTCTTTCAATTCGGTCAAAGCGTAAGCCCTGTTGGCACCAAGCTCAACAGCCAACTCCACGATGAATTGGTAATACTGTTGCACGTCAGTATGATTGAATTCTGTCGTGTTCGCGGTTGTCGGTGCCCCAGGAACCACTGACCGAAGCTGTCAAGCGTTCAATGTCGTCCATTATTTTGTGTCATTTCTTTTCATTATTTCTCAGTAGACTCGACATTTTATCATTTCCATGTGAGTCTTCGAATAATTAGTTGAATTTTAATAGTTTTTTTTTTTAATGTGATCTTATGGTGAAAGAAAAAATGTCTCGATTTTCTCGATCGGACCAAAACACTGCGAAGACAAGTTACGAACAGCGTCAATTGTGTAATGTCAAGCGTTCAATGTCGTCC
The DNA here is from genome assembly GCA_037952995.1 of Hyposoter didymator. Lineage (NCBI taxonomy): Eukaryota > Metazoa > Arthropoda > Insecta > Hymenoptera > Ichneumonidae > Hyposoter > Hyposoter didymator. The sequence goes on from JBAJMU010000003.1 coordinate 13,505,900, forward strand.
GTTATTTTATGTCATTTCTTTCCATTATTTCTCAGTAGATTCGACATTTTATCATTTCCATGTGAGTCTTCGAATAATTAGTTGAATTTTAATAGTTTTTTTTTTCAAATACGATCTTACGGTGAAAAAAGAAAAAATATCTCCATTTTTTCGATTGGATCCAAACACTGCGAAGACAATTGTATAATGAAAATACTGACGAATACACTGTTTTGAATTTACTGGTCCGATAACTAGTGAGTTCGAAAAGAGAAAAAGAAAGCAATTCGCCAAAGAAACTACGTCTTAATGATTAATGATTAATATCTTGTTGTAATTAGTCCTCATACGAATAACTTTCCGAAAGTGTACTGTGGAGATATAATATTCAAAAAAATACACATTGATAGTAATCACCGAGATCATTCGTGAGCCTTCTTGCTTTGGATTTTTTTCTATGCGAACTTCTGTGAAATCACCCACACCTCCCTCATCGTGTTGGAATTTGCGAATCTTCTGTCGCCAAGTGAAGTTTTTATCGATCCAGGCTCTGCCTTCGACCACTGGCCACCCACCTCTTTTCTTCAGAAAACTTTTCAGGTCTGCCTTTGCCCGATCTCCATAATTTCCTGCAACGAATTTGCAGGGTTTATTCTGTTAGAACATCGAAATGCAATGAGTGGTTATTCGGAATGTGCATCCAATGACACCCACTTGGGTCCATGCAAGTCTTGTATAATTTCTTCAGAAGCTTGAAAGGTCGTGGTTCATTTAACTTGATTTTCGATTCCATCATTTCTTTTATTTCGTGGTGCATATCCCATGCGAGCCAATGGTCGGTGGATGTGATATCACGCTCGGAGGGCGTGTCCATAAGGTTGAAGGAACCGCAGGCATAAGCATAAATGTTATTGCAGACATCGGCGGATGGATTCATGTTCAGGGCGATCCTTTTAGCTGGAGATGACATTTCGTTTGTCGTACTTTTTTTTTCACAATTCTTTATTGTTCTTTCTTCTTTAATGTTCAATGGATCTCTCCAAAGATTATTGGGCGCCTCGACCTTTTCGCACTGTCATTTTTAATGTGTTTTGTCTCAATTACTTACCGATCGTAATGCATCCGTGCGTCGAGCACGTTTCGTCCGCACCATTACCGATTGAAACTTTGAGCCACAAAAAAAAAGCACAACGAATTATGCTCGGAGTTTCCAGTTTCCGTGAGTTTTTATCCCTTTCCCATCCTCGTTGTCTGCAAATCCTGCAAAAACGTATCCTTCGAGTGTCGATCGCAGGACGTACATACATGCAAATTATAGCGTCAAACTTACGCCTCGAAGTGCATCTCTGCTAGTCAATATTTCAAAGTCAAACTTGATTTATTAGCATTTATTTTCATACGTTCAAAAAATCACAGAAATCTCGATAACAATGGGACTGAGGAGCTTATAATTCCACCAATGAAATGTTTCGAATTTTGATGATATTATCGAGGTTTTTTTTATATGTATTTCATATACACTTAGGGAATTTATTAATCAGTGGAAATTAGTACACTGTGCGAAAAAAAAAACATTTCGCACGTATATATGAATTTCGTGTCTACGAGATCCGAGAAATATAACGAATAACCGATGCTGTCAATTTCATTGGAGATTATATAGGTCGAGAGATTTGTCACAGAGAATATGACTATCGATAGTGCACGTGTGTACTGTATGGATATACTTTTTGCTAAGAGGCACAGATACGATGATACGCGTAAATCTGCACAACCAAATGATTCCGGAACTACTGCGAAATGATTTCCATGCAAACTATTAAAAGTTGACAATTATTTCAGGTTATTTCATGATTCAATGTTTACCCAAAAGCTTGACAAGACTTTAACGATATCGATGAATAAAAATATCTGCATGTGCGACAATAAATTCGTTCACCGTTTGCGCGCCGTTACGTTTTATATTTCTGATATCGTAAACAAGTTTCGATGTTTCATTTATTTTTATTCCTTTTGGAAGATGCTTCCTCATAGCGTATGGGATTATTCATTTAAAAATGTAAATTCGATGTTTTCTCAGCACAAATGCTTGCCATAATTATTCGCATGGGACCATTCGGTTTTTTTTCTTCTAATCAAGCAAAGGAAGGGTACAAAGTTTTCCCTGAATTACTAGACCGCAGCTCATTCCCAAAGTGCAGCGTATCTCGATGTCTTGTAGCTCCTAATCTTCGGACAAGGACGAGTAAGCATGGTCTAGGATGCATGACAATTCACGTGAATTCTAATCCTCACGTTCCTTTAGGGCATTCGTAATGGGTGTTGAAAATGAGAGCGGTTGGTCGAGACTGCTATCGATGCTCACGTTTATACGTATTTATACCCGTGCTGTGTGCTCCGCACGGCGTGTTGGTCCATTATGCACGGTTGTCGCACGTCGTCAATACAATCGCGAGACGAGAAATTTCATTCGACACACAGTGGATACGTATGAGGGTGGGTGATGTGGAAAATCATGGGCAAAGTCGTGATACGACGGAGCACGTGCCATTTGTACGAAAATTTGCATGGAACGGATTTTTCTACAACAAAGTTTGAGAATTTAAACAACTGAATCACAAAAATCACTTCGTGGCTCAATGCAATCGAAATACTTTTTACTTCATCATCATATTGTGCTAAAATTTATATCAATACCATAATTCACTATTAATTATATTTTCATAATTTTTTCATTATTGGCAGCTCGCAGCTGTGCGGCTGGGATTTCCGGTGATTTTCCATTAAACCCATTTTTGAATTTCTCATATTTACAAAATCCTACCAAACGATACATTTATCCCGGCGATTCATTGGAGAATTTTCATGACATTGAAATTCTCTGGAAAATTCGGGCATGTTCGAAGACGACCCGATCACTCGAAATTTATTAATGCTGTGGTCCGCTCTTTGAATTTGGTACTTTGATTCTTGTTTATCGTATTTTGCGCACTGGATACTCGCTGAGCTGATCCAGAACATTTGTCCGTTGGAGTACTTCTCGAGTCCGGGCAATTTTGGTTCTTGGCCGTTTTGTTGTGCCCATTTCTCGTACGTATGATAAGCTAATTTGATTCCTCCGATGTCGGCTATATTTTCGTCAAGAGCGAGCGAACCTTTCAACTGCGAGATAAATCAGTATGAAAATATTGTTTATGGACGGGCTTACAATGTGAATTAATGATTTGCTTCATACGTGAAAAACTTTGACAAATTCTTGTTCGTCACGCAGAGAAAACTCACATGGAGGCCAGTAACGTCATCCACATAATTGTTGTATTGATCGATCATGCACTGTGTCCGATTTTGAAAATTTGCAGAGGCAGTGGCTTGCCACCAATCCTGATAACCATCTTCATCGAAGTGTCGTCCGTTTTCGAAAAAGACGTGGGTAAGCTCATGTCCAATCGAGGTGCCAATTGCGCCGTAGTTTAAATAACTTGGTCGGTTTGTATCGAAGTACAGGCCGTGAAGCATTCCAGTTGAAATCGCTGTTCGAAATTAATGGAAAAAATCGGTTTAGGTCCATCGCTTTACAGTAGCAGTGAAAAACTTGAGAAAAAAAGGTAAATTTGATAAACACACCGATGCTGTTTGTCATTGGCGAATAATAGGCGTTGACTGTGGTGGCGGGCATCATGTTTGTCCAATCGATCGTGTCCGCGGGTTCTTTCAACTTTTGGAGTCTGATAGAACGATCGAACGCGGTTAAATTATTCATGTTTCCGAAAAAATTGTTCTCATCGAATTTGAGGTCGTTGTAAAATTTGTCTAATTGTTGCTCCTCTAATACTTTGTCCGGATGACCAACGGAGTGGCCCAGTTTACTCCATTTTCTGATCCCTGCGTTCTTCGTCGTGGTGTCCATCCAGTGATTCTTAAAACGTTCAACCGAAATTTAAGCCAAAATTACAACAAAGAATTGTCGAATCTCGCAGGATATTCACTGGAATTGTTTATCCAAATTGTACGAAATCGCAATTTCGTGTGTCAACGAGAAATAAAATCGGGATGCTGCGTACCTTCGATAAATTTTCGTACGCTTCTTGTTTGAGGTTGACGGCCATTTCCTCTACAACTGTTTTCGCTAGTTTGCTCAAAAAATTCTTTTCGTAAATTCCAGAGATAGCAAGTTTCAAATTCGCCATTACTTGGTTCGTACACCATTTTGTTTCATTCCGCTCCCATTGAATTTTAAATACCGACGACAAATAATGATACACCTTCTGACGCAGTTCGCTGCTCGCATAGATTGCGTTCCGGATCGCGAGCCGGGAAAACACATAATTAGCTTGAATACGTTTTGAGCTATTGGCCATGAGCTTTTCCAGTTTGACATAGTATTCGGGGGCTCTCACGTCGATAACATCGTACACAGTGACATTTACGTTCGGAGGAACAAATTCTCTAACGTATTTCATCCACGGAACACTGGGATACATTCTGATTAATTGCCCGATTGTTTTCGGTTTGTATGTCTTGGACATGTCATCCAATGATTTGATCTGCAAAAATCTTCCAATTACGTGAGAAAAGTGCAAGTTACGCTAAGCTCGATTATATTTTGTTCGTTTTCAAACTTCGACCCGGATTCATCAGCATTTCCATTTCTTTTTTTTTTTCAGAAGAATTTTGCAGAATGATTTTCTTTTTGTACATTTCCGCCACTTGCCAAGGCGACTCAGTATTCCACTCACATTTGCCAGTTGAATTTCAAAATTTATTGTTTCCCGGAGTTCCTTCGAAGCGCGCGCTCTCTCAGCGCCGAGATCCACAGCCAAGTCCACTAGGAAATTGTAATGTCGTCGAATATATGTGTTTGACCTATTAAAGTCGGACTTCTTAACCCCAGGCTCAAGAATATCCGATGGCTCCGTGAACTATTTGATACGGAACAAAATAAAAGTTAATAAAATGGAACAAGCAAAATCCGGCGATCCAACAAAAGTTTCGTTTATCCAATGGAATCGTTTCGGACATCGAACGAATTCAGTTTTTCAATTGCTACTAGTTTCCCTCGGATTTCCGTATGTTAACAATCTTGTCCAGTAGCATACTAAAGGTTTATGAGCTTATATGCAAACCGTGATAATTCGTTCGGGACGAATTAGATCGATTTCAATGCGGCGTCTGATCAAACCGCCGATATTGTTTTCGAGGATCCAGTCAGCATCATTGAGTAATTGAAAAATCATTCGTCGCCAGTGAAATTTGTTGCTATTCCAAGTTTCGCCATCAAGCACCGGCCATCCGCCCAACCTGCTCAGGTACTGTTTCAGCTCTTGAAGTCCCTGGGCGCCAGAAGAAACTACAAACATTTACAAAGGAAAAAAAATCAAGAAAGATTTAATTGATTGATTTTTCAAATGCAGAATATTCAAGTAAATTACCTGGACTGATGCAGCTTCGGTATAAGGTCTTGGCGAGTTTGACGTATTTCGGCTCGGTAGGACTGATCTCAGCAGCGATCATACGCGTCATATTCTCCCGAATCTCATTGTCCAGTATCGTTGCATAATCCACGTACGATTTATTACTTGGTATAGTGGTAGATTCCCGGAAGCCACCACAGGCGAATTCATAGAAATCAGCACAAGGGTCGATACTCGGGTTCATGTTTTTTAGGATTTTTGAAGCTGCAGACGAAAATTTATCCCATCAACTAGTTTTGTCGCCGATTAATTCGTCGCCAAATTTTACTCGAGTCACTTGATTTCCCATGCACATTTGTTGCCCGTTTTTCTCATTTCACGCTCAATTACGTACCTGTGAAGGAGCATGCATCGGACAAACACACGCCACCTCCACCCTGAACACTGGAAACTCTCATGCACAAAAAAAGTCCGCACGCTACTACATTTTGCAGTCCGAAATGCCACCATCCCTTTCCTTTCGTACATCCTTTTTTTCTGTGGTCAATAAAAACAAATAAAAGATACAATTTTTATGGAAATTCTATGAAACCGAAAAGACGATGAAACTTACGTTTCTTCAGAGCTCATCATTGGCAATTGATTCTCGTTACGAATCAACGAGATTCAATGTAATGATTGGAAAATTACTTATCGCCCTTTAACAAGATTTCCATTCAAAACAATCCTTCTCGGAGCTGCCGTCTGCTGCGTAATCGAGAGCTCACTCCGATATACGCTTTTGGTCATCATTTTATACTTTTTTGTATTGGCATAATTCTAGGATGGGCGTGCAGAGCAAAGAGTTATGTGGGAGTGTTTCTTTAGTCTTTGGAGGGAACATTACAAGTTCATATGTTCCTCATTTCGATATTATTTGGCTTTCGAACGTCAAGGATATTAATAACGTCAAATTCTGGCAGTTCTGGAGAAGTTTATTAGAATTTACGTCACACCGTATGATTAGGTGTACTCAGTTGGTTGAAAAACAAGTAGATTTATGACAATTTTCGGAGCCTCTTTCGATCATTCCATCAAGTAGTTGAGTTCCCTTTTATGACGCGTGTCAAAAAAGAACAAGAATCATTCTGATACGCATAATTCAAAGCTAAATTATACAACAAAACGGCATAGCAGCGTCAAGACGACAGCTGGATAGAAATTGACGAGCGATTTAACTCAATCAATTCACGAACCATTCGCTCCAAATATTGACAGTATGGTGTGACTAAATATTTCTACAGAATTACGCAGCATTTTTTGGAATGATGGAAAGAAAATGGGTCTTATTTATCGGGCACGCCCAATGAATTTCTCGGTTGAGCCGCCTTTCTGTTTCTTTTAAAAATGACGATATAATGCCTTGTAGAAATCTCTACTGCAAAATCTGTTCGAGCCCTCTTCGGGTAAAAACCATTGAACCGATGGTAGAGAATCTATCCCAAGGATAAAGCTCATGAATCAGATTCAATTCCAGATTGTATAAAATTCGGATAAATTGTTTATAACGAAAAAATTTGAAATTCCTTATCCAACGTTCAACTTTCAATATTTCCTCTTTATTGGAAAACGCTGGTGTGGCATATATGCGAAAAAAAATGTTTGGAATCGCTTGTAAGTCACCTTATTCGCCGTGACACTCTCTCAGCTTTTTTTGCATGCAATTATATGCCCCCTGTAATTCGCACATTTGATGGTCTGTAAGACGAAATACTATTTTCGTATTCGGCAATAAAAAGAATCATGTGAATCCTCCCCTTCTTTTTTCTTCTTCTTTGCGTTGCAGTTGATTTTGCTCCATTGTATACGACCTTTGAAAACAAAATTGGAGTTTCTCAAGAACCGGATTTTTCCAAAATCGTAAAGTTTTCGAAAAACATTTCTCTCCAGGATCATAAGCGAAAATATTTTAAAAAATTTGTTTTTTTTTTGTTGGAGATTGAAGATGACGAAACTCATGCTACTCCGACTTCTTTGCGACTACTTTGTTAGATTGACGCATTCTCGAATGACGATACAGAATCTCCATTTGTGTCAATTCCATTATAAAAACACATTTCACGTACTCTTAGGCTAATTAATAACTTCATCAAATTTAATTATTAGCAGCAAACAATACAACGTCAAAGTCGTTTCGCCATCCGCTAGTTTTGTTCGCCTAGCGATCGGGAATATCAATAGCAATAAAAAAAATGCCTTTTTCATTCTTTTCATTTATCGTTGATTTAAAGCCAACGTGAAATTCAGATTACCCCTGTTCCTAAGCGATGTTTGAGGGCAATTGTCATGCTAAATAAAAAGCCTCAAGCGTGGCAGAGATACCTGCAAATTTTGAAAGTAATCAGTTTCTATGACGTTCGTCGATTTCCTCACGAACCTCGTGCATGGTCTTCGATCTTAACCTTAATTATTGTCAAGCGGGGTTATCAATAAAAATCAATTACTGATTATAAGTGAGATTTTAAATAAACAGGGTAAAAACAAAATGCAACATAACTCGTGAAATTGGAATTTTTCAACTGCAATTGTTAGATGCTGGAATTTTTACGGTTCGTGTATGCAATTTTTCAAGCTGCACTTGCGAACTTTCCGGTCATTGGTCAGGCAGAGTTCTTTGCTTCAAATTTTTTTCGAATGCAGATGCTCTTTACAAACAGCTCTGAAGTTGCTCTTGAGATCCAACTGTCACTTAAATTGTAGTGACAGTTAAAGAAATAAAAGTTAGAACTACTGAAAAGGTTCAACGAATTGACAGTTTGGTTGTGAAAAATCACGTTAATTTTAATTTTGTCGATTGTTAATTTGTCAATTATTCTATCAAAATGTTTGTGACTTATTATGTGGAGAGCATCGAGGAGAATTTTGATTGAATGCATTAATTACGTCATGAGATGCACACGTAATAATCGGGTTATCGATGATTTCGACGATATTCCCGATTACGATATTCAGGACGTGCCTGGTAATTGATTTTTATTTCTTATTTTCTTTCGAAAAACATCGGGTCAGAGTGATCTTTCCCGCTGGCTTTTATTGAAATTTCATTTGCCTCGGAATTCTCTGTTGGAATGTTGAATAATTAACGTAATAATTTTCCAAATTTTGAACAATATTTCCGGTGGAAAAGTTTATTCATGTCTTTTATTTTTTTGATCATTTGAGAAATTATTTTCGTCAGTTTACTTCCAGCCTCAGAGCTTCGAGATTCCGGTACCGATTAGACAACCAGAAGATCTTCAACACAGACCTGATGCTCCGTGCATGCGAAGACGTTCCCCACCGGAAGTGGTGTCAAAAATGTTACAGGCGATCGTTGAGCTCAACGAAACTAAATCTATGAATAACGTGACGGCCGATGAAAATGACCTGATGAACGATGCAGAATTAACCGCGGAATTGTCATGATCAAGGAGATAAAATAAATCGTCTCCACTCATGGATTTTCCAACGTCGTCATTTTTCAATAAAAAAGATTACTGATCCCTAGATGCAAGAATGGAAATCCGATTTTCAAAATTGTTTAAACAATTTTTTTCACATCAGACTTCAATTTCTTTTTCCTATTGCATTTTCTCGCGATTCTATATAAATTTTTATTTGTTTATAACAAAACGGTAATTGTTGTGAATAAAACCGTTCAGAGTTTCCTGTGCAAAAAGAATCTTGAAAATCTGGTCATTCAAGTTGATTTTCACGGGAGTAGAGAGACAGCCTCAGGCTCTAGGTCATTGCCTGAGGCGTACGAGTGCGATTGAAACTGATGGAAAAAATGAACACCGACAACTCAGAATTGAAACGCGAGGAAGACTTTTTCTGCCGAGGAAATTGAAAAATGAAGACTAGGATGTTAACAGTTTTTGCGACTAAATGTTATCAATGACAAAAAAGCGGATAAAAGGGAAATTATTCTCTATTATTTAAATTTAATTAACAATTTTTTAATCAATTTACAATTTTTTTTGTTTTACCCAATTGAGTAAAAATCTATTGATTGCGATGATTTTTTATCCGCGTTCGTTTGATTCGTAATGATTACGAAAAAGCAACTATTCCACATGCCAAACGAGCACCCGCTGAACCAGTTTTCGCGCTGTCCTCAGTATTACCACGTCCAAGGTCATCTGGTTTTTCGTGGATGATGAGAGCTCGACCAATCGCTCCTCGAACACCGGCCAAGGTTAAGTAATGATCTATAATGTCAACTTCAGCTACACCATCTTCTTTGGCCTCGACGTTTCCCAAATCTCCTACGTGACGAAGTGGATCGTGTGGGCCACCGTGCAAAGTCTGGAAAAAATTAGATTCACGTGAAATTATTCGTATTTCTCATTTTCGGAATCATTACTCATTTCGAAGCATTACTTCGAATTTTCGAACGAATAATTTGAAAGAAAAACCGTGTTTTGGAAAATATTTGAAGGTTTTTGGAATTTTTTTACATTGAGAAAAAATCACGTGCGTCGTAATATGACGCTATAAAGAATCCTTGAAAGAAAAATGCTCGAAAGCGATACCTGCTGCACTTTTGCCAAAAATCGACTAAGAAGCATATGATAAACTTCTGTTTATCATATCTTACTCCAGCAAGATCAATGTTCTATACCCCTAGCCCCTTAATTAATGATATCTAATTACACATTGGGAGTATTATTTGAGCAGACGATTACTACAATGAAAATTTAAAAAAAAATTAATTGAAATTATATTGGTACAGATTTTCAGAATTACTTATTAAATTTTAGAATTTTTTCTTCATGATTACCAAGTAAGGATTAAAATGAGCTCCAGCTGAGCCGCAGCCCATTCTCAGGTCTCCTTTTTCGTGAATATGGAAACCATGCATTCCTGGAGTAAGTCCTTTTATGCTGCCAGTGATTTTGACGCCATTCGGCATTTGTTTAAGAGTCAAAACCCCTCCAGGACCATCCATTGGCATACCTTCGTTGCTCAGGGCCTTCAGCTCGACCACAGCCTCCAAGTCACTTGGCTGTCGAGAACAACGTTACAAAAGGAATTTAGCGATGACGTCGCCTGATAAAAATAAGCATCTATAATCTTTTTGGATATTAGTAATAAATCGATTACTTAAACAGAAAAGAAACAAAAAAAATATTTGCTAAGTGTGGGGTTCGAACCCACGCTCCCTGACGGGAACCAGAACTTAAATCTGGCGCCTTAGACCGCTCGGCCAACCTAGCTCATTTTTGCAATCTCTCTATTTTCGTACTTCACTCACAGCATTGCAATGTTCGTATTTATTCACTACAGCCAGAATCATTGAAAAGAAATCCTATGAAAAAGACTCTGGCAACAATTAAAATCGAATAAGTGCATAAAATCTTTCAATTTCACCGGAAATTGAAAATAAAAACACTCATTGCTGACTTTTGATTGAAAGGAAAAGAAAACTGGTCCACCACCAGGAGGATTCGCTGTGATTTGAAATCGATTCCGCGATAACAGAGTTCTAAATGTTTTTAAACGAAAGTGGAGCAAATCAATTAATTGAGTAAATGAAAAAAGAAACGCTGATGCAATCACGAAGTTTTCCCTTCTGTTGCAAATCAATGATCTGCCCAAAACCAAGACCGTGATGTCGAGCTAGATCGTTAAAATCGAAATTCCAACCTTAATTTCAACGATTTGATAATAAATTCGACAAGTTTATTTATTTAAAAAATGGTTGTATAATATGGAATCGTTTTTCTAGTAAGAACTCACGTAATAATACGGCTCCATGTAAACTTCGTACAAGTTGCTCCTCAGGCCAGGATAGCCAGGCAGACTCCTGATGTAGAGTTTTCTGTCATTGGATTCAGTTGTCATTTCCTGTGCCAATACGGCTCCGAAAAGAGCAGCAAATAAGATCCACATATTTGTAACACGACTTTCCACTATCACACTATTTTCTACTGCTGTATTATTGTTAGTTTTTCAGCCAATGAATTTAAATATCAAACCACACTGCACTGGTGAAAAAATGATGTATAAACAATCAAGTGCATGAAAATGATAAATTAACTTAATAATTCGATTATTTTGATCTTGTCACGTTACACGATTGAGGGAGATTGGAATTCTATGACAACGTACAAACGTACGTCCAGTTACGTGGAGAATTGACGAGTGGAAGTCTGCAATAATGTCGGCCAGTATTTATGGTTACATCACGTGGAAGATGCACAGGGATAAAATGTATCTCGAGAGGTGGTCTCGCTTGTGTCTATTACTTTTTTTCCTCTCCTTTTTTCTCTTGACTCTTTTTTCTCGTTCATATTTTTTCTCTCCATTTTTTATTCTTTTACTCTCGGACTTATGGTGCGGCTTAGACAAACAAGAGATGAGTACACCAAATGTCTATAAATATACGGAGTTTGCAGATTCAATAGGAACCTTGATCACTCAACAGAAAGATTTATGTTGATTTTTTCATTTAATTCTTTAATTCAAGCTGCATTAATTATTCGACGACAGTCATTTCATTCTATAAGGCTTCATGAATGTTACTTGTTACTTGTTAATTATATATACAGGTAAAAAATAGTATGAACTTCGAGAAAACTGATAACATCAGTTGTAAATTTATGGACTCATTGAAAACTAAAAGAACTTTTTTCATTGGCTGTTCCTTATGAGTTCAAAGGTCGTCAAGGATATTCACTCTTGTTGGGATCCTTAAACTTATTAGCTTTTTCGTTTGATGATTCAAGCTGATTGTTAGATCAAGGCAAATGGAGACTCATGTGAAATTTTTTTTATTCCTACTCAATTTTCGACGCGGTAAAAACAATAAATAAAACAATCGATAACTATTAAAGTTACTGACCGGGAGTCTATTTTTAACGTTCAATAAAATCGACGGAGGTTACAATTTCAAAAAACACAAGTTCGAATAAATCAGGAAAAAAAACGTTCGGCCACATTATTTAAAAGCCAAACAGTAGCGATGTGAAATTAAAAAAATGAAGAATTAGTAACTCAGCAAGAATGAATAATAATTGATAAATGCAACGAAGGGACTCGCACGTTTACTGCAAAATTAACACGACTCGCTTAACAGAGTGTCCGAGTATGAACTCTGTTGAGTGTTGATTTCTTTTCATTGCAGTTTTCCCTTCTTCTTTGCTGTAGAGTGGACATGAGAAAATTCCTAATTCAATATCAACATTATTTCCCACTGTGTGAAAAAGTTGCCATGAAAAATGAACAAAATTTGACATGATCAAAGTAATAAAAAAATCGGAAATCGTTTTGAACGGTTCGTTTTATTTTCACAACTGCATTGCTTCAAAAATGGATTTTGAGGCATAACTCATGTGGAAATAAATGCCTACAACAATGTCGAAAAATGTGTATAATTATTTTCGTGTTCCATAAATCATCAACTATACATAACATTTTGTATAGCTCCTCGAAGAATAGCTTATATCACAATGTCTTTATCGCCTTACACAAAGAAAAAAATGTCCTTCAATGTGATTCCATCGAGTCACTTAATTTTCAGTTGTCAATGCATTTGTTATTATCAACGCTCGGCGATAAGAAATGCCTCCGCTATGTCACGAGACCAAATCCGTTCGATCATTGCCTATATGCATAAAAATAAAACATGTCATTCCTTGTCAAACGATTCTTTAGATATGTCGATGTGAAATAAAAATTATCATTCACGTCTAGAATTTTTCGGCGAATGAAATGCGCGTCGTAAATTTTCGAGTCATCACTTTCATCTTCCTATGTTGAGAATAGACCAGTTATGATTTTTTTAATAGGAAAATGATGCTTTTTAGGGAATTCACAAGTTGTGCTAATTTTTTGAACATTTATTGCGATTATTTTCGATACATGGTTATTAAGGAACGTTTGAAGTGTACTTGTGACTTTTTCAACAAGAATTGAACGAAGGGCTGAGAATAGTGAACGTTTCGGGTCAAATCGACCCAGTGTGTAAATACGGTCGTCAAAAAGGAGTTTGGCAATATAATTCACAGAAAATAAAATGTGTTTCCTAATAAATTTTATCTCGTTTTATTTCTTTCTGGAACGCCCTGTATACTTGCATATATGTGCATGTTTATTCATCGCGCGCGTGCATTTCACCGCGTAGATGTACGAAGACATTGTAGCAATCTCTTTAAAAAGGTGGGACAGCAACCCAACTGACTAGCAGACAGAAAAACGCCCCCGAGAGGCAGTCAAAGAATCGAAAAAAAAGAATCCATTTAACACTCTCCTAGTTTATCTGACGCCATTGTCGCTTTACGCGTTGAACATCACGCAGGGAATCAGAACCTGTACGATCCATAGACCGTAGACGTGTGCCTGCGCAGTTCTTACGAAAACCAGTATCGTTTCCATTGAGTTGAATTATAAGCCTGTTGATCGAAGAATTTATTCGCAACTACTTTTTCTCTATTTCGGTAACCACAGGCGATTCGTAATTTGGACTCACAGGCGGTTGTTTTGGGTGAGTACTGAAATGTATACAAAACGGAAAAGTTGCTTCAGATATTGAACACATTCTCGATAATGAAATGAACAAATGAACGGAAACATTGACCGTGAATAAGGCCGCAGTAATTATCAATTCCGTACGTTCTTGGAGTAATGGTCAATAAAAATTCAAATCTTCATGGTTAGTGTGTGATTTTCATTCAGTTGACCGAGTGGACATGAGAAAAATATATGCTTGGAAGCCCAATCTTTCTTTTCTCAAAGCGGCTTGATACTTCGGGAAAATAAAAAGTTGTACTCTCAATTTTCTGATGAAAGGAACACAACGCTTGATAATGTATCTTGATTTTTTTAATTCACGAGTTTCGAACAAAAATGACTAGTAAGATTCTTAGTAGCTGAGCGATAGATCACTCAGACTTAGACTATTAATTAATTTTCATTAAACATGACTTTGAATTTGTTGGTGATTTTTATGGAGGAATTTCTTCATTTTTTTCGATCGACGATTGCGTCTTTGAACTCGATTTCTTTTTTATGTCCGAATTTTTCTAATATTCATCTTGAACAGGTAGTTTTACGTAACATAAAAACAATTTTGCAGCTCTCGACTGCGTAATTTTACTGATTCCAAGCGTGACGAGTACGTTTTTTTTCTTTTTTTAATAAATAAACTCGATTCTTGAATGGCTGTGTCTCAAGGCCCTCTCGAGGTATTGTAACGAACGACAGAGGCCTCAAGTTGGCACAAGGATTCACAAGCCTTTTCTGCTTCAGCCTTATACCACGTTCGCAACGCTGTTGCGAGGTAAAAAAAAAAACCAACGAGGAAAACCATGAATTTTAATGAAGGAAATACTGGACGTGTTTTATTTTAATTCGATCGAATGCTTCTGGTCAGACGTACTATTAAATATAGTATTACGAGAACGATGGATTTTTTCTCTCAGTAAACACCGTTCAGTTTTCTTGGGAGTGTTGTTTTCGATAATGTAGTAAAAATTTATGTATGTAGTGGAGTTTTACATGCATACCCTTGGCGGGTTTGTACATGGTGTGCTTCCCGTACCCCTTCTTTCATCCCGTTCCACCTTTTTCTCTCATCCCTTTTCCACCATTCACACTTCCCCATTCGTCTCCTCTCCACTACGCACACACGGACCTACTATTTTACGTGGGTTCCGAACCACAGAGAGTACAGCTTGGGACACTTAGAAAAATCCATTGGTGTCGGCGGGAATCGAACCCGGGGCCCACTGTGTGAGAGCCGGGCTCGTTACCACTGAGCCACTGCCTCTCTTGTAGTAAAAATTTATTTTCGCGAATAAAGTAATATCACTTTTGAATCTAGAAAAAATTTAACGATTTCTTTCGTATGGATTATTCTAAAATTTGTCATTTTTTTTTAAATTCAAAAGACCTCCAGTACAATGATTTGAATTGAATTGAAACAAATATCTGATTCAGGTGATTTGGGTCAAAGGTATTTCATTTTTTTTTCTCGTGGATTTGTTATTTACATTTTTTTTGCTCCTCCACAAAAGACATTTTATTTTCTCTTCTCTTTTCTCTCGCTCTCCCGTTCTGACGTTCACAGTAGGTATAATTTTATTAACTCAACGAGAGTGGGGCGTGGTGGTGCAGGTCATGGAATGGTTTATATATAAGGACAAGTTACCACACAGCATCCTCAGTCAGATCAGTCTCTATCATAACAGGCCACTCGAATTCTTAATATCTAGCTTGTGTTAAAAAAAGAAACAAAACGAAAAAACCGGTACGTCTCCTTTCACTCGTGGTTATTTTTTTCGACTGGGAATTTCCAGGCACTCTTGACGCGCAATAGTTCGAACTCGCAAAAATATCCAGCCCGATTAATTCCGATTAAAAGTGTCGTACGTCGTTCAAGATTACTGATTAATAAAAACAAATTTCGCCAATGTTCTGTGAAACGACATAACCTTTTGGTCCAGTGTGTCTCGATGCCTGGAGAGATTTATCGATCGAATAATTACAATAATTACGTATCATGGTCAATGGAATTTTCGTACGAAAAAATGATTTTTCTGACTGAATTTGCATAAACGACCACGATGTACTTCATATTCGATTGACAGATTCCATTCCAAGTCAAATTATCATTGTTATCACTATCCATATACGTGTGTCGCGTTAATCATGTGAATGGGGTATCGACCAAAGTTTTTATAGATGGTCAGAAGTAGTTCAATAATTTTTCAATCGTTTCTCACAAGTTAACGAGTCTGCGGAACTGAAGGTTCAAAAATCAGTAGTGATTGTTTTTTTTTTTCGTTATTATAAGGTGCTTCTACTGTATCGCTACTGTAAACTACGCGAAGAGAAGATGAATTTGTATCGCTGCACCTACCGTGGAAAAAAAATCCAGAAACGCTCGGAAAGAATTTTCAGAATAATTTCCAATCACATTATGCGTTGATTGACTTTTTCAATCGCCATGAAGATAAGCGGATGGAACAAAATCATGAATAATCGGTTGAGATTTACGTATTCTTCGATAATTATCGAAATCCAAACTCCTTCGAGTGTAAACACGGAGATCGTGTCGAATCGAGTCGCATATAAGGGATCAATCGGTTTCAACGTGTAAATAAGCAAACACTGGGTCGCGAACAAATCTTTGCATATCTATGTAACTCGGTACTTTCCTTTCAGTATTTGCCCATTTTGTGGCAAGTCTAGAATCAAAACTTGGATTCTTCGATTTCCTACATTCGATTATAATCGTCGAAACGGATTTTCACAAAGTGTTGCAACGATTTATTGTTTCAGAGAATATATTTTTGCAGTCATGAAATCGATCATGCTGGTCTTGGCTTTCGCAGCCTTGTCTGCTGCCCAGGTACGAAAAATTCAACATAAATAAAAGCAAACGAAAGATTTAAAAAATGATAAGTGCAAAATCGATGAAAATTATTGCTGAGAATCTGAATGAATAAATTTTCTTCATAAACGATTGTTATCTATGCAAGAAATAATTAAATGATTTTGCTACTGCAGATGCACGCTACCGTAAAAATGACGCCGCATGACGCGACAAACAACGTGACCGGGGTTTTACAGTTGGTACAAGATGGACCGAATGCACCGGTCGTAATATCTGGAAATCTCACTGGACTCATGCCCGGACAGCACGGTTTTCACATTCATGAGAAAGGAGATTTGAGCAACGGCTGCTTATCGACCGGAGGTCATTTTAATCCATTTAATGTGAGTAGAAAAAACATTTCGTGCAAGACTATTTGTTACGTGCTCCAATGGAGAAGGTCTCGACCAAATAATTGTGACGCGTGCCCTTTTTAGATCGTTGTCTCGCTCCAGTCATGCTAAGAAACTAATTTCCCGGCCGATGTACACGAATCGTGGGAAATGTTTTATTTTATTTTTTTTCCAATTGAACGAAAAATGTTCCAAATTTATTCGATGGAAAGTAAAAACAGCCGCCAGAAGTAGGTGGACATATTCGAGGCCCAGAATGTTTAAAAGACGCGTGTTCGTGACTCAGAACAAAAAATGTCCAGCTTTAAGAAAACGTATTTTTTCACGACTGCTCCTGGTTTCCGAATCGGAATTTTGACTAACTCGTGAATAGAGTTTATTCGTTTGCGTTTAACTTAAATTTCACAGCAAAGTCACGGAGCACCACAAGACGCGGTGAGGCACGCTGGGGATCTTGGCAACGTCGAGGCCAATGACCAAGGCGTAGTCAACGTTCATATAACCGACACTGTCATAAACCTAACTGGGATGAACAACATTCTCGGTTTATCGATAGTCATCCACTCTCAACCCGATGACCTAGGAAAGGGTGGTCATCCGCTTTCATCGACCACTGGAAACGCTGGCTCCCGGCTAGCGTGCGGTGTCATCGGTCGCTTGTAGGTTTTTTTTTCAGACTATAAGCACGTCCGTATAAATAAAGGAAAAATCAAACTTTTATCGAGACTTATAAAACTAATTTAAGACAAACCCCGCCTACGCACAATAATTTTCGACACGACAATATTGTAAAGAATGCGTCGATTGGAGTTAAAGGATATCAAAGTCTGACGATTATCCGCAAAAGCAATCAGAAAATACTTGAGAATCGGTCGATAAAAAGTTGCAACATTTTCAAAAGAGCGTGTTGCCGGATAACAGTAAATAAAACTTCAATGTTACGGTTACGAAAGGTACAAACAACTTTTACGTGTGTCGTTCCATGGAGCTTCGTCAGGAAGTGAAATAAGGCCGGTTCCAGGGTCGATCCGATACCAATATCTCAACTTTTTGTTTTCAGGTGACCAGTCAATGGCGGGGCTTCAAGTAGTTCTCGTTCGAACACAGACCCAGCAACAATTATTCTGATGTCAATTATATCGGTTCTGATTGTTCGGAACCGTCAATAAATTGAGAAGAAAATTGAACGGGTTATCAATGAGAATTTTCGGAAAATTTTTGGAGTCTTCTCCGCCGAGCAATAATGAAAACGTTTCATTATTTTCAATAATTAATTCGAATTCATTTCTTCGAAGTTAAACTCGTCTCTTGATTTAATATCGAATTTTGGTAAACTCCAAGTTCAGTCTTTTCGGTTTTTTCTGCATTTAACAATTGTTCTTTAATTATAATAATAATAATAATAATAATAATAAAAATGATAAAGTTCGTAACTTTTGATTTATTTTTTTTTTCAATTCCAATTGTGAGCGCAGAAAATTGACACACGAGAGAAACAATTTGATTTCTTATTTAAACAGTTAATTTTCCTCGAAATACTTTAACCAGCTACTTCGAAGTCGCTTCCAAAGAATAAACTATGCATATGTTCCCGATCGCATCCCAATCCTTCGATATGATGAGAAGTGGTTTCACAGAAACCCTTCCAAGAGTTGTACTTTTATAAATGAGAAATAAAAAAATTATTTAGATCGAAATAAAATTGTCAAAGTGCAGAATATTTCATATTTTGCAATGTGCAAGAAAAAAGGGTGATTTTTCTTCTTTAACATTTCGGTAAAAACAACCATTTCCCGAAGATGGAAATCGCTTATTCTCGTTACAAAAATGTCGATGTGCAACAAATTCCATTCCATGAAACACGATTCCATGAAATTTTTTTGTTAATAATCAGTTTGCGGAAGGGTAAATAGAACGGTTGTCCTGGTAACTAGGATCGTACACACGTCCACCCTTGTAATAGTTCCGCAGCTGACCTAATAGTACGTCGACGTTCGAATACATATATACATTTTTTCCAACGAACCTGACCGAGTCTTCCGCGATGTCAACACCCACAGCGACCATAAAACAATGCTTTACTCCAGAGGACATTTCTCCTAGAAAGGAGGAAAAAAAGAGAAAGAAATAAAAAATGAAGGGTGGGAGGAACGGAAAAAAAATTCCGGCCAATGGGACTTTTTCAGGGCGACGCGAAGGAGAGAGCTTTTGCGTGTTTAGTGAAAATTCGATCGAAAGCTTCAGGCGAGAAAGTCGTTGTTCGATTCGATGATGTACAAAGAAAAATTTCAGTATGCCAACGGACTTTTGGTCGGAAGGAACTCTGAGACGATTAGGACGAAAAAAAGTGATATTGAGAGGATTCACGAGGAGTGAATTGTGAGTAAACGATCGTATTTGCCAACTGTCGATGTTAAATACTAAAACATGAAACATTAAATGCCATTTAATTGATGGATTAATATTTCTATTTTAATTTTTTTAGTGTCGAATAAAAAAAATTCAAAATGAAGAGCTGCGGTATGAGCGTCATCAAATACATCCTTTTTATTTTCAATCTCATTTTCGCAGTGAGTAAATCCGAAAGCATCAATGAAAATTTCATTTTCAAACAATTTTTTACAATTTCGAAAATATTCTCTGCTTTTTTTCAAGATATCGGGAATCGGGATAATCGCCGCTGGTGGATTAGTGCTGTCGGATGTTGGAGATTTCAGTCATTTCCTGGAGGGTCGAATAATCGCTCCACCCATTGTTCTCATAGTCGCAGGTTCCATAGTTTTTTTCATCGCTTTCCTCGGATGTTATGGTGCGATCAAAGAGAATTACAACCTGCTGATGACCGTAAGTATTAGAGAAGCAAAATAAATGGTCGACTGAACGTACGATCTTTTATTTCAAAATAAACTTCCCAAAATTCTTTTTAAAAATCATTCAAAACTGAACGAAAACTTTTTCATCATTCGTTAAGTTTGCCGTCGCGTTGTTGCTCATATTCGTCGTGGAAATGGCAGTCGGAATTGCGGCGGCGGTGTTCAAAAATGATTTTGCCATGGTACTCAAAAGCTCCATGAAAGATTCGATGAAAAATTATACAGCAGCGGATCAGACGGCTTGGGACAATATCCAGAGAAAAGTAAGCAAAGAAATTCATTGAAAATAATTTTTTTTCCCACTTTATCAACCAATGAGAAAATATGAACATTAAAAATCGCCCTAACAATGATACATCCAAAAATATCCACAACAATAGTCATAATATTATCGGGAATTTTTAAGCGTTTAGTCACATCAGCAAAAATTTTGTTGACTCATTAATAATCAAATAAGAATATTCCTTTGCGTAAATACGTTGACCTATAACTATGTCTGCAGACCCAGATCGATGTAGCGAGACCGTTAAATGCGATAAAAGAAAAATCGATTGTCCGGGCTGATACACGAGAATTAGAATATGTGTGTATGTTTTCACTCGTAACATTGAACTATGTGCCACCGTGTAGTTACAGAATTTTTTTATGACTACGAGTGAGAGTGGTAAATGAATAATAAATGTGTGCAATCTACAATATTGTGGACTTGATCTATATAAATATATTATTTAATGTTCATCGATGAGCCAAGTCCTACGAAGCTGGCAACTGGTTGCTTCAGGAACTGGAATAGCTATGAATTTGATCTTCATCAATTTTCGAATGCTTCCATTTCGTAAAGTAACGTTCCTGTTTGTTTTCCACTGTGATTGGTTGAATGCCGTAAACAGAAAGCTTTTTAATTCGAGAGAAAAAAAAATCATTGCGTTGAATTGTAGCTGGAATGTTGCGGAGTCGATTCTCCCGCGGACTGGGAACAAGTTCCAACGGCGGGGATCATCCAAGTTGGATACTTGCCTCCTTCCTGCTGCAAAAATCTCCGATCTCACAGCCCTTGCCGGTCATACGATGTCATCAACGTTTCCCCATCTGGCTGCTACGCTGCTCTCGAAAATAGGGTACACAAGGGTGCAACCGTTCTTATCGGCGTTGGAATTGGTATTGCGTTCATTGAGGTGAGTCGTTCATGCCGTTTTGCCATAGAACATACTGCATTCGTTCGCTAAACACGAGATTTTGTTGAAATTCTCTATCCTAATTTTCTTTCCTCATTAGAAAAAAAAAAAAAAACAAACAAAATGCAGACGTTTCAGTGAATATTTAAAAAGTAATTTTTCATCAGAAACTTAATGTTTCAAATAGTTATACAAATTAAAAAATTTTCCACTCGGAATATTCTATGGGAATGCTTCAGAATCTGAAACAGGAAATTCTCAAAGCTCCCATAATAACATAGTGCCCTGGATGCAACATCTGGATTCTGTGAATTCATGAAAACCTCCGTTGCACACGCTATATGAGCAAAGGGCGACACTTGTTGCTTTTTTATCGATCAACAGGAAATAATAAATTATTCAATTGTGACGACTTAATAGTTTCTATACTGTTGGTATTGTTACCAAAACGCCATAGACCGAAATGTAGATTCATATATAATAAATGACATTCGATGTCACTAATTGCAGAGAGTGCAATTAGAGCATAGAATTCATGAAATCTTGAAAACTAAAAATCGAAATTCTTTCTATTCAACAGGTTGTAGGAATAATTTTTGCCTGCTGTCTCGCAATCACCATAAAAAAAGAAGACGCCAACAAATGAGACATGGAGAACTGATGCAACCACGATTGCATCAGCCAATCATCTAAACGATAATTAAAGAGAATTCAATAAATTTAGTAACGGAGCGTACATACGTCATGCTGAATAAATGTGTGTTTGATATTTTTAAATGTGGAAAGCTGTAAAAACAAATTTCATGATTCAAAAAATAATGAGCTCCTGTGACTTTGTAGCACGGACGGCACTGAATGTTTTTTTTTTTCATACCAATCGTACATTTGCTTCGGTATGAATAAAACTCAAATTGAATCATATCCGTGCTATACTTGTGCGAGAAAAACTCATTATTTATTTCAAGGTGTGCGCGTTCCGCTAATTCTTACCTCAAAAAGTGCCTTGCTCAGTTTATCACATAGATTCATCGCAACAGATGGTTTTTTTTTCTCATAGAATTATTCATAGAATCTTCTTCCCTCAAGCATTTCTATCAAAAAAATAAAACAGCTGTTTCAGAATAATAACAGAAATAACGAAATGGGACGAAGAAAACGATAAGACAATTATAATGAGGAGTGGATTAGCCACACCCGTGACCATGCGATCGCGATTCCAAATGTTTCCTGAGCACGTAACTGCATTTCGTATTTTTAAGCCTCTCCCAATGCTATAAAACACGAACAAGGCAAGGGATTCGTTTTTAAGGTCATTGCGTGTTTGTACACTTAAAAAAATAATCATTTCGTGATTCTTAGACTCCCTGTACTCAATGACAGCGTCTAAAAATAGTTTCACTTAATTATAATTGTACTTTGCATGTGTCATTGTAGATTTGAAGATTATGTAATGTAGGATTCGTTCATATTAGAAAAAGAATGTCTGAATATAAAAAAAAAAAAACATTTATTTATCGAACTAATGTCATTGACTAATTACACATATCGAGTGTTCGTCTTCATTAGCAATAATCGTTTTAATAAATTATTGATTGTATGAAAAACGTAAAAAAATTGTGAATGTACGGTGAATTCGAATAAATAAATTTCAAGCGTTAATTCAAATTATTTCACCGAATGCAGCGCATGCGAAGTTGATTGCAATCGTTAATCACAGAATTTCGATTCATGAGATCTTCGACCTGGTCATTTTGCGTGAGGAATCGTGTATTTCACATTCGGCAGCATAAGTCTTCATGAAACAGATAAAAAATATATTCTCAGATAAACGAAATAACTTTTTTTCGATTGATAAACAATTAAAGAATAAACTGTAATAATCACCTTCGGTCAAACCGATTTTGAGGCGGTTGCTTGAGAAAGTTTTCGTGAGCACTTCGATAAGTTAGAACGACTGGTAATTGAGTTGGTCGTCTGACGTAAGGGACGGTGTTACCGACTGGCGGTAAGGGATTGACTCTCGGTATGTTGGCAACGGGCGGTGGGCTCGTGGGTATCTTTGCCAAACGTTGGTAAACAACGAGTGACAAAATTATCGAGTAAATCTGTGGAAAAAATGATCCAGTGGGATAAATTAATGAATTCTCATTGGAATAATTGATAATGCATTAAAAAATGGAGCTAACCTCAATCAGGCCAAGAATCGCAACAACTCCAACGACGAACCACTTGCGACAAGTGAGAAAATCATCGACCGCATCTTCGCAGCCGATCGTATGAACGTCCGATGAATTCTTCGCGTCACAGATGACGCTGGATGTGCAGCAACTTTGAGGCAAATTATTGCTCGAGACGTTCAACCAGTCCGTAAAATCTTTGTAACCGCAACAATTCAACTAAGCGAAATATCATTTTCCGGAACTTTTAGTTAATTGCTCGAAGAATTTTCGTCCTTATTTTACTGCTAATGAGACAATAATGACTCACATAAAACTGAATCGCGTCGATGGTATCATTATTATTTGCAGTTTGGTTTCTCATGTCTTCCTTCAAATTTGAATACAGTCTTTGCTCAGCCTCAACGGAGAATATTAATGTCACACCGACGAGAGCTACCACCGAAACGAACAGATACATCGTACAAATGGCGAACTGAAAAACATTTTTATGCATAAAATGAAACGAAGCATCGTCAGGTTTTTTTTCTAATTTTTTTACACTGACTTTCCATTTTTTTTTAAATATTCTCGAATTTGCTTACCGTAATGAGACCACACCGAGTTTTTTTCTTCAACGAAACGAATCCGAAAATTGCATCGAGCAATGCCGCAACCGATATTATAAGAAGTGACAGTATTGGCGTGCCCGAATAATAATTGAGGTAATTACCAAATATGGAAAATTCATATTTCAATGTGAGGCTGATCAGCAATGTGATTGTGGATGTTATCTACGAAAAAGGGTTGTGATTTGTCAACCATAACGATTAATTCATTCACAGTGACTTACGTTCGCCTGCTACAATTTATTTCGTTGTACACGTTCATTATTGATCAAAATCACGGATTAATTACTCATTATTAATATGATTGGTTAATTATTGAATATTAATTGCTTTTGTTTTTATCGTCGCTTTCAGGTTTTCAGGAAAATCTGATGAGAATGTGGAATAATCACACGATGGTTGTTCCGAAAACACTTGCAATGTTGTATTTATTGAACCAATTAGTCGAAACTATGCACGTGAGAAAAACTTGGCTTGCACGAGCAGCATCGAGGAGCCGAAATCACTACAACTCACCATGAAGAAACTGTTAACTGTATAATCCAGACAGCCTATCGGCACCTCTTTGTTTCGAGTATGAGCCATAATAACATTAATTATTCGTGACGACTTTTCTCATGGATCGACGAGAGCGAACTGATGATAAAATTCTTGATCGTTTCCTCTTGTTCATTGATCTGATAAAATACCTGATTCGAGTACAAATGTGCAACGATAACAATTGTCTCATCCTTGCGGATTAATTTATCGGTGCACAATTGAGTGCGCGAAGCCTTTCTTCCGCTCTAAGAATCGTTTTCTTATCAGATTCCGAACGAAATGATTCAACGACTATTTTATCGACCTACAATTAGCCAATCAGCCGATGAAACTTGCTCAGCATTTTTCATTGTCACTTTTTTCCCCGGCAATGACAGATAAAAAGAAAACGTCTCGAGTAACGCCTCTCACTGATTTCCTTCCTGCAAGTAGGGCAACATATTTGTCTTCTAAGGAACAGCAGGCAGTGTGTGTGTCAAAAATATTCAGGAAAAATGAATAAATCGAGTATCAACAGTTTTTATTTGATTCATTTTACGCGCGATATAAATACTGTTACAAATACATCGTAGGAATGGTGTACGATCGATGCATACATACATATTTATGTAAATACATATGTATATGTATCTCCATATTGAAAAACCTTGTTAGCGAATTCTTCGTTACAATATTCCTTGCAATAACTCTCTATTTTCTACGCTGGCTAGTTTCGTTTCTCCCCAACATCGCATCTTAATACTATCATCGATTTTTCGCATTATTTCTTATTTTCCTTGTATATTGATTTTCGTCCGTTCTCATTATAATTACGTTTGATTAGACAGAGATAAATAGAGGGTTAGGAAAAGTTTAGCCTCGAACTTTGAGTCGGCAGTGTGCCGATGTCATCCATTGAGAGTTGATTCTCCGAATTCCCGTGTGATAAATACAACAACAATAATAATAATGATAAAAGTATGAAAACGATGATACGGGATGAGCTTATTTTACGAATATATTGGGTACCGGTGAGGGTGGGATACTTTGTTACTGGCAAGCTACGTATCCTAAAAGTTACGATGGTTAAAGTACTTTTCTCTCTTTTTTCTTAATCGATTGTTTAGTAGTTGATAATATTTTTTTCCTCCATGACTTTGCCACTATTTTTGTTGTTTGCACGAAATAAAAATCCTACTTTTGCAATTGGTCACTCTCGCGACTGCAAATTCTTTTCGGTCTCATTCGTTTTATTTTCATCATATGATAGTAATCAACAGCACTGGAGATTTCTACAATTTTTGAATACTCAGTGTCCTTCATTTGTTCACTCCCACGCGCTATACATGCTGTTCCAAAAATGCGACTAATGAGAAAATTCCAATGGTCTCGTTACTTGAAGAAAACTGACGAAAAATAGAGAGAAAAACAAAGACAGATTTAAATTACTTTCGCAATTTGATTTTCGCCACTTGCGTTAATCACTTCACAAAAAGTCAGAAGGCAATACTTTCTTCCAGGCTATCAATATCCAGAAATAAATAATAAATATCGTTTTTTTCTTTGTTTTTCTTACAAACTCCACATTGTTTTCGAATGAAATTAAAAAATGTCCTTATATCATTTTTATGAGTATTCGCTACTATTTACAAAAGAAAACTATCGTTGCTAGTCACATGTTTACATTTCACTGCTGCGTGGATCGGAATTTATATGATTGACTAATGATACAATTAATAAAAATAGAAAATCAAATAATATTAATAATAATAAAAAATAATAATAACATAATGGAGTTGACGATCTATCGATCAACTTAATTATACAGCATCTTTAGTGTCTAATTACTAGATTATTAACCATGGTTTAATTGTAAAGTACACGTGCATACAAATACATACAATATGAGACTCACCGCTGATTGAATAGTGAACACAACAATTTTCAAAACGATCTTGTCGAAATACACTTTGAAATTTCCACATTAGGACGATCCCGAAAAATGTTTGCTGCTTTTTTTTCGTATTTCTTAATTTTGAAGTTGTGCTTGGGAGTTTGCGAATTGCAAACAACATATTGGAGAGAAAACCGATAATTCTTTCAGCGGTGTAGTCGCACTATCACATTATCATTCACCTCTTCGCACTAAGGAACTAAGGGATGGTTTTTTTTTGTTCGAGTGTAGCTGTTGAGTTTCTCTTTCATTCGTAGAATAAAAAAGTATTGGTCAATGAATTATTTCAGTCTCACATTTGTGCACGCGAGTAAACACAATTTCCGCCACGACAAAAATTTCATATTCGAAATTCCGATTTTCATCTCGGTTTTTACGCTCTTATATTTTTAATGTTTTTTTTTCGTTTATCAATAGATTTTGATTTCACTTTTGAATGAAATCCAAAATTGAGCTTTTTATTGTTTTTTNTTTTTTTTTTTTTTTTTCAGACCGATTCACGAGAGTTTTTCAAAATTCTTTTGGTGAAATGAATTTCAAGAATAACTCTTGGATGTCTCTCTGCTCGTGGGTCTCGAAAACCTCGTAAAAATCTGGCGTTTGCAAGTTCTTTGATTTCTTGGGTATTGACCTAGCTGTCTCGATGTTTCGAAACATTTTTATTTCGCATTTTCGTTGCCGATAATTTTTTCAATTTTTCATCCCAAGTTTATCGTCGGTCACAAGAGAAAAACTCTTTCGTTTTTTTTGCTTGCCAAGTTGAACACACGAAGGAAGGCATTTTCACGAAGGCAATGTTATAAGTTAATTACTCTTCTGCTCGCTTGTATTGTCACGATTTTAAAAAATGTGTGTGTTTTTTTTCTTTTTGTTTTTCGTCGTATTTATGCCCTTTCGATAAATTTACATACACACATGCATGCACTCATAAAAAATCATCAAAAAAGAGTGTCGTTGGCACTCGAAGAAAAAGTTTCATCTATGAAAGCTCTTAGTGGACGATCGATTCGAATATTCGTTTCGAGACGATTCACAAAATTGTATACACCAACGTATTTTTCATATTTTTCCACAAGTTTCTTAAAAAAAAGAATGAGTTCCTCAGGAACAAGGGAAAGCTTCCCTTAAAAATCAAAATAAATTGTGTCGTGCTGAGAGTCAAATGAACGGAGTAAAAAAATCTCGATATTTCAATTCGAATGATAGATCCAGTAAAGCGATTCGCCTTATTCGAATTGTTGTTTAATATTTACGTTCGTATTGTCGTCAAAGGGATTAAGGGGCGGCGAAGCAGCACTGAACGACAGAAAATAATTCCCATCGTCAATGAGAACAAGTGAAAATTTCTTTTTCGAAACTCTCGAAATTGGCAAAAATTATTTTCCCTCGAATCCCTAGTTCCTATAAATAGAAAAAAAAATCACCCTCGTATCTACAACACTCATGGGGAGAAAAAAAATAGTCTACCGCGTATACAGACATTCGTACATCGAGGAGTAAGCCTCGCGCGTAAAAAATCATTCTTTGGATTGAATGTTACAGTCTCGTATCTTCTGTCATTTGAGGGATGAAAAGAAGTTTAATGTGAATTGAATCTGGTGCGATGAAATAAAGAAGGCCCAAGATCAATGGGCCTTGAAGGAATAATTGGGCATTGCTAACGTCATGGGCGAATTGACAGGCCCGAGAGCTGGCTTGCGGAAAGAATTTGGGTCTCAGATTTCACTCGGACCAACAAAGCCCATTTGTCAGCCAATATGTGATTTTTTTTTTCCATGAGAATCTCGTTTCTGGCTCGCCAGCTTTCAGCGCAAATTTTTGATAACGAGAACTCGAGTTACAGAAACGCACGTCACAGTATGAGCGGAAAAAGAACGGGAAAAAAAGTTGAGAAAGAGTCTGAATAGAGGCGTTCTGTGTAACTGCATGAACTAGGAAGAGGGGGGAACGTTTTAGCAGATGGTTTCAAGGGGTGCAGTCTTGGTGCTCGGATTTTGCGTCACGCTGTCTCCCATGCTCGGCATTCCATGACTCGTGGTGCTGAGGCCATTACCCTGTCTTCCGGCGTTGGCACGAGGATTTCTGTTGAAAAGCCTCTTAAGACCGGCACGTACCTGCGGCTGCCAACCAACCACGATGAAAATGAAGAGACCCTGAAGGGCGTTGAGAAGATCGGTAAAATACCAAACGTAATGCGGACCACCGACCAGCCAAGATACCACGTCCGCTATCCATGTCACACCCATCACAATTACGAGCTTCATGCAAACTCGACCAAGGGCAGCACTGCAACATTCAATCATTATTTATTCTTTACCATTTCTTCACATCTTTATTTTTTCCTGTTAATTTGATTCTCCACATTCATAATACAAATTTTCATATTTAATAATTCTCTACAATCGAACGAATCAGCGAAAAAATAGAAAATTTAAATCTGAAAATTGCGATCAGGATAACAAGCAGACTTAACGACAACAAAATGAAATAAATGAAAGAACAGATAGAAATATGAAGAGCCATGAACTATCAATTCGCATTACGTCGTTTCCAGTAATTAGACCATCGAGACCCGAGAGGTATAAATGAGAGATTGAGGAAAAACCAGAAAGAGCAAGAAGAGAAATTTGATCGTTCATCGTCGTATAAATCTTGTTCATTGCCGACGACGTAACCATTTCGATTATTGTCGCTTGACTTTTCTTCTCTAATTGTCTCTCCTCTTGGTACATATTTTTTTCTTTCAAAGGCTACCCAGGAAGGTTCAAAATGTATAAACACTTCAACACTGAAAATGAAAGTCGCTCGTGCTCGTCTTGAGAATTTACTCTCTCCGTTTTTCCTCTTTTTTCCTCTTTCTCTCTCCCTTGCTCTCTTCGTGTATATAATTCTTGGGAGCACAAGCGAGTTCTATTTCCGTTGCATTGCTAATTATTATGAACGACCAGCTTCGTATATAGAAACTTAGTGCTCGTTGGTATGAGAGATGCAAAAGCGAGGCCTTTCGGGTTTCCAAGGCGTAACGAGACTCAGTTTTCTCGCCCTCGCGTGTCTTCAAGTCCGAGCTGCAAAATTGCTCCTTTGCTGCACAGGAATAACCAACTTAATTTTTTTTCCCTAACCTCCAACTACTGGCTCATTTCAATTATGCTAATCATCATTACGATGAGGTTCCATATCGTCAACTATAATAATACGATGCACTTATACTTTGTGTCTAAAATTAAGAAGAAATCAAGGCAGTATTTTCGTCCAAAATAGTGGAAAAGGATCCATGGATCGAGAATCAAAATCAAAAAACAGAAGAACACGTTCTTCCTCCGCACGAATAAAAAATTCATTGAAAAATGTATGTAACGAGAAAACTTCAAAAGGAAAAAGGGATTCAAAACTTCGAAAAAAAGATTTATTAATTTTCTTTGAAGAAATCATTACTAGCGCCTGCATCGATAGGATCGTCAAGGCTAAAAGCTTTGAATCTCATTTACGAGCGAGAGTAACATAAGCCAGCATGAAACAAACACGCGTCGAGATGAAAAAAGCCCGAAAGTCGAAAGAACAAAAAAATGAACGGGAGTATAGGAATTCGACGTTTCGTGAAAAATTCTACGAGAGCGTGTTACGGCACATGGAAGGATTCTACGGCATGAAATGTGAAAAAAGGAAGGAGGTAGGGGGCGGAGTACACGCGTGGCTGCCGCGGGAGCGCGACGAGACGGTTTCGCGAGACGTGAGAGAGAAAAAGAAAAAAAAACGCGGAAAAAAGTGATAAAAAGAAGAAATAGAGAAAGACAGAGAGAGAGAGAGAGCAAAGAGGCGAAACACAGATTTCCACTCGGCGGTGCGCGAAATCGAAGCGGCAGAAAACGAGTTGGCGTGTGTATAGGCGAATTCGTGGACCAAAAAGGAGAAAAGAATGGCAGGAAGGATGGGAATGAAGAAGAAAAAGGAAAGGGGTTGAAAAGACGAGCCAAAACCGTGGCGAAGTAAGAAGTGTAAGAAGACGGAAGATAAAAAGAAAAAACCAACATGTCTATATTTACATACATCTTTATATACATATAGATGCATATAAGATTTGATAGACGTAAAAAAAAGTCGAGGGTGAAAATGCTCTCATCATGTTTCCGGTATATTCGCATGTGCTTCGTGAGATTAGCCATAATCGTGACATCAGAAGCGTTACATATTTACAAAACCAACAACCAGAATGCCAGTCAAAGAGAGAGAGAGAGAGTGAGTGTGCCTACGAGAAAAAGAGCAAGAGATAACTTGAATTTATGAAATCGTGGAATAGCACGTGTGTTTGCGATTCGCGAAAATTTGAAAGATTCTCAGCATCGTGTTGAACAAGTGAAAATTACATTCTAATCTATGAATCAGAGGAATTCGTACCAAGAAAACAAAAAACTCAATTTCCAGCTAGAGTCTTTAAAACTTCGCGACAATTAATTTCCAGTAAAGACGAGTTAACAAAATTAATCAACACGTTGTGTTGATTACTCTCAGCTAAAAATTATCGGCATGAATCTGATGATTTCTGGAGCTGTTGACTGTTTTGTTATCTGTTAGATATTCAAGAATAAAAATCTAAATGAAACTGTTCGCGTGATTTTGCTCGAATAAATAAACAAACGTTGAAAAATTACACGCTCCTGAAAGATGATTGACATGAATGCATGTTACATCTGCTGTGCTTATTCACGGTGGATGTGCTCTGGTTACTTATTATTTTGAAAAACTTGAATAAATTTTCTCAGTGTTATTGTTTTTCTAAAAAAGATGCGAAATTTATTTTCTTTCCATTATGTTAATGCATGATTTTTATTCATACGTCAAGTCTCTGTGTTTATTTATTTCGTTGTGGGTACAAATTGCTTTAATATTACGGTCGAGTGAAATTCCCGTATCCTCATACAATTTTCAGCTATTTTCAACGAAGTAGAAGGAAGTGATGCGCGTGTTTTTCGGGTAAT
Source organism: Hyposoter didymator (assembly GCA_037952995.1). Taxonomy (NCBI): domain Eukaryota; kingdom Metazoa; phylum Arthropoda; class Insecta; order Hymenoptera; family Ichneumonidae; genus Hyposoter; species Hyposoter didymator. The sequence continues at coordinate 13,537,323 of JBAJMU010000003.1, forward strand.
GTTTCCTAAGGTTCAATTTCAATGCAATCCTCATGTCAATGTCGTTCGGATAATGGCAATCGTTAATATCAATCGTCAATGAGAATAAAATCCGATCAATGTACATCTTGTTGCCCTCACTGCTCTTTTTTTAACGCGAGGATATTGCAACGAATGCGGCGGAGACGGAGGCCCCGGAAGGAGAAAATCGGAACTTGGAGCCAAATGGAAAATAACGACGCTACGGAAATCACAGATATTCATCGTCGTCGACGACGAACGCGACGACCATGAAGTCGGTGTATTTTGTTTGAGACATAGACAAAGCCTCGTGATCAACCTTCAGGCGCTCCTCAATATTTGAGAAAAAAATCACGAAAATATTTCATTGAAACATCATTGAATCCACTGCAAATCGTCAGCAGGACTTTATTGCCGTCGTAAATTTGTGCATTCGGTACAGAAGTGAAACATGACTTTCGATCGATTTCGTCGTCGTGTTGCCGTGAAAATATGTATTTTTAGAATAACGTCGTCTTTTTCTCTCTTCTCGCCGATAAATAATAGCATTTTGGAAAATAGAAGTTCATTGAGCTTGAGCAGTGAACTGCATATTTTTTCGGTTTTACTATCGCGAGCTCACAGCAGCAACAAAGATACTGCAGAGAGCTCAACGGGAGAGAGAGAGAGGGAGGGAGGGGGAGTGGAAAGAGAAAGAGAGAGAAGGATAAAGAGGTTGTCAGGCCTGCTTGACGACGATATAGACGTTAAGCCCCAGGTATATTATGCCAAAGTCGTTCTTGCCACGTTCTTCCACATCGCAAGAATTTCAAGGCCACATTTATATGCGGAATAAATTTTGAAAAACGGGTTGAAAAAGTGGGCCGGAAAAGTGGGCTGAAAAAAATTTCCCGCGCCAGTCCGGATAAAAATACAAAAAGATTCGATCGTAAATTAAATTGTATTAGCGTTACAAGGAAGACGGGAAACAAAAACTTGACGAGGCAAAAAAATACGTTTATGTATTATTTTTATCGTCGACGCGACACCGATTTATTTTACTTTTATTTTTGGCGATCCTACGAAACTCACGCGATGTACGATTTAAAAGTATTTATATGATTTTATCTCCGCATCTCTTTTTTATTGTTTTTTTCGCGATCAACACGAATCAATTTTTGTTTTTTTTTTCTGTTTGTCTTTTCATATAGAGAGAGAGCTGATACGTTAGGATTTTTATAATGCCCAGAGAATTTTCGAAATACTATAATTATATTTAGATCGTTGACGTCTTTCGAAAAATTTATCGATCGGAATAAACGTGACGATTAGACACAGTGGAGAAAATATTTTTGTTTTAGTGTCGTTTCAGTAGTGTGTCGGTAAATTAAAAAAGAACTGGTAACCAAAAATACACGAAGCAAAATCTACGGAAGTAAAAAAAACATGAATTATTGGAAATATTTTAAATCCTCACCGTTCGGTCGTGCTTTTCACAAATTCGCCTTTCCACAGTCCGCAAGTCAATTCACGAGCTGTAGCGATGAAGAACATAACGTTGACGAGCAACAAGACGCCAATGGGTCCGAAGAAATATGCCAAAATTTCGGTGTCGCCTGTAACAGATTGAAAAAAAAAAATCGATAAATGTCTCGTTTCGATAATGAATTAAAAATCGATAAGGAGCTTCCACGTCGATCTAATGACGAGGAATCAACGTGGAAACGTTTTTAATACGAAAACGTGTTTCGACTTTTTGCTTCGCTTCAAAGCAGTGTGCCAATTACTGATCGAGAATTGCGGAAGGACAAGCACGTAAAGTTGAGACATTAAAAGCCAGAGATTTTCTAAAATTAATCCGTTCGAATAGCTCTCGTGAAACGAGAGTCTCGCAGTGTCTCGTGTTTTAGGCCAGGTTCAATAATAAACCTAGGATCGGTGAATGGCGCGCCAGAACAGTTTATTTGGACGACGGTTTAGCGCTACCGAATCTTCCGTATGGGTCGTTCTAGTTTCGTTCAATCAATGACAAAATTAAGTTCGACAAATATCTTCTCTTCCGTCTCACGATAATATAGCAAGGATGGAAAATGTAAATTAGCAATAAAAATCAAACAAAAGTTTGAATATAAATTTGAAAAAAATGGTAAAATTTAATTCAGAAATGAGTCTTAACCTTTCTTTGTTGATGGAGATACATTTTTTCCGTACTCGTTGAATAAACGATTCTGCATTCTGCGGAAGATTCGGCGAACGGATCGATCAAAAAATAATCCACCGTGTAATCATTGATTCGAGGCAAACTCTCGCAGTTTGGCTTTGCACATTCACCGGAAGTGAGGATTTCATGGCTTCGCAAACAAATAATCACGATATTTTCTCGCCCCAATCGGATACCCAGATATTTATTCCGAATGAATTTTCTGCTCATCGTGACGATAACAAGAAAAAAGGAATGAATCTAGTTTAAATAAATCTTTACGGCGAAAATGTGTTTGCCCGCTTTCCATGAGAAAACTATTGAACCAATTGTGATGAATCTTTCGTAGGAATTAAGCTCACGAACTAAATCGAGAGAGAAATTGGATTTTTTGTCCAAATAACATTAAAGAAAATTTACAATAAATGTGTCATTCTGTTCTCATTAAAATATTCGATTGTTTTCTTCAATCACGTCGATGTAATTATTGCAAGAGCTTAAACTCTCGATGGAAATGTTTTGAAATTCTGTAGATACGTTAAAAATCGGCTTTCCGGGCTCTCATCCTCCGGAATTCGTCGATCGTTAAATGGTCCAAGTTTGAGTACTTAACAACGAAGAATATGTCGGGAACATAACAGAAATGAGCTTTTGTATGCCTGAGAGGGAAAGAGAAATCGGATCCTTTCGAAAATCGTTGCTCTCGTCTTAAGAGCGTCTTCTTGATGCTTATCTTCCTCCCTCCATCCCCTTTTCCCTTTCTCTAGGTTGCCCCCCTCTGAAGGCTGTTCTCGTAAACTTAAGCATATTGCCTGCTCTCGTGGCATAACTATCGGTTCGTTGATGATGGCGAATTTCTCTCTCGTCGTTTCCGGAAGGAAGAGTAGCACAGGACACCCTCTCGAGACCCCAGCAAGTTACAGTAAACTTCACGTTGATCACGTCGGTTTTGGCCACTTATCCCGGCCACGCTTCTCAGTTCGCTTCCATAGTTTCTGCTGTTGTTCCCGTACTCGCGCGAGCGAAGCGAATTGTGTGCCTCTTGCTGCGCGACGTCTTCAGCAAATTTCGCCTACGAGTCTTTCCGGACCAAATTGACTATAATTCTGTCACATTTTTCCAGCATTCGTTTGCTCTCTCGTATCCGTATGATTTTTATTAGTTGTGGGTATGGCAGATTTTTTTAGCAGCCTTTCATTTTTCAATAAATAATATTTTTGGCCTCTAATTTATTTCCGAAAAGAAACATGCGTCCCATGTTTTTCGATCGTGTTCTTTTTCTATTTATAATAAGACAGCGATTTCAAAATCACAGGCTCTCCTAAAAAAAATGGTTAATCCAGTAGCAGATATTCGAATCATTCGTCTAATTGATTTCTTCAGAATCCAAAATTTGGCACCCGCATAGAATATAAAAATAGAAACGACACAAACGAAACGATTGATATTCAGCGATGAGAGAATAAATAAATCGAAAAATAGGAATCAAAGCAAATAAATAATGGAATAAAGTTAATGAGAAATTACGCGTGGACGCGTGTGCCGTTCTCACAAGTGGATTATATTCCACGTGCAGTCTCTCCGGTACAAGGACGACTCCGCGAGACTGAATTCCTCTCCGAGTTTGCCTTCAAGTTCTGCGTCAATACACACTGAGAGATACAGGAGGTCCTCAATGGAGGCTGCGTTGTTGAGCAAGATTACACAGAGTATCTAAATTGTTCATTGCTCAATAGAATTTCAACTGGGCCCAAATAAAAAATAAAATAAAATAATGCTCGAAATTCTTAGGACTAGGAAAATAATGAAACATTCGAGAAAAAGTTTCAATCGAGTGTTTGTCAAATTCAGTTTGAAAATCAAGTCCTCGATGGAAACTTGTAATTTCTGGTGAATATCGAAAGTTTGTGTCTCGTTTCTTCGCTCGTGATCTTTATTCGCTGTTTTATTACTCCCGCAGAACACAAGGACTAATACGAGAAGGTAGAAGGAAAAAAAGTTGGAGCGTGCTAGAGACAAAAAGCCATCAGCTAAAATCAGGGAGAGAGCGAGGGAGAGAGAGAGAGAGATATATAGTTCGCTTAGGTTTTTGGCTCGTGGCCAACAATAGCTGTTTCGAGAGTCGAGGGGCTTATATCTCACTCCATGGCAACCCATAACAAACATAAGTGAATTATGTTCGTTGCTTCGAACGTTGTGAGAATGCGAGAGGTTAGTATTGGTAAGGCTACCAGCGCAGACTGTACTGTTCGACCAGGATACTAGGACAAGCCGCAGAATCCATATACCAACGGTCCGAATCGTTCGGTACAGAATGGACCGGAATATATGTTAGTTGGAAGTGTCGTCACCGCGTTTTGGCCCCAGCAAGAACTTGTTACGTATATGTGCTCATGTTTTATGGGATACTCGCAGCCAAGCTCGATTAAATGGTAAATCAGGCTGAAAATCTAAACGCCATTCGATCTTCATCGATTTTCATTGCTGGAGCACTCTAGAGAACCGAATCATTGTTCCGTGTCTCTAGTGACAAATTATAACTAATTATGATCATCCACGTGATCCAAACTCGATTGAGTCTCCGCGTGGATTCGTTGAGAATCGTCCCGATTGGTTGGAAATTGAAAAATTGTTGATATTGCGATTTTAAAGTCAGGTGTAAATTTGCTAACGTCATTGAGACTCGAAGCTGAGCGAAAATTTTAATCATACTAGCTCAGCTTGTGGCTTATTCCTTCGCGTGATCAAATCGAGCCCAAAAAATGATGAATATCGCGAATTGCTGCTTTCGTAATTGGAGACGTCGGCGAGGCCGTGCTCTACGTAATTGCAAGTGGATAAAGGGCTAAGGCGCTCCAATTAGGATCTGGGCAGTGAAGGTCCAGGTGAGCAAGGGCTGCTGCGGGAAGGGTTTGTATAGTATCGTTGGAGGGGTCGTATCACTTGGCAAGCAGTTTGCACATGACAGGTGACATGTCGGTTAGGTTTGGATGAATTTGAGGGAAGGGAGGAAGCCGCTGCTGCGAAGGATAGGCGAGAGTAACGAGCCCGCTGCTAAATCGAGAAGCTATGGAATATTTCGTGTTAATGGTCAGGTCCGATGGGTTTTACGAACGTCATATTCGTTTGTTAGGAGAAGGGAATTTCCGATGAAATCCCAGGGATGCTAGGACAGTAAAAAAAAAAAAAAAAAAAAAAAAAAAAAAAAAACGCAGGGAGAGTGAACGACAATGAAAATGGCGTCTCCCCAACCTCGGAGGCGAGTATGCGTGAGGATAGGTATCAATTAGCAGATTGGTGGTGTTTTACAAGTTCCGGAGTATTTGCAATGACGGAATGCAGTTGTTTTTGTTTGTTTGATTTTTTTGTTGTCAGGAAAGCTACGGACAGGTTTAAATCCGTGTGGCTGGATACAGAGACGAGAGGCAGTGGCTTTTGGGATGTAATCCACCCCCGGATGTCCCAAAAAGTGGGGGAAAATGTTTTGGGGTAGTTTTTTTTTCTGCTCCGTGCGATCAGGAAAGGGAACAAATTCGGGAGATATTCATGGATGAGTAATGGAGCGTAGAGGCAACGGTTCCACTCGGCTTTTTGTTTATCGACACGTCCAATGCAAATTGATTCTACGTCGCCAATGCGAGCTTGGAGGCGGAAAAAAATCTCCCTTTTGGACATTATTCGCACCGATTATTTAACGCGACTGGAGAGCGTTTCATTAACGGTTAGGATTGATTTACACGTAGAGCCAGAGCGGGAGAGAGAGAGAGAGAGAGAGAAAGAAGAGGAAACGATATACACGAGTTATACGATCGAATAAACGTGCCGGGGGGATGGAGATGAGAGACGGGATGAAAGTTACATACGGCAAATCCTGTCACCCTTTCACCTCGACACGTGTCCACCATTCCCCCAAACTCCTTTGAAACACGAGCTACAATAACAAAGGTATTTGGCAAACCAGAGAAAAATAAATCATTAAGGGAGCCAAGCGTTATTCAGGGAAGAAACTTTTCATTTCATCGCGTCTACATTACGTTCGCGTTCATTGCTCGTGATAAAAAATAAAGAGTCGATTCAACACTTGTCTGTTTCTACTCCATGCTGAGTTTAATAATCCGAGCAATTAACCTCATCTCATTTTTGAATCGCATCCTCTCCGCAAACATGCCCGTAATGAAAATTCATGCAGACGTGCTCACGGCTCTGGCTCTCATGTGAAAAGGAAATGGAAGAAAAAAGCTGCAGCATTTTCCTGGGAACGTGTTGAGAGGGCAAATTTTCATAACTCTCGAATTCATTCGCTAAACTGTTTCGCGTAAGGCATATTAAAAAGACTGGAGGGGGGGGGGNAAGAGGAGGAAAGAAAAAAACATGGTCTAGACATTATTACGGAAGTGAAAGGGTGGAGGAACGAAAAGGAGCGAAGTTAGAAAATAAAAAAAATGAGGAAGGTAGTACGGAGAGGTACCAAGATGAATTCTCACCCCCACAATGCCTTCTAACCATGAGCTGACTTGAGAGTAGTTTTGTAGTAGGCACCACGAGGTCTCGACGTAGTTATAGGACACTCGCTTCATGGCCACAGTGTCGGTACACACGGAGGGTAAATTTTGCACGGTTTAAGGGTGGAGGGTTGATGGAGAAGGGGTTGGTTATGCTCGCCGCAGATCTGCTCGCTTCCCTGGCATTCTCTCTCTGGCCTTCGCTTTCCCTTCCATTCGCACGGTTTAGTTATAGACTGGCTCGGACTGGCGCCACTACGGTTTATCTGTCTGTGCCATTGCACGCCAGGCTTGTGCACCGAAACGGCCTTCCACCTCTTTCCCATCCCCTCGGCCTACTTTGTCATGGGGCTTTTACCCTGAGCCGAAATGAGGGATGATACGAGAACGAGAGGGCGAAAAAACTCGAAAATACATTTCATCCCCATATGATTTTTGCTACTCAGCCATTTCATCGAATCACTTCAACAAAATTTATATCAAAAATACTGATTTCCAGTTCGTTCGCTTTTTTCCAACGGAATTCGTTGCCTCGAAATTCCAGAAATAAATTCATCATCGCGGCAAAGCTCACGTCTCTCATTTTTTATCGATTCATCTTTGGCATGGACCAAAAGCTGCGCTTTCTATATTTTCATCCCAAAGCCGAGTCGTTCAGGAGACGAGCGTACAATCTTCCTATCTGAATGACCCTCAATACCCCATTCGTTTAAGAAATCACAGTTTTTATGCACCCTTCGTCATTCTGTTTCCATCCTCATGGGAATATGTCCTCGACGCTGTTGTTGTTGTTGTTGTTGTTGGTTTTTACCCTCGTCTCTTCAACGGCAATATCATCACGAGACATGCCGAGAAAAACGAGGAAAAGAGGAACAAGGAAGAGAAGAAAAAAGCGTGTAATTTGCGCAGATGATCCACGAGGGTGCTGAATACACGCGGAGTCTTTGGTGCAACTCCCTACCCTCGTTCTCCTTTATCCTCGTTACGCAAACGCCCGCCACTATTATGTTTCCAGGCTTCTTCCCTCTGGGACACAATTATCCTGATTCGGATATTTCCCGAGATCCCTCTTAATCGCCAGGGAGTGCAACAATGACAAAAAATGATGAGGAACGACAATTTTTCGTCAGGGTTGAACCTCCGGAGTGAAACACCAAAATAACCCATAAGAAATATCAAATTCAGTTGAAACTCCCTCGTTTTTTATTCCTTTTTGCACATTACTCGGACGATCTCGAGAATATTCATTTCTCTGCAAATGACCTGTAGCTCGAACAACGAAGCTTTGATTCCCTGCAATAACATATTTCATTCCAATTTTCTTCTTATATCCATCGGGACCGACCGTGGCAAAGCCCCGAGGGTATCGCATCCTCATATAATTTGAGAAAATATTCGAGTGACTGGAATCGAACAATATTGGAAAAAAATGATAAATAACTAGCGGAATTCCTGAAACGCAAGGCGTCGTTAAAATTCAACATTATTTCGAAAAAAGTCAGCTCTGAGGATGAGCAAGATTTTTTGTAAAGATTCAGTTTTTCCATCCACTGGTTCCCATTCTTTTACAGTTCAGTTCGCTCTATCTGAACAAAAAACAATCTTATTTTTTTCTCTAATCATGGCCAAGCCATTTAAGGTATAACTATCGCAGAATGGGTTGATTTAGGATTTTCTTGAAATTTAGTGTAAATATTCTTGACATTAAAACGAACAACTTTCCTATGAGACGAAACATTTTCTGCCGTCTAGAATTTGAGATATTTCATTTCCAATTTTATATTTTTCCCATCTAAACGCATGCAAATTGAAGTGACGTTTCGTTAAAAAAGTTGCAAGAAAAAACAAAAGAAACGCGACTTCAATTTACATGCGTTTAGATGGGAAAAATATGAAATTGGAAATTAAATATCTCAAATTCTAGATGGCAGAAAATGTTTCGTCTCATAGGAAAGTTGTTCGTTTTAATGTCAAGAATATTTACACTAAATTTCAAGAAAATCCTAAATCAACCCATTCTGCGATAGTTATACCTTAAGATATTGTAGAGATTTTGGTGGAGAATATTGGCGAAGCTAGTTATAGGGAGTTTTAGAGGAGGGATTACGCAGCGGATGATGAGGCCCTTGCTGGATTACGTGGCCGGTCATTAAACAGCACGTTTACGATTAGCCACATGAACAGGGTGTCTCCAGAATTACGAACAATAAGTCAAGAACCACAAGAATTCGTTAAATTCATTAGAGAATTTTTTTTTTTTAATTTTCATCTCCAATCGATCGTTGGAAGGGAATTAATTATTTATCGAGGATCAAATGAGCTCAAGGACAATGAGCTCATGCTTGTTCATCACGCATGAGATTTTCGCAAACTCAGTGAAAAATATCTCATTAATTNATTTAGTTTTTCGTTAGCGTCGAGGAAAACTTGAAAATGCAACATGTAAATTTATTCATTTGCGTTCCGTGCAAATTGTTCGCAAATATATTCAGTCGATTTCTGAGAATTTTATAAATTCTTTACAAAGAGAATATTCAATTAACAATTTCGTTTCGTGTAGAATTTTTTTTTTTTTTTTATTTTCATCTCCAATCGATCGTTGGAAGGGAGTTAATTATTGATCGAGGGTCAAATCAGCTCAAGGACAATGAGCTCATGCTTGTTCATCAGGCATGAGATTTTCGCAAACTCATTGAAAAATATCGGATTCATTGTTGAGAAAAAAAAAATGGAATTGTAATGTTCTTTTGGAAAATTCGCTAATCGCATTATCCTTCGGATCCTGCAGACGATTTTCGGGACACCCGGCATACGTCGATGTGTACACGTATCATAATTCCTTAACGTTCCTCTACAAACTACCTATGGTCGAATTCATGGCAGCCCTATCCCCTATTAAACGTACATGAATAATGATAATAATAACACGTGGTAGACACCATCCCTCATTCTTATTGTGCATAAGCGTACGATAGGGATTAAGGGCCCTGGCAATCTCACGTAAGCCTCGAAGCTAAGAGATCTCCACGAAACAATTTCGGTTGAACGCTGCGATACAAATAAATAGGTAAGATACGAAGAAACGTGCACACGTTGATTTATACTTTTGGTAGAAAAAATAACGATCTCATTTATGGATTTTGACGTGATCGAAAGTAACTGCGAATTTCATTATTTTAGCCTCGACTTTATTTCATGAAACATAATTACGATGAAAACTTTGATCGTTGGGTTTCATTCGGATATCAAATTCTCGAGCAATTATGTCGGTTCATTTGATCCCGGAGACCCTGCAGAGAAATATTGCGCAGAGAATTTAGAGCGCCACGTGGCCAGTGTATTTATTAAATCTTCGGATTACGGACCCTCCTCGATCGAACGAACGAGAAACTCATTACAAAGTTTTTTGGGTTCATTTTCTAATGGAGGTTTTCGGGTGGATTATTAAGACTCGATAACCTTGGCAACGACTTGCGTAAGCCTTATGAACAAAGGAACTGGTCACTGCTGGTCAAGAACACGAAAATGATTCAATCGATTGTGAGCTAAAGAAAAAAAGGAATATCGTTGAATCATGAAATAAATGACAAGAATAAATAAATACTAACCGTAGAACCAGCATTGTTTTTCGCCAAAGCGAGGCTTGAGGAAAGTGTAATGTGGCTGTGGTGGAAGATGATCGAGAAGAGCTGCGAGGCCAGCAACGAGGAGCGGTCCACCCCATGCGTAACAAGCGTAAACTCTCAGTCTCAATGTCTCCTGGCCCTTTTCCAAACTCGCTGGTCTCAGATCACTGAAATCCATAAACACACAAAAATCGCACGATAAGACATTACTGCAGAAGGAAGTCCCAAACGACGAGCTCATAAAACCAGTACTTAAAGTCGAATAAAAACTTTTACGATGCAAGATATCATTGTGCGAATTGATAATATTCCGTACGACTGTTTCATTCCGTAGTCATCAAAAGCCTCAATATAGAGTCATTAAGATCATCGTTTGTACCAATTACCACAAAAACATTAATTTGTCCAGCAGATTATTTTCATGTCTTGATAAATTTTTGCTCGTTTTAGCCCGTCAAACTGATCCTCGGAGTGCAAGAGTATTAATGATAAGAATATGGGTTAACGAACCATAAACAATTATTTTCACTTGGTTTCTTGAATTTGTATCATTCAGCAATACTGCAGAAGATTAAATCATAAAAAAAAAAACAATTACATCGGATCATTTTGTCGTGGACGTATTGCGAAACATAATGAACGGGGCCACATGAAAATTGTTCAAAAATAACCGACAAAGTTTTGAAAAATAACTTTTTGTTAAAATGTCTCGTTTCTGCTAAAAAGTCTCGTTGTTAATATCGCTCTAGGATTATACGATCCGCTGTCATACAAATCTACAGTCAATTTATCGAATTTTTGTTTTTCAACTTTGGATATGCAGCGACGGTGAAAATTTAATGCTCTTAATCAAAGCGATGCTGCTACTTTAACTTTACCGTATGATCCGTCCGAATTTCAATAATTTCCACATCGTATCTTCATGACAATATAAGTTTGGTAACAATTTGATAGGGGGGAAAGATGAGATATGACGGAACGCTTCGTATTATCGAATAACATGATGGTCAATGGTCGAACGAGTGACGCGGGATGTTGGAGAGTCGGAACTCTTGAATTTATCGAATTTAGTCCGTTGTTCGGATGCATAATGGTTGAGTACTGACGTACAGAGAGACGTACACAAGAGGAAATCGTCGTTGAGTGATTAATCGGATGGAGCGATGATTAGAAATTCTAATTAGAGAATGATAGGAGAGCGCGTAGAGTAGCACCGGAGTGACCGCGGTTACCGGCACGTTCCACATCCGTGTCTCAGCCCTTGTTATATTATCGAAGAACTGTCAACGCGAACGATCACGTACGTTATACGAGCCCACGTGTCTCTGTCCAATGCACACAGGCTACGGTCTAAATTTAGAGTTTTTCAAGCTCGTGTATTTTTATTTATAAAAAAATCTATTTTTACGATTAATTTTTTCATCGATTCCATTCCACCGTGAAAACAAATGGAAAAACTCATTGACAAATAGAAAAATAAAAACGTTTATTTTTCGATTAAAAAAGTTATGACGTTGTTGATGAAAGTTTGGATGAAAAATGCCGGAATTAAAAATCATGATAAATGTATGAACATCGCATATATGTAGCAGGGATGAAAAAATAAAAAGTCAAGTGCCTCGTGAAATGACCCGTTGAATCTCAATTCGGACAATGCTGCATGTCGTTTCGCAGTCCCTATATAAGCATGGACCATGCATCAACGCAGATTCATGAGTTTATACTGCCCAAGTTTATGTATTCCTCCCGCGTGTATATAAACCACGAAAGTGAAGAGGGAGGAGGGGGAGAGTGGCCACCGATCGACCAAATTTAATGACTTTGAAATTTCATTAATACCCCCTCCCCTCGCCAGCGCTATACCTTTCGCAAATCCCATAAACTTCATTGTGTCTGCCGATCGTTTCGACGGTTCCAAGTGTTCACGTCCAAGGGTGAATCGCCACAAGCGAATATGCTTATGCGAACAATGGTCGCTATAAATTTTTATTTTTCTCTGCACCACTGATCGTTTCGTTAATGACGATTCGGACCTCGGGAACACGTACGTTCAAAACTTTCTCAGAAATCTGATATTTACTGAAAATACGGTTGAGGTATTTTTTTTAACGAATTCAAAATTTCAACAATTGTTAATTGGCTTCTGAATAAAATAGCTCAGTAATTAGTTTGTGTTTCTCCTGATAAGCAACTGGGAAATGCAGAGAATTGATCGAACGATGCGAAAGGTTCAATGCCTTCGTGACGTAAGTAATATTGACTGACAAATTGGACGAAGAAACAATGTGAATTGCGAAGTTGCAATATAGAGTTAAGTCACGATGATGTTTCGACGCTTCGAAGTTCGTACAGAAGGGTTGGAGATATATATGTACAAAGGGTCTTTCGTCGTCTTCACCCTATCGAGGTTTGAATATTGAATGATGGCAATTCAAAGCATATTGAATTATTGAGAAAGCTTAGGTGTGTTACGTTATGCCAGCACGTTCTGGAAATTACGGAGTACTCGTACAAATCCTTAGAAACGTTCTGAAGATCGTGAAAGAGAAATATAACAGTTCGTCATCTACATATTTCTCTCTCTCTCTGGCTCTGTCTCTTTGTCCAACACTTGCGTACTCAATTTTATGTACGAACTTCCCTTCGACTGGAATAACTTGACAGTTTCCTGTCCGTGCCTTTACACGATCGTACCGCAGGGCAAAATCTATACTTAAGTTACGCACAGCTATTTGTACGTCGATATTCATATTTTCTTGGGTGGCCTCGATAAAACAAAAAAAAATAAACGTTCCTCGAGTCCAGCTACTTTTATGGTTTCCATAAATCGTAGATTATTCGTATGCGAGTAGGTATTTTTGTGAAATTATATAAAATGATAAAATTCTGCTTTCACGTTCCGGATAACGTGGAGCAGCTTGCTTCTGTATTTCTTTTCCATTGATGGAACATTTCGGAGGAAATCGTGGGAACAGACATTTTCTGCATTTTTAAAAATCGTGTCTCGTTATAGGAAAATCGTTGTTGCCAATGACGCGCGATGTAAATGAGACATTAAGCCATCAGTGCAGCAAATGCAAAAGTGGATATATATTTTTATATACAGGAGAATAGAGAAACGGAAGAAAGAAAGTAAAATAGGTGTGAGAGAAAAGGGAGGGGGGTTAAGGGGTAAGCAGTATCGTTTCTACTATTATTATACTGTCGAGAAACGCAAGAGTCGTTCACGTCTGACAGGCCTCTACTTATTTCTGGTGCCAGTTGTAATTATAGTCGTTGCATTTGGAGCGTGTGCTCGTTGCTGATACCCCTACCCTCTTTTCACTATTTTCCTACCAGAGAGTGAGCCACCCACCCACCCATCCATTTCTCTCCTATAATTCGACCCTGCAACTTAAAGTCCGAACGAAAAGTTTTTCCGCACGAATGCTTCTGGTTAAGTTCTCAGAAATGTATTATTTCGTTTTTTTCTCCTCCGTTGTACGGAACGTTATTTCGTTTTGAAGCATGCGACTGAGAATTTAGATCAGAGTATTTAGAAAGCGGAGCCCGGACAACTGGCTTTGGTGAAGATTGAACGTGGGAGGAATGAAACATTCAAACTTGGATATTCGTTGATTCGAACTTGGTTTTTACTCACTTACTACGGCGATCAAACCACGAGAATGAAAAATATTGGAGATTGTTAAAAAAACAGAAAGAAACAAAAATAATTGGCACGGATGAATGGTCGAGAGTCGAAGGACGAAATAACTGGAAACGATATCGAAGCACAGGGCGAGAGAGAAAAATTGGAACGTATGAAGAGAAAAAATATAAACGTCGGTGACACGAGTTAACCGAGTGGCTGAGTTCCGATCTGTTGTTGACACATTTATCATAACCCAGAATCCCTCGTGGTGGAGGAATACTGGAAAATTCTCGGACAGGAGATTTTTTTATTCGGTCCACCTCGCGGAGAACGAGACCCAAAACGAGTCTGGAGAATTGTTGCCAAAGAGCTTACACAAGCCTCGATAAGCGAAGCGAATTTTCCCGGGATGAAGAGACCACACGAATCTCTACTCGGAAATCGACTAAGAAAAAAAAAATATGCTGTACGAGAGAAAAGCCAGAACGATCGTTAATGGAGAAAAAACACGACGAGCAAACAGAGAGAGAGAGAGAGAGAGAGAGAGAGAGAGGAGGAGAGAGCGAGCGCGAGATGGGGAAAGTCACTCAGGGGTGTGTTAAGTACATGTTGTACAATCAAGACTCCTTCGTCTTTCCATTTTTTTATTCCCTCTCCCTTCTCGCGCCCTTTTTATCTCGTTTCCTTCACGGCAAATTTCAAGGACTCGTCTCTCGTTCCATCCATGTAATAACAGACTTCAAGAGTTTGTTCAATTTAGGGACAGTTATACTTAGAGCTTCCTCCGGACACGAGTGAAAAAGCAAACCTTTCTGGCTTCGACTTGTTTGGTGAAAAAACGTTATGATACAATTAGAAAAATGTATAGAAAAACAAATTGATAATGAGAATTAGCACGAAAGAACATTTCCCGCAAAAGTGTTCTCCCAAGACGAAATACTAATGAGCACTAATAAACACATCATGTTAATTGATCATTTCTATAGAGTGAGGAATTGATGAGCCTACAGCTGTTTCCATCAGTGCATGCTAACTTGTGATGACTTCTGATACTGGTAATTACTGATGGAGACTCATTAAGAGCAATCAGAGCTCCAATAGCACTGATTTGTTCTCTTTTAATTCATCATTTTTAATCACTTCTGTTACTTATCATAGCCAGTGAAATTTCGCGCCCAAAGCAATGCAGAAAGACTGAAAAAAATTCTGACAAGGAATACGCATTTTTTTTGGGTCGAAAAATTGGTTGAAACGACGATGGTGGTTGGAATTTTGAAAAAAAAATCATGAACGTATGGAAATAGATTCCAGGAAGGCAGAACAAGCGCGAAGACTCGAATCGAAAAAAAAAAACGCGAACGGTGGAAGCCGTAAAGAAATAAAAGTGCTTTTTCGAGCTTTATTCTCATTTCCTTTCGTCTATCCTCGTTGTCACTTCCCTTGCGTATCTGGAGAGTCTCACCCCCCGTGACAGTGCTTGTTTACATTGCCAAGAATCGCACAGGGCAAACCTTGGATTTTCGTCTCCTTCCTCGTGCCCCCTCCAATTCTATCTTTCTCAAGGGTTTAGGAAGAGCTCGAGGACGCGTTTCACGAGAATCGGAAGGGAGGAGACTTCTTCAGGGTCCTCGAGACTCGAGACTACACGCCTCGCAGTTTTCTGTATGATGGTTGCGTCACGGTTGGAGCAGTTATTGATGACTCGGAGGACGGTGAAACAGGAATTCTCAATAGCGCCTAATTTTCAAAGGATTTTCAATTAAACCGATAATCCAGGAGCTCCACATTTTTCCAAATCCAATAGAATTTTTTAATTAAAAAAAAAAAACAAAAAAAAAAATTTCCTAACAAAAAGAACGGTATAGTTGAAAAATTGTTTCTAAAATGACAACACATTTTTTCGAGCTTTCGAAACTTGCTTCAGCAAGAAACGAGCCACGAAGGGTCATTACAAAATTAAATTCACCCCTCCCACCTCCAAGCAATTCTCCCCGCATTTTTGTACGTTTTGTACAGAAGGCGGAGATCGCTTGGGAATTCGGTTAGTTCGACGGTCGGAATTTCTGGTGAAAAGTTTCGTGCCTTCTGGGGTGTAAAATGCCCCCGAGTTGTGGTTTATGGAAAAGGAGAAAGTACGAGAGGGTTGATGATGACCGGTTTGTACATAGAGAGCGAGAATAGTATGACGGGGAGCATGCTGTGGTTGTCTGCAAATGAAGGGCAGCAAATACTCGGTGTATTGTATTCAGCATGGCCAATATGGTGGTTGGTTAACTGTACTTTCGAGCGATGAAAAGGGTGGGGGTTGTGTACGAGAGTGTGAATGATGGAGGAAGGGTATATGAATGAAAGAGATCAGGCGGGGGTGGGTGATGGTGAGATTGACGATGTAAGAGAAAACAAATAGTGAGCGAGAGGGGTTGAGATGTAAGGGTAAGGGGATGGAGAGATGGGGCTCTGAGGAGGTGGCAAGAGAGGGATGGAAATTCAGCAAGGGCGAGAAAGACGAGAGAGTCAATGCCAAGTGGTTCGTAGTAGTGGTTGCACAACTTTTACTCGGTGGTGGAAGGGCCAATGGGGGTTGAAAGACGATATGGGGTAGGTTTTCCTCGGTTTGGGTCATCGAGAGAACGGTGTTTGGCGAAAATGCTGGAGCGTAAGGGGGTTTGACGAGCATGGAGCAAGCCAGTCTCGAAAAGGCTTGAATGTCGGTTGCCAGGCTTTTGTTTGTTCCCGAATAATTCGGGGGGGTGGATTCGAGGGTTGTACGAGGCAGCCGACGAAAGCGAGAGCACTGGGATATCGAGACTTTGTTCTCAGGTTTCTTGTCCCTCGACACCTCGTCCCTTCGTGTCACAGCTATTCCTACTTTTGCCACCACGTCGTTTCGAAATATCTTTTTCTCATCGCCAAAAATTCAATCATTTTTTCGAATGCACCGAAGACAAACGTTTCGTTTCTCTATCCATAACATTTTCATTTTTCGGGTTTAAAAAAATTTACAACTTCACACGTCCGCATAAATATTTCCAACTTTTTTTTTTTTTTTCTTCAATGTTGCCGAAGGAATAAACTTTTCAAAGTGATATTTAAAAAAAATTCAAACAGATTCTTAAGAATTTTCACAATGGGCGGATATCTTGATGGGAAAAGTATGGAATATATTCCGCTCCGTCTCGTTTTGTGTTCGATATGCGGAGCTCCGTTACATCTATTTTTAAAGAGAAAAATATAAGACGACGCCTGGGGTACTGTTCGCGTATAATGATCCGAAGCGTCTGGTGCGTTGTGGGTCAAAAATCTCGTGAAAGGCGCGAACGCGTATCGTATACGAGAACAGTGGCTTTGACGGAAGTAAAAAAAAAATCAACCTCAAAGTCATTAACAAAACAAAATCGTTTAGGAGTCGTTTGGACTATTCATCGACCCCCAGCGATTGCTGATCAAGCCGCGCTTCGCGGCTCAGTCATCTCGTCGATCTCAAACTAATTGATCATCGGAGCTCACCCATCGCCGTCAATCGGCGAACAGTTTTGTACGATATAGAAAAATTGATCGATTTCAAAGTCTTGGTAATAATCGGGCATGAAAGATTAAACGATGATTTTGACATCGGCGATTGTCGGTACATGAAGTGAATGTTGCAGATGTGATCTGCGATGTAGAACTAGAAAGATAAATCCTGGACGAAACTTATCCCATTTGCGTTGTGGCATAGAAATTGAAAGGCATTATTTCCTGGAATGTTGATTCGAAATGAATCAGCTTTTCGCATCCATTCGATCGTTCATCAAATCAATCCTTTCAATATATCGTTTAATTTTATTCTGTACAAAATAATTCCTCGCAATTAAGACTTTTTCCTTATCAAATTTCTTCTCAAGTGCACTCTACGTTGCGATTCGCGATGTGCACTATCGAGATTGAATTAACTCGTCCGGAGCTTAGCCTCGAGAGCCCAGGCGCCGCGCGATCCAAAGATGAAGAGTACAAAGAAGAACGAAAGGAGAAAAAGGAGATGAAGTAACGGAGAGATAAGAAACTCGGACAATATCTTCCGTTGTACACTGTAGCAAAATCGAGCACCACTTTCAGACACAGACCCAAGCCTCTCGAGAACATCCTGCCAATGTTCAAGATTCCAATGGATGTAAATATAATTTCTGACTCTCGTGTTAACGTTTCCATTACAAGAGACAGTGGTCGGAAAAACAAAACAACCAAAAAGTTAATACTTTATAATAAATGAAAAATAAAACCGACCAGGATCACAACAACGAAACAAGTCAACAATCTTTTGATATTATCGATTCTCCAACGAATCCGACGCAATTCACCTGAAGATATTAATTGACCGAATATCGGAATGCAAAAAGGAAAAAAACGATGAACCACATTTCATAGAATCAACGAATGATTGCTAAATATTACTCGGACGGTTAAAATGTTCTGCGCGAGAAAAATATGGAAAGATTTTTCAAAGGAAATTTCATTGATTTATTTTTGCCTGATACACGTTACGAGGAGATTTTCGTTCGCAACGTGAGATCTTGGAAAGTGAACTAAATATGAAAGAGGCAATGGGATCAGTTGTTAAGGTCTAACTATCGCAGAATGGGTTGATTTAGGATTTTCTTGAAATTTAGTGTAAATATTCTTGACATTAAAACGAACAACTTTCCTATGAGACGAAACATTTTCTGCCGTCTAGAATTTGAGATATTTCATTTCCAATTTTATATTTTTCCCATCTAAACGCATGTAAATTCAAGTCGCGTTTCTTTTGTTTTTTCTTGCAACTTTTTTAGCGAAACGTCACTTCAATTTACATGCGTTTAGATGGGAAAAATAGAAAATTGGCAATGAAATATCTCAAATTCTAGACGGCAGAAAATGTTTCGTCTCATAGGAAAGTTGTTCGTTTTAATGTCAAGAATATTTAGACGAAAATTTCAAGAAAATCCTAAATCAACCCATTCTGCGATAGTTATACCTTAAGGCCAGTGCATGGCTTTTTCGATGACCAAGGAGAGAGACAAACATCTGAAAATTAAATCGTTCTCTTCGAGACAAGTTTTCCATTCCGAATCGACTGGATATTTTATCGAAAAATACGTCTACGTGAAAGGACAAAGTACGTTGAAATATATATTTTGATTTTCATCATCCGAGACGTGGACACGTAGTGGCACTCCGTGCGGAACAGCAGTTTTAATTAAAGTGTAAAAGCTGCCCTAGCTGCCCTGAAAATATATATATTTCATTTTTGTTTTGTTTGTTTGTTTTAATTCTCCATATGGGTAAATATATATCCATATGATGTATACAGTCTGTTGGTCTTCCGATATTCAAATCAGTAACCCGCATTTCTGTATTCTCCACGCCCCCGCCTCTTCTTCTTCATCCCTTGCCGGTCGAATAGTTATATATACACATACAGGGTATTTTATCCAGACCGGAACAATTTTCAAGACCGTGAATAAATATTTTTTCATCAATGGGTGGCATTGAAATATCCTGAATATTCGGACCATTTTTTTAGCTCAGAGTTTCCAAGTTCCATTTTATCAAAATTCCATAGCCGCCAATATACATTGCGAAACGAAATTTTTTCAAGTGGAGTTATTGCCCGTTGGCATTTGGAATTGTTGCATCAATAATTTTGTTGTCCAGCAGGATTCGAAGTGAAGAATTTGTGGAATTTTGATTAAATGGAAATATCACGTAGTTGTAAGAGTCGAAGAGAGAGAGAGAGAGAGGAAAAAGAAAGGGAATGAGATTCGAGGCTCCACGCGCGGGCTTCTGGAGAGACGATTCGCGATATTATGGATCACGGAGGAATAATTGGTTGTTGAAATTCGAGACGGAAAGTCTTATACGTGCCATATCTATATCAGAAGTTGGTAGCAGATGGCTCGAACCTCAGCGTCGTCCGAGAAAAAGGTGAACTGCGATGCGAAATACTGTCAGCGCGTATGCATGTATGTGTAATGGTAACAAAACCGAGAGAGGAAGGAGCTCCTCTTCGAGCACAAATATATATGGGGTGACAAAAAAGTCACTGGAGAACTGCGAACGAAATCGAGGAACAACAAAGTAAAAAATGGAAGGGATCAAATTTTTATCTTCTCACGTTGTTTCCTCTGAGGCGCTTGAATATTGAATGCATTGTTGTCATGCATTTAATTGAATTTGCAACAGCGTTCGGGGGGCAGGAGATACGAGAGCTCAGCCTACGAAGCGACTGGACATCGAAACAACGAGAAAGCAGAGAAAAAAGAGAGGATTAGAAACTTTTCTCTTCGAAACTCGATGCTGAAACGATTCTCAAAAAAAAATTGCGACGATTATTGAGCACACCCTGTAGATAAACATGGAAAAGCGGTCGAGTTAGAACACGGTCAAAAGAAATTTTGATGTTCTCGCATTTAGTTATATATCTCTTTCAAATAATTGCAAAAAATACTCAGTCGTTTACGATCGAAGTGCACAGATGTGTGCAATTCTGTACAGACTTGGATGCATCCCAATGGGCAGAAAATAGGGAAACGATGGCAGGAAAAAGGGCAAGTTGTGTTGCTCTTTTGTGAATAGGAAGACACGACTGATGAGACTGGCAACGATGAAAACTTCGGTCAACTTCAACGTTGACGTATATGAACGTCTTTCAGGCAAAAACACCTACCAAGCAATTGAAACAAAAATAATAATGAATCGGCGTATATGAGGATGAACTAAACGTTCCAATCGAGATTGCTCTGGCTTGCTGTCGTAGCGAATGATTATAGAAAATATTTAAAAAAAAAATTATTCAGAGCATCTGCACGAAATGAAAATAAATTGGTAATTTCCCACATTGGATGACTTTATCAAAGAGTTTTAATCACAGCACTTCATTGATGCGACTAATCCATCTTCTAGAAATAAATAAATTACGCGGCATTGTGTTATCAATAAATTAAAAAAAAAGAACCCATCGCCTTGCAAATTATTATCGGTATCAATGTAATTTTGTTGAATCACGAGTGTCTTGCTTGATTACTCGATAGGCTCGACTATATAAAGTCGTATGCTTTTTCAATCAGTCTACACTCGATCCAACACGTGGAATCGACCATGTATCTTCTCAGTGCACTCCTCGTTCTCAGCTGCTTAGCAGCCACCGCTCTTGGTACGAAAACGGTTGCTTTGGGTTATAATATTCTGACGATTTTGGAAAATGAAGCTTTGAACGCTTTGAATGGCTAAAAACGAGTAAATCGGGAACCTCGTCGCGAACATCAAATATCGAAACGTTGTGCAGTAGAATTTAAAACTGGACTACGAAAGAAACAGAAAGTTCTTGATTGCCAAACGTTAAGGAAATTTTAATTGATTTGATGTAATTGATAATTAATACTTATTAATTAATTAAATTTTGCAGCGATTGATAACAATGATTGGACGAGTCTGTTTTCTGATTCCAGGTGCACCTCGGATCGTAGGTGGTCACGATGCTCCCGAACACGCGTATCGCTATCAGGTATCTCTACAACGATGGGGAAGGCATTTTTGCAGTGGTTCGATCGTCACTGCACGCTACGTGCTGACTGCTGCGCATTGCGCCGAGGCGTAAGTTTTCCAAAATTTATTAAATCCAGCGATCGAAATAATTCTGAATTTCCTGCTGATTTCCCAATAAATTGAATTCTTTTCACGATTTTCATCGTTTCCGTGACTTTTGTCACATTTTCGAACATTTTTTTAAAAGACTCGCGGAGGCAACTAAATTGTTGGGAAAATGTTGTTTTTTTTCAGAGTTTCTTACAAAGATATCGAAGTTGTAGCTGGTACCAATCACTTGGATTACCGTCCCCAAGTTTATTCGGTTGAAGCGGCAATAATTCACGAAAATTATGTCAATTTCTTGGACTACGATATCGCTCTGTTAAAAATCACCAGAGACTTTGAATGGAATTCACACGTTCAGCCAGTCAGAATTCCCGAGCGCGATTTAACTTACTACAACAAAACTGTCGTGTTCTCTGGTTGGGGAGTTCTCGACGTGAGTATTTCCATTAATTCCGTCCCTGATAGTGTTTTTCCTCAATTTTGTGCCTGTCTCCCGGTGTACATACATTTTTTGCTTGTAATAAATTTTTTTCTCCTGAACAGGCAAATGATGCTGAAGTCCCTAATAACCTTCAAGAAATCTTCTTGAACCTTTACAAATACGATTATGACAACGAAGTTCTCAGTAGACACGTTTTCACGTTGAACAAGGAAGGAGAAGGCATTTGCTTCGTACGTATTGAAAAATCGATATTAAAAATTAGCATTTTCTTTTTCGGTGCACAATAAATGATAAGGGGAATTATTGATTTTTCTATCAAAGCTGAATAACTCAAACGAGCAGTATGCCAAGATACCAGTAAAACAAAAATATCAGTTGATTAATTTTCTTGTTTACTGCTGATCATCGTTTTCCGAGATTTTCGAAACATTTTTAAATTTTGTCATTGCAGGGAGATTCCGGTGGCCCTCTCGTCTATCACGGTGTTCAACTTGGAATCGCATCGTACGTGGTTCCTTGTGCTCGCGGAGCACCGGACGCCTACACTCGCGTTTACACTTACGCAAAATGGATCGCAAGCAAAGTCTACAATTGAGTCCAGACGGTTCAGTAGTAAAATTTAGAAAACTGTCCAAGTCAGCAATCCACGAATAAAAATATTCATCATTATTTGTACCCGCGAACCAATGAGATTGTTAAATAAATAAAAATAATTAATCAACGAAAAACAAACTTGACCTACTAACGAGGCTCGAGATTTTTATCGATCGATTAATAATTAACTCAAATTGTCTTCATTAACGATATCATAAAGATAGAACGATCCGAGATAAGATCGTACACGGAGAAATCGAGCACGAGGAATAATTTTTGAAAAATATAATTTTGCTTATCAAACTTTTTTTTTTAAATTATTAATAAAGTTTTTCAACTTTATTTTTGCAACGATTCTGCACGTTTTCGATATGAGAATATCTGCAAATTCATAAATAATCAGGTGATGCAATCGTCACTTAGTGTATCGATTTTGCAGCAAATTTATGACGCGGTGGAAAAGAGGAATTCATGCGATCTCAACCTACACACACACACATGACTATGGCGAAAATGATATACCGGATATGAGAGATAGGGAGGCTCCAATGTTTCGTAAACGTATCGCGTTACGCTCGAGGGACGATCCTCGTTACTTGTTATTAGAAAGGTGCACATTATCGATCGAAACGATCGATGCAATGTAATATCAACTTTCGATATGTATAAATATATGAATCTTCGAGGAAAAACAAAGTTTGTCTGTCTGTCTGTCTGCATCTTTACTTACGTAGCACAGTGGAGAACTATCAAGCAGCTTTCGTCAGATATTTCACGTACGAAGTGTCCATGATTCGAAATAAGGCTGCGAATATTCAGTTATCGTGATATTCCTTATTTCGTAAAACCCGAGAAGTGTAAATGTCGAAAAATCAGTTCCAGCTCGAAAAATCAGCCAAAAATATGTAATTTCAAAATAAAAATGATTCCCTGAGCGAAATACTGGAGTGTTTTTCGAATTCACTAAGAAAAAGCTGTCAAATTAATCGAGGAATTAATTATTTATTGACCTGGAAAAAATCTAGCTAGTAATTTTCCAAAAAATGAATGAAAAATGATGAATTCATTTTCATTTTTGATTATATAGTCGAAGAATAACTGCAGACATTCAATCCTGCTGTTTACATAAAAACCAAATTGAGTCGTGAACAAGTTTTCTTTCGAAGCCTCGACGTCGAAACTTTGAGTTTGTATTGCTTGATGAGTAAAATAATGGATCAATCAGAACAGCATTAACTGGGTTGAAAAATTAAATCGATTACTCAATATAGGTCATCGTTTGTCCTCCCATTACAATACATGGATGGAGGTATATATTTTCGTTAGCGCAAGATAATTGTTAATTAGCATATCGTTGCCAACGACGAGAGCTTTCCATTATTCGTTACGTAATCGAATTCTAATGGGAAGCTTTAGTTCTCTAGCGAGCTTCTATGCCATACATCCCAATGGGAAAGGCCGGAGGGTGGGGATTGCGGGAGGGATTGAACTGAGTAAATGTTAGGAACCTCGTCCAACCCAAACGTTGTACCGAAAGATTTCACGAGAACCATTAAAGCCCAGCGCAAATTTGTCGAATGAATTTTTAAATGTTGAATATTGAAGTTCATCGTACTAAAAGGTCCGTTGTCATTATTATCACCGTTGAACTTCAATTACTTGATGAATTTTGAATTCGTTGAGAAAAGTGACTGGCAACTCAATTATGGAGAAAGAAGTTGCAATATTTTTCGATCAAAGTTTAAATCCTCGTGAAACACGTTGGCAGGAGAGAAAAAATTACCTAATGAGTTTTTGAGCAATGTAAAAAAGAACAAAGTGGAAGAGATTAGTAAACAAAGCATGTGTTGCAAGAAAAAAAATGTTTTCGCTAGCTATATCGAGAGGCTAGGAATTTTTATTTCTCTCGAATAAGCCAACACTTTTTACACGCTCGTGTATTAATAATCGATCGGTCGTCGAACCTGCCTCGCTCATGTTCTGCTCAACAGCAGATGACGACGGGAGAAAAAAAAAAAAANAAAAAAAAAAAAAAAAGATAAAAAATGAAAAGCCTCGTTGCCCTTTTTGCCATCGAGAGAGCACTCTCCATCTCTTTCTTTCTCCTTCTCTCGCCTCTCGATCTCTCTATCCGTCCTTTCAAAGCAGCTGCCGCACCAAAAGTGTCACGTAGCTGTCCAGGAAAATGGAAAATTAATTTTCTGGCAAAACGGTGAAAATAAGAAATAAAATTGAGTAAAAATCCGTACGAGCTACTTTTGTATCGACTGGCAAACTTTAGCTAGTGCTTTTTTCAGACTTGCTGCATCAATTAGTTTTTCCACGACTTTTTAATGATGGGAGATAATTTATTGAAAAATAATCAACGAATTATTTTTATTCGCGATAAAACAAAATTTCTTGGCCTTTTATGTGAAATTCGCTACACACGGAGGCAGAGATCACCGCACAAGATCTGAGAAAGCTCGCTGGCTGTTTGAAGGGTAAAAGACTAACCTACGAAGGAAAATGAAACGTGGAGAAAATAAATAAGCAGAAAAAATACGTATGGAAATATTTCTATACGGTGGATAATCATAATGTAGTCGTAGCCCAGCCTCAAGGCATTTTTCGCGATCAGGAGAATGGAAGAATATGACAAAAATATCAAAAGAACACGAATAAAGAGGCTTTTGGCTACGGTGAACTTGGGTGAAATCTCACCGGCGTAAAGAAAGGAAGAAAGACGAAAGCGATGAAATACGGTGAAAAAACAGCCTAGAGCGAATTTTTATTGAGATGCAATATTTTTTATCTCGCAATTTTGAGCTCCGATGCACAGACGTAAGCAACTGGTGGAAAAGCGATAAAATTCCTTATTCCTCACATTTACTCAATAAAAAATGGTTTTCTTTTTTTTTTTAATTATTTATCAATGAAAATTAAATTAATTGACTTTTAAACACAAATTTTCATTTCGATAAAACATAAAGAATTGCTCTTGAATTGCAGAAATTTCCTTCCCCAACGAGAAGCCGTCTAGCACCTTTCACGACATTCAAACGTATGCAGAAAGAAATTGAGCGTGGTTTACACGAGTTTGGGGTTTCCATCGTTCATGCGTACCGCTCGTCCGTTAAATGCTCTAAACGGGTGCATCCTGATTACACCCGCGAGTTGAGAGGAATGAGAGAAAGAGAGAAATAGGAAGAGCAAGGAAGCAGAGTGCGAGAGGCAGCGAGAGAGAGAGAGATAGAGTGGGTTTCCGCAATTAAGCAATTGGTCGCGGTTTCCATTTCGTCGCGGATGCACACACGAACTCCCACAGGCAATTCAAGATCATTTGTCGAAACGGAGAAGTCAAAAGCATAGAGAAATACCCAGAAAACAAAGAGAACGATCCAATTGAATTTTCAGGCAGGAAGTTAGACTTTTCGAGGTTCGTTTCAGCAGAAATAAGCAAAGAAAGGTCCACGTGAAAAGTAGTATTCAACTTGAGGAACGTCGGTAATAAACCGAGTGTCATTATCGGTCGAATTAAAGCTGATAAGAGACTGAGCATTCCGACTAAACAACTCATCCAGCAACGCCATTTTAGTCCCTCATCTTTTCCGCTTGTTTCGTCAGTGTCTAGAGGCTCAAAGCATCCGGTCAACGTGGACCAAGTCACCATGAAATTGCCGAGCTCTTTGCAGTTAATTTTATTGGAAGTTACCGAGAAAAATAAATAAACAAAAAAAAATAGAACTATACTCGTTCAAAGTCTCGCAGAGTTCGATATGAATGACAAGTTGGATGAATATTCTGGCAAAGTTGGCTGGCAAGGGATGAGTGCAAAAGAACCCGTTGGGTACGCATTACAGTGAATGAAGCCAGAGAAAAGTTGGACTGAAGGCTGCAAAATGAGCCACTCCCTTTTCGAAGCCCGGTGAAAGAAATAATTAGCGTGAATCTGAGAAGCGTAAGAAGACCAAAGGGACATCGATAGACCCACGCAGATGTCAGGGGTCTCCGATGAAAAGGATATAATCTTTGTATTGAAGTATCAAAGAAGGGAAGCCCTGAAAATCGTGGATTTGCGAGACTCGTGAAGAATATTAATTATGATCAATATGATCTTTTGAAATCTTATATCTTTGCTGGTATAATACCCAATAGGATTTCTTGAAACTCTCACCCAATGCTAAATAATCAATCAAGCTTATTCGTGTTTGAAGCCAAGATCGCGATCGTACGAATCTACTTCATTAAAGGAATTCGTCCCTCCTGATATCAATGACTCGTATACATCGAATACCAGAAGCAAGCTCGGAAGCAAAGGCATGGGCATGAGCTGCCGCCCCATGTACGACCAAACGCAAGATCACCTCCCTACTGATTAGTAATAGCAGCAGCGGTTCCAAATGTTCAAGCCCACGAGAGTCAGTCACCTCGAATTACGGTTAACCGAAATTGTAGGTACACATGTTGCCTGTTAGCAAGCGATATGGATTTTGGTCCTTTGACCATAGTTGTGTCCTCACCCACCCTACGTGCTTCGAGTAATATCAGCATCAATGAACCACCATTATGGCCCAATCCTCGCAGAGATCTTCCGTAGTATTCCCTGACTAAGAGACTCGGGTATGTCTGTATGCCATTCAACTTGTCATAACACAGAGGCCGCGAGGAGGGAGCAGCGAGATAGCAGAGGGTTTCGTGCAACATTGGAATGGTCCGTCTAAGAGAATGTTCGAAAATTATTCCTCAAGCATGACATGTTGACTAAATAGTCAATTACGAAAAAGAAAAGGGTTGCTATCCTTTTTTTCCTGCAAAGTCCCATTAATGAGAATCTCATGAACATTAGATCTCCGAAGCGTTTGATGTGTTGATATCAAAGTTTCTGGGTTTCGCTTTGGGGACACTCCAGGTTGTTGGAAAATGTGTGTGTAGTGTGAACAGAGTAGAGTACTTGGGAGGCACCTTCATCACAAACTCGGCTATGATGGGCTACCCAATGTTGGCCTGCGGGGGTGTTGATGATCCGGATGTTGTTCCAGAATCTAGTAATCTTGGCATTTCAACTGATTTGATACACACTGCATCATCTAGCCAAAAGTGAATCGAGCGAGCGCAAGTTTCCGGTGGTGCGGGCACAGTTGGTAGACTGTCTGAGGGTTTGGACGTTATCGACTAAATTATGTTGTCTCCTTTGATTGTTTCGGAATGAGAACTAGCTCGATGCTTCTGTCAGGTTCAGAGAAAGCTAAGAATCGTTTGATGGAAGTAAAAAAAGGTCCAGGTAGATTTTAGGAAGCTGATTGGTTGCTGGCATATCTTCGTCTTAGTTAATTGATGAAAGTTGTGCCATGCTTTCGATCAGAGTCACCATTTTCAACGTGTCTCTGGGTTTCTTCTGTTACAGCTGATCCAATCCACGGAACGCTCCGAGCGATCTGGCAACTTGCCTAGCCCGCCATCCACAGTTCTGTAATTTTTCTCCTTTAGCATTTCTGGTTTTATTCCGTGGACAGGCAGGTTGTGTCCCATTAAAGAGAACTTAACCGAACTATCCAATCCGCAGCTCCTCAGCTCTTGGGACTAGCTCGGTTCTCGTTATAGTGACTCAACTCGTTGCTCCCTCGTTTTCTCCTGCTGAGTCTCCTCACACTTGGTTTTCGCCAATCCCGCAGCACTTTCTTCGAGTGGAGTGCAAGCTTGGGGGTTCCGATGGAAGGCTGAGAATCAAGGGATGTAGAGAAAGAAGAGGAAGAAGGAAAATACCTTTCGACGGGGCTTCAATTTCCTCCGAAGAGGAACAGCAGCTCCGTTTACTGCTGCCGTAAGCAAACGCGAGATTTGGTCGCCTTCGCTTTTTTAGCTTTCATTCGTTTCTAGTCCCGCCGCATTCCGTCTCAATCTAGTATTTGGACAATCTTAGCCCCATCGAGCAGATTAAGATTCGACCAATTTCGCGCTAATTCGGAAAATCCAATTTGGTCGAGAGGAGAGCAGGGTCAGTGATGATCACGGGGTAAAGGGGAAGTGTGGGCGGCGCGGGAAATAAGGGTCACTAATAGTCCAGGTTGTTATTACGGGGAATGGAAGTTTCGACAGGAATTGTGGACATTGTATGGGGTGGGCGTCTAGAACAAGGCAATGTGAATTTCCTAGTTGTCCCGAGTCAATGACGACTGCAAAAGTTTGTCGAAGCTGGTTCTACTAATATTTCACGAAGTGCCAAAAACGGCAAACCGATCAGGAGTTGGTAGTGGGTGTCGTATCGTTGTGGAGTTAAGGGTGGAACGAGGTAAAGCCTTGAGGCGACTGACACTAATTTAGAGACTACTCCGGGAGTGGCAAGAGCAAGAGTATTCGGGGAAGCGGTTATATATAAGGTAAATAATTTAACGTCGGATGAAGGAAGGAAGGAAGGAAGAAAGACAGGAGTGGGGCGGCGATGGAGGGTCGGAGTGGAGTTGGAAGGGGATGGGTCGGTTGGGCACACGATTATAACTCGACCGTCGGGCACAATTCGCGCCAGCTTGTCTCGACGATGTACAGAACTGAGTATCCGTACTCCCGATCCTTGAAGGTCGTATCCAGGGTCATTTGTAACGTCGAAACTACATTGGTGGGGTCTTTATAACGCTAACCAGTGAATCCACGCATCCCAGCATGATGATTCAGCCCCTAAACACTTGGAGCATTTCCTCAACGTCGTGTGAACAGCGGTGGAATTTTAGGGGCTCTAAATGAAGAAACATTACGAGTCTCGTGGGCTTTTCGACTGATTGGACATCCTCAGGACTTTTACTGGTACCAATCAACGATTTTACTTCGCCATGGACATATTTATTATCACCTCGCCTGGAACGACGAAACGAGACGTACGAGAATGCAAAAAAACAGGGCTAAGAAAGCCAGGAGGGAGATCTGGGACCACCCACCGGCAAAAGGGGTTGTCCGAGTCACCAATCCATTAGTCGAGAAAGAGGGATAATACCAAGAGTCTGGAGTACACCGTTAAGCGTTTCTACAAGGCTTAGTCTTGCAAATATTTGCAACATAAATCCTGGCCAGGTGGGGGTGAAGGAGCAAAGACACTCTGCGTGAAAGACTTCACATGTATCTACATACATAAGGTTGAAGCAACGAAAGCTACGAGTAGTATAGCGAGTTAAATCCCACCTGAACTCGAGGTCTCGCCGATGCCAAGCCCCAAGGGTTTCTCGAGCCTGAAGTCTGAAATCTTTATCCCTTTGGCTTTCTACGAACTACGAAAGGTAGAGAAGGAATATTCCAAAAATTGTATCTCCCCTACATAAGAGGGTACAAGAAGGGTGCGTCCGGGCAATTTTCAACGACAGGTACACCTGTATACGCAATTAAGTCTCAATTAAGTACGCTCGAAAAGCCAACAGCTCGAGGCAATATTTAATTAACGATTCTCTGGTTAAGGGCACCGTCCAGGATGATCGTGGGTAGCAAGGAGGAATGGGGATGAGCAAGCGGACGCTAGCTATTCGGGGGACTATAATTTCAGGATCTAATTGGATTGACCCGGCTGGCTCTGGCCAAACTCTCCTGGACCACCAGCATCGGCTCTTTCTCTGCGAATCAGCTTCGTGTGCTCATCCAACAGGTGAAAATCGAAAGCACCAATTTGTTTTTTCGGATCGCTATGAAGGCTCGTGAATAAACCCAGAAAAGGGTGGACCAAGGGACAAGGGTTCAGGCTTTCGACGTGAATAGGGGGATGAAATGGAAACTGGTGAAGAAAATGTTATAGCAAAATGCAGGAAGTCATCTGAATGACGCGATCAACTCCCGAGATCTTTGTTTATGTTTTCTTCAATTATTTTATTTTCATAATTCCCGTTTCGATTGTGAGAAAGAAACTTTCAATCGCCAAACAGAATATAAAGTGAATGTTTTTTTTATCAAATCCTTTCTCCAGCATTCTTTATCGATTATTCCAACAGAGCGATTGTTGTAATCAGAAGAAAAATCTTATAGCAGGAGTGGAAAGAAGAAGAGGATTTTTTCCTTGCATAAAATATATCCTTTTATCAGTCCCCTATTCATTTCAGCGAACTGCGAAACGGCTGCAACATCGAGAGACTCCTGACTTATAGATGGGACGGAAGAGTGACGCAGATTCGAAGAGGGTGGACTACATACATGTCTATGTGTGTATGTGTGTGAGTGAACGGTTGAAGGCGAGGGAAATTCCCATTAAGGTTTGCGATCTTGATGCCTCGGTGAACTACAGCGTTCAATCAAAGATGAAACGTTCCTAGTACACGTAGACGACTTAATAATCCGGCATGTTTGCCCGTGCCCAAGAGAAAAGACCAGGGGATCGAGACAATCTCCAACCCTTCGATTCCTCAAAAGGTGACGTCTAAATTACTCTCTCATTCTCTCGTTCAGCCTTGTTTTTTGTGCCTATGCTCACTCACACGTTATGTACCTTCATCGATCATTCTGTCCATCTTTTTTTCCGAACCGTCACAATGTGTTATATATGTAATCGTTTTTTTAAATGCTCTTTAACTTTTGATTGAAAAATTCTTTTCCACCGACTTTATCGGTTTTTTCAGTTAAGAACTTCGTCCATAAGATTTTTGTGTGATTAATTGTATGTTTTTCTTTTCTTTTCTTTTTTACAAACACGTTCGAACGTTTTTTTGGGTTGTACACGCATTCGTCTGTGTACGCGATAATTCTCTGAGACACATGTCGTCTCGTTTCTGGTTGTTCGAGCGGATGCTACGTTTTATTCGATTTGTCCCTTCAATCTCCATAGTAGATACATTTCTCGAGTTGAGGAAAAAAAAAACGTGGTGGGATGAAATCTCACGCGTTCGGAGAAAGATCCGATCCGTGAGAGAAGAAAAATAAATCCGCGTCTTCCTGTCGTCACCAAGTAGAGAGGAAATCTGCCGTAAAAGTGAAATGATGCAGACAGTGACTCGATGCGAAATGTAATAACCCTCGGCCAGGAAGTGCGGTAATAGATGACACGAAAAATAAGGTACAAGAATGGAGAAAAAAAGATCGAACCGGATGTACAGGAAATAGCGAATTTTTCTCCTTGTCTTGCTGCTTACCTTGCAAAATCGAAAAAAAGGTGGCAAGGGAGAAATGTGCGGGAAAGAAGAGAAATGAACGTGACAGGAGATAAAAATCTTTGACTGATTTTTCCGGAAAATTTTCCATTCCAGGTGAAACATACTCACGACGACGATTTTGGAAACTCAATTTTTCGGCATTTCATTTCCATAAAAAGTATTTCAGTGCCTTTATTTTTTTCAAAGCTCTTCCGAAGGAGGAATCGATCTCTGGGATTTCTTTCACAGGATAAATTCAAGTTCTCTCCGGTATCCGCGATGATATTGAATTGCCAAGCGAGTGTCGTGGTTCGTGGGCAACTCTCGTATAAAATAGCAAGTGCAAAAGTGTGCACGTTGCACAAAGAGAAATAATATTAAAAAAAATGAAAAACACTCCAACAGCTCGGTGGCTTAAGCTGAGACCATGTTCTCGGAAATTACATTGGTTCGCTTCTCGAAACGAGCAACGAGAGAAGATTCAAGAAGAGGTAATAAGCGTTGCTAGCTTCCCAGGAGTTCCTACTCGCGTCTCCAATGTACCAGACCCACGGCTGCCACCATTGAACAAGATTCGAAGAGAAGAGAGAGAGAGAGAGAGGAAAGCGCGAAACTCGCGACCAAGTGGGCGAAAATAAAGTAAAATAAAATCCGAGATAAGATACCAACAATAATAGTCATAGGGCAAGATTGAAATAAGTCAAAGATCTTCAGTGGAACCAAAATTGACCCGGAAGATGAAAAGAAAAAAATCGTGAATTTATTGAAAAAAAAAAACGTTTGAAAAATATCAAACAAATATCGCGAGACGAAGATCCAGAGATTCCAAATTTGCAAGTACAAGGGTGAAGCGTTGCAAGAAATCTGAGAGACAGACAAGTCATTTACATTAAATTAAAATTGATTAAGCGTTTTACGATGAAAAACAAACGAGACTGCAACAGATTGAAATTCACTGACTTATTGTGATTCAAGTATGGTGGGGAATTCCCCTGCTTTTTGTTCTGATAATCCAATTGGGAGCTTACAATGCCTCGACGATCAGACCCGATCGAAGTCTCTTCGTCCTCGAACGTATAGTACACCAACTCACACACACACGCATCATACGCACATATATGTGTTGTTAAGTATACATAATGTGTCTTCGACGAACGAGATAGTTCGTAAGTTCAATTAGAGAGTCACAATCGAGAAGGAGAACGGGCACGCGCGACAATGACGAGACTAAAGTAGACGTCGTGCTTGATGCGTCAGTGACACGATATGGGAGGAATTGGAGTTTGGCAAGATCGAGGTACTGAAGATCTTTAAGAAGAGAAAATCTTGGTTAAAAAAATTTGGAAAATAAAAAGATTTTATTTTGCAAAAAATAATTACAAATTTGGGGACTAAATTTCGATTTCGTTAAACGGTCGATCTCTGTGGCGTTGCTGCAATATTCACGAAATTCACTGAGAATATGTTTCGTTCTTTCTGCGCCGAAATCAATGTTGAAAAATGATC